>SJYT01016090.1:264916-434409 GCA_006410635.1 Cephalophus harveyi | reverse complement strand
GAAACTCCAGTACTTTGGCCACCTCATGCGAAGAGTTGACTCATTGGAAAAGACTCTGATGCTGGGAGGGATTGGGGGCAGGAGGAGAAGGGGACGACCGAGGATGAGATGGCTGGATGGCATCACTGACTCGATGGATGTGAGTCTGAGTGAACTCCGAGAGATGGTGATGGACAGGGAGGCCTGGCGTGCTGCGATTCATGGGGTCGCAAAGAGTCGGACACGACTGAGCGACTGAACTGAACTGAACATGAATCCAAAAAAGTTTTGCAGAGTAGGTATTCTGCCTGCCTGAATTTACCCAGGAGAAAGCTTGATGTTTTTCGGGAAGTGTGAGCATCTTGCCCAAGGTTGTGTAACAAGAAACAGAAGCAAGTCCTACTCCAAAGGCCAGGCATGTGCCCAGCGCCTCACTCTGGTGCAGACACGGTTGTGGGAGGGAAGCTGCGTGACTATCACTGAAAGAGCTGAGTTGTCTGGGGAGCCACACCCTCCCAGTGCTGTGGTTAGAAAGGCTGGACAGGAGAAGCCGTGCTGTATTCCAGGGAGGCGATAATGTTCTGTTCCTCTGTGTCCATGTTTCTTGTTAAAAAGCACAGTATGGAAAGACAAAGGGAGGCCCCGATGCCCCCACCTTGTCGCCGATCCCCCAGCGAAGGAGGCGCCCTCTGAGTCTTGCACTATTTAATTAAAGTGACATAGGACCCAGCCTTTCAGAACTAGGTCACAAACATGCCTTCGTGCCCAGACACTCCTTTTCAGTGAGACGGGCTTTGGGAGGAAGCGAGCCTGTGATGAGGGTGAAGTTTGCTTTCCTGTGTGACCTGTCATCCTGCCTGCCAGTTTTTCTGTCCCGCAGAGCGCTGCAGGTTGGACGGACAATCTTATAAAGCTACCTGAGACTCTGGATGGGATCATTTGAAATAAACTTGACTGACACCAGTTGGCTTCACAAACACGTCAGTACACATAAGACGCACGTATACAGCCATACACAGGGGCCTTGCCTTGCAGGCAAATGGTGAGACACCCTGATGTGGCGGAGCACCGCCCCCAGGGAGCAGGCTGTGGCCGCACGATTGCCGCAGGAGGCGCCCAGGTCAGAGGGTCCCCGCCCAGGGTGCCTCTCAAAGGTCCCTTCCCAGGACCAAGAATCCTTCTGACGCTCAGAGCCCCTGAATACATGCTCGCAAGCTCACTCAGTGGTGTCTGACTCTTTGTGAGCCCATGGACTGTAGCCCACCAGGCTCCTCTGTCTAAGGAATTTTCCAGGCAAGAACACTGGAGTGGGTTGCTATTTCCTTCTCCAGGGGATCTTCCCAACTCAGGGATCAAAGGCACATCACCTCTGTCTCATACACTGGCAGGCAGATTCTTTACCACTGAGCCACTTGGGAAGCCTGCCATTGAATACATTTGCCCTCAGAGAAAGCGTTCCCCTTCCGCTCTTCTCCAGCGGGGTAAGACCCCAACCTGAAACATCACGCCCACCCCCAACCCTTCCATCCATCCGGGTGCCCTCTCTTCTTCCACCCCGCCTCGTCCTCTTTGTCTTCCTTTACCTGGCTGTGCTTTTTTGATCTCCGGTGTGACAAATTTCAGCTGCCACTAATGTTCATGTAGAGCATGTTTCTCTTTCCCTTTGGATGACTGTGCGCTCAATGAAAGACTTCTCAGAGAAGGCTCCCTGAATAGAAATGCACAGGAGACAAACAAAGCCCGCCGCTCAGACATCCCCACCAAGCCTCGGGGAGTTTAAAAAGCCCCCGTCGCCCTAGAAATGAGGCTATTAAGGTGTGACATGATTCTCGCTTTCAGGCAGAAGCTTTTTAAACTGCTGTAGAGCCCAATCAAGAGGAGATGAAAACTTCAGTGTTTCAAGATATCTAACTCTTGTGCTGATGAAGGAGGACATGCCGGGACGCAGCAAGAATGGGAAGCAGGTTCCTGGCCGCCCATCAGCCACCTGGCAGAGAGCGTGCCGCCCCGCTGTCCCCTGTATCTATCCGCTTATCATCTCCCCACAGACTCCCGACCGTCAGGAGGGGTGGAGAGGGAGCTGGATCCTGCAAAGACATCAGTCGGAGCAGCACGGGGACACCACTTCGCCTTTCCATTCCTCTCCCTTCTGGGATCCAAGGGCTCCTTGATAGGACAAATGGCAGCAACTAGCCTGGTGACCGGCTGGGAAAGGGGTGCAAAACTCCTGCTGATTCCAACCTACTAGCTAGAGCACAGGTGCTTTTTCATCATTTCTGGAAATTAAACTTGACCCAGGGAGTGACTTGACCCAGGGAGTGACAGAAGATGAGATGGTTGGATGGCATCACCAACGAGATGGACATGAGTCTGAGTAAGCTCTGGGAGTTGGTGGTGGACAGGGAAGCCTGGCGTGCTGCAGTCCATGGGGTTGCAAAGAGTCGGATACAACTGAGTAACTAACCTGCACTGAGGGAGTGACTTTGGAACCAGGAGAGTCAGGGTTGAGGTCCCATCCCTGCTCATTGATCACTGCATCCCTCACTTCAGTTTGCTCTTTTGCAAAACACCCGCCTTTCGAAACTGAAGAGAGGAGCAGATGAAGTATGCTTCCTCAAGTGCCTGGCTGGAGAAAGGCTGTGTAAATTAGCCTGGCTGTGTTTTCAAATGGCAAGAAAATGAAGGCAAGGACTCCCAACCGGTGGGCTAGGGCTCAATTCAACTGATGGTAATTTCAGATTCCCCCAAGTGTTGACATGAGACAGAAATTCTGGGAGAGGCATGCCTCTCCCAGGCAGGTCCAACTTGGCCAAGGCCCCTTCTTTCAAAATAGCTTCCTCTTCCAAGATCGCCAGAGAGAAGCTGGAAGGAAAATGAAAGGGGATTATTTTAGCCAGAAGAAATGTCCTCTTTACCACCAGCATTTTCCTGCCCACAAACTTCTGGAACTGGGTAATATCCAATAGAAGTATTGGGTTGGCCAGGAAGTTCATTTGAGATTTTATGTACAAAATACAAACAAGCTTCTTGGCCAATCCAATACTTCAAAGAAGGGTTGGGGACCTTAAAGAGTCAGAATCTGAGACAGCTCCTCAGTTCTCTGTGGAGACTTGGTGATGCGGATGGGGGTATATTCTGAAGTGACAGAACCCACTTCCACCTGGGCACATGCAGGTACCCAGGGGTTTCTTCTCTGAGCCCCCAGATATGATCTGTCTGTGGGAGAGCACAGCAGATCTGGGCTAACTTAGATGATGAAGGCGTGTTTCTTTCTTCTTCAATCCAGTGTCCTTTCTTCCCTCTCATGGTGCCAGCACGGGTGTTGGGGAGGGATTCAGACTTGAGGGTGTGGGAGCTGGAAGTCTACTGTGTGTGCCTGGGTTTTACAGAGGTTCTATAAAGTGCTTGGAGAGATAGGCCTAGGTCAGCCTTTTAAAAACCAAATAGACCTTGAAAAGCAACATTTATTCTTTTCTTTTTTTAAGAATATATCTTTATTTTCTTTTTGGACTGTGAGGCATGTGGGATCTTATTTTCTAGAGTCTTAAACACTAGTCTGCCAGAGAAGTCCCCCAAATTTGTTCTTTGAAGCTGCACATGAACTGCTCAGTGGTGGCTCCCGTTAAGAAACCAGGATGACTGTACCCCAACTCTAGTGAAATACGACCCCAAGTCACACCACACTTTCCATGCCCCTTACATTCAAGACTCTCTGTAGTTTCTTTAACATCCTAGGGGAAAAGAGGAGATTCATATTCTCTCTGTTTTGCATAAACTGAGGCCTGACTAGCGGTGATGTGCTTTGTCCAAGGTTACTCAGGCTGAGGGGGAACTTCAGTCCCCACTGGACAGCACTGGCCACAGATGCAAACCAGAGTCTGTGTGTGTTCAGCGTGTGCATGAGTGTGTGGGTGTGTCTGTAAATGTGTGTGTGCACACAGGTGCACATTTACACTCAGTGAGGCTAGCATCCCTTCCTGTGATGCTGGTGGAGACCAGTCAAGGTGAACAAGGCCAGGAGCATTAAAGGAAGAGGGGTGACGTGGACTTGGTCAAAGAAGCAATGCAATCCCTCCAAGAGGGTCCTTCTCCCCCGAGGTCTGCACTCAGAGAAAATCCCCATCACTCAGCCCTGGTCTCACAGCAGAGAGGAGGCTCTCTCCTCTCCCAGACTCGCCTTGTTGGTGGAGCTGGGATGGGCCTGTTTGAACAGCAGCAGGCCTCTTCTGGGTTTTGCCCTCCTTCAAAGAGGCCCCTGCCTGGCCAGTTGTCTGGATTCTCTCAGGCTTGGAGGAGACCATAGATGGCACCTATTTTAACCTCTGTTTAGTGTAAGAAACCCCTATTTGGCAGGGTTTCCCAAATTTCAAAAAAACCAAAATCAATCCCTTTGGATGGCTCTTTAAATAAAACATGGAGAAGCCTCTGTAGTTTACCAGCTTGTGAAACTGTTGGACACCTGTCTTCCCCTGAAAGATTCACAGTGCAGTTTGGGTTATCAACGGGCTTCCTTGGTAGCTCAGACGGTAAAGAATCTGCCTGCAATGCGGGACACCTGGGTTCTATCCCTGGCATGGGAAGATCCCCTGCAGAAGGGAACAGCTACCCACTCCAGTATTCTGGCCTGGAGAATTCCATGAACTGTATAGTCCATGGGGTTGCAAAGAGTCAGACACAACTGAGCAACTTTCACTTTGGCTTATCAAGGCTCGGAGAAGGCCTACAACCAGAAACATATTGTTAAATTATGGTGAGACTAACAAAATTATATCCAGACACAGTCTAAACAGCTTCAGTGATAGGAAGTCCACTACCACAGTCAAACTTGGTCCTAAAGTGATCTTACAGTATGTATCTTTGGAGATAGCTACATTTTATTTTCTCTTCTAGTTGAGATGTTTCTTTAACACGAGAATTATAGATCATAGCATTTGCTTCATAGTCTAGAACACACAGAGAGACTCAACGCTGCTCTTCCCAATAGGATGTATAAGGAAATTAAAATAATACTTTCTAACTGGATCATGTACTTAAGGAAATAACCTTGTTGCATTGTCAGATGACTGGACCTTTTGGAATTCAGACAGTCGATTTGGAACCTAGCTGTCTGTCACTTCCAACCTGTCACTCCTGCTTTTATCCCATTTCTTCCCATATTTTAGCTGAATATCTTTAAGAAAACCATTTAAGGGGGTTCGAAAGTGATCCCCGGGCAGTGGTGGGGGTAGCAGTCATACCAAAGATGGCTCACGCTCCCCTGACTCCGAGCCACTGCGGGGCTCCTTGCCCAGACCCCTTGGGTCGCATTTCCTCTTATTATCCCGTCTCTGATTCCTCTTTGCTTTTGCTCCCTGGTCACTCTGTGGATTCTGGCCGAATTAGTTCGTAGCAAATATACTCTGAAAGAAGGAAGAGTGCAAAGTATCTTACGTCAGCAGGGTTAAATGTCATTTCATTCCTTGTCAGATGAGATCCAGGACTGTTTGTTATCTTCCTACTCAGTAAGCTGTAGAAGTACATGTCGACAGAAAGGCAGCCTCCAGCTCGGTGTCTGGAAGATGGGCTGGAAGGAGGGGATCATTTTGATTTGTATTCCCTTCCTTCTACTCTGTTCCTGACAATTAGAGGAGGGAGGGAGCAGCCCCCATACCATAAATATCAGTGACACCCCTCAAGTCCTCCCGCTTCCAAGCAGGGTTCTGCTCACATCAGCTACACATCCCCCAGGCCTGCATCCTTTCCACTCTTTTCCAGCACAGCTGGAATAAGAGGAGAGGAAGCAGCTGGAGGTGGCTATTTGAGGGGTCTTCTTTCACAAGAGGCAGGACCTGTTTGTGTCTAAATGTGCTAACAATAAAGCCTCCCTTTGTCCCTCGTCCATCTCTCCCAATAGACACCCGCCCTTCCTTCTAGGACTGTGGCCCAGACACACCTCCACCCAGCATCTGAACTTTTGCCTGGTTCTTCACCCCTTAGCCTATTAAAGCTCACCTGTTTGGCTAGCCCCTTTCTTTCCATGTTCTGCTCTCAACTGGACATGTCAGACAGGCTCTGCTTCTCACTAAACCTTTAATGACTGATGGGAACTGCTTCCATTTAAACATAAGTCAATGCCTCACACAGCAGAAAAACAATCTCTGATGGTATATTCACCTAGGAGAGCTCATGGAGATGCATAAAGCTTCCAAGACCCCTCAAAAAATGGCCAGTGGGCACCTGCCAGTGTCAAGCTTGATAATAAGATGAGCCCTGATGTAAACAATCATAGCATGGCTGCTGACAGCAGAGTGTCTGGAATCGGGGGACATGGACTTGACTCGGTTCCATCATTGTCTTTTTCTGTGACCCTGTGAAAGTTCTTCATCTTCACCCGCAACATTGGCCATCATACCATCACCGGCAGTATGGCTATTTGAGGGTAAATGAGAGAATCTTTGTGAACACTTAGCATGGTGCCCCGCTCATGGTAAACACTCACAAACATTAGCTCTAGATTTCCTGATTGTGATAGGAAACTGTGAGATATGAAGGCACATTTCAAGGACATTGGGATGGAGCAAACCAGAGTTAGAATTTTGACTCTGATCACTGGCTGTGTGATTAGAAACAACTGATCTAACCTCATTTCAGCATCACCTTCCTCATTGGTAAACACCTGTCTGCCTCACTAGGTTTGTTGCAAAGGTTGAAGAAATCATGTGTTCAAAAATACTTTGTAGCCAGGAGGCATTCAATAAATGTTTGGGGATGGGAAAAACATCCTCTGAGCAGATCGCTTGGAAAAAATGACAAGGATTCTTTTGGGCATTTCGATGTGTGCATTTCAATAATGGACTTGCTTCACGGCTCTGTCCTAAGGCCATCTATCAACTCTTACAGCATTTCGGTGAGGCAAAGAGCAAATGCTGATAATAGTGTCTCGATTTTATTAACAAAGTTAGTGTCCCAAGCACCAGTCAATAAAGCACAATCAAGTACACCTCTAGACAGATGGATTGCTTTCTTCCTTTAAAGCAGTCATTTTCCAAATACATTTTACATCTCACATTTTCAAGAAGGATCTATAATAAACACTATTAAAATACACAAAATGCTGGAGCTGCTCTGAAAGCCGGGATGGGTGGCGTCTGCTCCATTTCCCCCCTGGGCCCTGGGTTAACCTCTGACCTCCTCTAAGGAAGTCTAGGACTCCACAATAGTTCAGAACCCAATGTGCTGGACGCATAGAATTTTCTTTAGACTCTTAAACAATGCACAGTGTGAATTAATAGTGATTTCCTACTGTCTTGGATTTATTAATACTAGGTCACATCAGGCAAACCTCATTTCCGACTTTGACAGTGTATTACAGGGAGACACAGTAGGCCTGGTGAATCGGTATTTCAGGAATGCATTTTACACGGCTTTTGTAATAGCTTTGTCGGCATGATGAAGAAATTTAGGCTGAATACTAGTAAAATTAGGTGTATTAGTGAGTGCATGAATACCTATAGCCAACAGGTTCCTGAACAAGTAATTGATCAATGTCAAGCATGGGCTGCAGGAGACACAGACTGTGTCCTGTGTCATTAAACGTTTCCATCAGCAACTTGGATGAAGACATTGAGATGACACTTATCAAATTTGTGGATGACATGATTGGGAGCCAAAGCAAATTTATCAGGTGATCGCATCCAGAAAGATCTTGTCAGGGCTGGAGGAATGGGTCAAATCTAAGATGATGAAATTTAACACAGCGGGGGGAGGGGAAATGCAGTATCTTATAATTAGGTTGTAAAAGTAATTATTCAAATATAGATTTTTGTCAAATCTTATATTAGATTCAGGCATGGTCTGGCTCACTGCAGTGACTTCCCCAGGGGAGGGGCTCTTTTAGAGGGTCCTCGATCTAAGCACTGGATGATGCCCTTAGGAGAAAGGCCAGCACAACAGGGATGGGAGGGGTAATCAGTGTGGCTGCAGGAGAGGGCGGTGGACAAGAGCTGGCAACCATTCCAGGCTGAGGTCCAGGTACAGAAAATATTTTTTTTTTTACTCATTTTCTAAATATGTTCATTCACGAAGCCTTAGTGTTGGGTCTTTAAGGGCCCAGGCTCTGTACTGTAGCCTGCCAGGCTGCTCTGACCATAGGATTTTCCAGGCAAGAATACTGGAGTGGGTTGCCATTTCCTTTCCCAGGGTATCTTCCTAAGCCAGGGATGGAACCCGGGTCTCCCACATTACAGGCAGATTCTTGACCATCTGAGCCATTGGGAAGCCCGGTACTCAGGCTATGCAGGATTAAATACTGGCTTCACTGCCCGTCAGCTGTGCACTTTTAGGCAGGTTACTTCAATCCTCTGTGTCTCAGTGTCTGCATCTATAAAGTGAGTGTAAAATGCAGGGTTCTTGTGAAGTCCAGTTCAGGGAGGCACATGAAGCATTTGCTGTTTTGACTCCTCCTCACTAGGTACACAGCTTGATTGAGTGAGGACAGGTGAGTCACATGATGTATTTGGAAGAAAAGTTGTTAGAGTCGTGGCAGAACACCCTGCTCTGAAGATCCCAAGGCCTAGAGCTCAGCAAGATAGTCGTGGGGGCAAGACAGGAAGCCGGGAACCAGAACTGTATAACTTGGAGCAAACTGGATTTGGGAACTAAAATGCAATTTCAGCCATCAAAAGAAATGCAACATCCAAGTCAAGCTAGCAGGCCCAGGGCCCGAGGTATTGGGCTAATGTACTTTAAATCTCTTGTGTTTGATGGTAGAGACAAAATCAGGTGGAAACTGTCATGATGCTTCCCACTCTGGACCTTGCTCTCAGTAACAGTGGCACCCAGAGGCAAACAGTTGAAATGAGGAAGAGGACAGTAGATTGAAGAAGAATTTGGTGTTAGCAGGGTGGAAAAGGAAGACGGGAAAAAAATGTACTGGTTTCATTGACTGTTAGTTTCCTACCAGTTACAAGAGTGTGGTGCGTGCAAGCTCAGTGTCTTCAGCCTTGCCCAGCTCTTTGCAACCCCATGGACTATATAGTCTGTCAGGCTCCTCTGTCTATGGGGTTTCCCAGGCAAGAATACTGGAGTGGATTGCCATGCCCTCCTCCAGGGGATCTTCCTGACACAGGGATTGAACTTGTATTTCCTGCTTCTCCTGCATTGCAGGAGATGGATTCTTTACCGCTGAGCCACAGGGAAAGCCAAGTGTGGTACCTCCTCCTCGTTATATTATATAAAACAAAACATTCCCAAGTGCTGTGTTACTACAAGCCAGTGAGGCAATCCCCTGAGTGCCGTGCTGACCACTGCACACGCCTAAAGGTTTGCAGTGGCCCATGCTGGCGAGGGTGGGCTTTCCAGGCCCGTGGAAATGATGCCATTTCCTGGCAGATTTTGCCTTCTTTGACATTTTACTGACATTGAGCTTCAGAAGTAAAGTTCTGTCCCTGGAAGTCCTATCCTCTGGTCCTTAGCAGCGCATTGAACAAGGATTTGTCACCCTCCTTTCACAAGACAGCCCCGATATATCGGAAGAGGTCTCATGTCCGTGGGTGGACGTGGCTTTGATAACCCAGTAGACACTTCAAGCTCTGTAGCGGGCATCTCAGCATTGCTTCAAGAGTTGGGCTAGATGTCATCGGGCTAGATTTTTCAAATATGGTACTCTGTATTTTTATGAAAACTACGACGAAACAATTGGGTAAATCCTGGGATTTTGCCTATAGTGCCAAGGCACCAGAGCCATCTTTGGAATGTCCGCGCTGGCCTGCATCTCTCCCTGCTCTCTGTTTTGCTGCTGCTGCTAAATCGCTTCAGTCGTGTCCGACTCTGTGTGACCCCACAGATGGCAGCCCACTGGGCTCCGCCATCCCTGGGATTCTCCAGGCAAGAACACTGAGTGGGTTCAGTTCAGTTCGGTTCAGTTCAGTCGCTCAGTCGTGCCCGACTCTTTGCGACCCCGTGAATCGCAGCACGCCAGGCCTCCCTGTTCAGAGGTCCTTTTTTATCGAGCTGTAGTTCAAGGCCAAGCCGAGAGGGGGAGCCGGTGTGTGAGGTGCCTGGAGGCCCCGCCAGGAGGGCTGGGGGATGAAGTGAAGCTGGGGCTCCGGTGGATTGGCAGCCGTAAAGGAGCCCAAGAGCTAATCAGCCGCCATCTGTCTTCATTTTGCTAACCCCCTCCACTGGATGCCACAAGCAGCTCACTTCCTATATTTATAAACATCCCCAATCAGTCATTTCTCTGCCCGCTGTCACATATTTGTGGCGTTAATGCCGGCTGCTTTATCACAGATTGGACTTCATTTCAGGCATAACTCTCCTACACTGTGGTTCTGAGGTCTTTATAGCCACATTAAGCTCTATGGCTGAGTTGTGATTACAGTTCAGCACAGTGAGGCCACAGACGGTGATCTGGCCCACACCCACCCACCTGCCACCCCTGCCCTCTGTGGGCAGCCAGAGCTCCGGCTACAGACACAGACAAACCGGGATCCGCGGGAAAGAGCGCGAACAAAGGGCTTGGGGAGACCAGAGCTCGCCGCCGGGCTGAGAACCACAGGACTGTCTCTCTTGGCTGAGTAACCGGCCAGATGGAGAGAGTTAACCGGTGCGAAAACCAGGTGAGGGGGAGAAGTCTGTCCTTGAACTGACCTTTCTCAGGACACCCGCCCCCCCAGGTCTCAAGGCTGACACAGGGGATATAGATTTTTTTTTTTCTTAATCTCATATCTGAAATGAAGAACCTTAGTGTTTCTTCTTATTCCCTGCATCAAGCTTGCCACATTCATAAGACTGTTTTGCTTATAGCAGTGGAAAAAAAATATTTTGTTCTGTTGCATTTGGGTTCTCGTGGGTCCCGAGAACCACAGTCACATGGGAAGTAGCAAAAGTCCCTCTCCTACAAGTTGCAGTGGCTATCAAAAATTAGAAGTCAAGTTATACTTGGTCTGCAGATAAACATAACATCTTAGAAAATTGTAGGACCCTGAATTATTGCTAGAACCGTGTAAAATACTGGGGATGTAATATGCATATTCAAAGAAAATGTTGTTTTCCATTCTGGAAAAACAGCACTTCAGTCTTCTCGGCCAGGCTGTCTTCTTTCTCCCTGCAGAATCCCTGCTCTTCCTTCCTCTTGCTTCCGGTTCTGAGGCTCGTCCCAGGCCTCTGCAGGTCAGCACCCACCCAGGCTTCTCAGGGCTCCTGCAGGCTAGTCACCTCGTTCCTCGGTCCTTCTACCTGTGTCTCCATTTTATCCCCCAACGTGGGCATTGTCCTTTTCCTTCTTATCCAAAGAGATGAGGCCACATGGTGGTATTGAGAGAAGTTACTTCAAGGAAGAAGGAGCGTGATTTGATATGTGACGTCACACTTCTGACACCCAGCACTCTAACTCTGCCTGATACCTTCCCTTGCCCGAGTCCTGAGCCTTCTCTGAATTCCAGGGCCCAACCTGCCCCGTCTCAAGGGAGATAACGTGCCACCTCTGCCAACCTAGCTCCCTAGGGTGCTGCTCTGCCCACAGGAGCATGGTGTTTTGTGTTGTGATGGAGAACCTTTCCCTCCTGATGTTCTCAAAATCCCCTTCAACTATCCAGCTCAACCCGCACATCAAAAAGCCTATTAAAATCCTCATTGCCCTACTCCCAGTCTCCACATGCCCCCAAAGCCAGCTTGACTCAGCGTGAATTCTGTACCACCACCACCCCCCCACTCAGATGCAAGAGTGCTACTGCTCCAAAAGTTACACCCTTTGAGGGGGTGGGTTTCCTAAACCAGCAAAATTTGTTGTAAAGGAACTTCAAGAATCATCTTGAAGTGGGGGAAACATGGCCTGGAGTCTACACTAATTGGCTCCATCCAGCTGATGAGAAATTGGAGAAAGAAAGCCGCCCAGCTCAGTCCTGTCAGCCATGGGACCACCATATGGAAATGAATCCTCATCTCCTTTTAGACCCATAACAGTAACTTCACTTCTAAATTTAAGTGATACACTGCTAAAGTTAACTTAGCCTGTAAGCTGTGCTTTGAATTCAGGCTGCCTGCATTTTAAATCTAAGCTTCACCACTCACTAGTCTTGTTTTGTTTTGACTCTGAACAAGCCTCTGTTCTCATCTTAAAAAGGGAATCACAGCCTCCTCAGAGTTGGAGGGAAGAACCCTCAATGAACAGCCTCAAAGCACTTGGGCCAGCCCCTGTTACAGAGGTAACAGTCAGTAATTTATGTACTGACATTATTCATCATAACCAATGCCACATCCCCTGTTAAGACAGGAAGGGGGCAAGCCACAACCTTTAAAAGAAAGACAGCCATTGTGGACATGACATAAACTGGTTAGAACCAGCTAGCTCCAAGATGGAGAATGAGTTGACTTCCAGAAGATCTTGAGCATCTTTATACACTGCTCCTAACACATCAGCTAAGTGACACACCCACAGTTGCCATGACAGTTCCAAGGCTGACCATAACGGGTCAAAAAGTGGCTGGTGGTCCAATTCCTGGAAATCTCTGCCCCTTCCCCAAAATAGTTTTAATAGCCCTCCCACTCATTAGCCTATGAAATTACCCAGTCCTATAAAAACTGCCAGCCCCGTACCCTGGTGCCTCTCTCGCCTCCTGAGATGGCCTCACTCTGTTTGTGAAGTCTGTATCTTCCTTAAACAGACCTTCTTTCACTTTCCTACAGCTCACTCTTGACCTGTCCTGTGTGAAGCCAAGAATCCCCACTTGTCAGCCTGTCCCAGGGACTCGCCTGGGACCTGGGATGCGATCATCCTCTCGTGCCCCATTCTCTTTCCAGCACCTTCTTTTGGCCACTACTTTTCTCAGGGGCAAACACCTGAAAAACCCCAAAGCAGGCTCTTCTGGGGTGTATTCCACTTAGGGGTGCTGCCCTTGCCTCAGATCTGGGCACCTGTGAATCCCCCTCCCTCAGCTCTGTCATCCAGGCCACACTGCTCTCAGCTGAGCTTCTAAGAAAATCGGACGGAGAGCCTTTCTTTTAGGACCATGCCTCCAGATGCTGTTACCCTCTGGTACCTGCTCAGTGTGGGCCCGTCTCTTCTGCTCGCGCTGATTAGCCCAATGCATTACTAACCTACCTCCAAGGTGAGTGGGAGGCTGGGATGAAAGACTGCTCCCTGAGTCTTCTGTTCCAATAGAACTAATTCTGTTCTGTGGTTTTCTGACTGGATTCAGATCCCTCAGCTGAATCCTGCTGGCCCTCAAGAGTAGAGAAGATGGTCTCTCTGCAACTCAAATTTAACTCATTTCAGAGAAATGTGAAGCCTCGTAACAGTCCCTCCTCCCCCACAAACGCCCCCACACACAATACAGGCTTTTCCTAACTCCTCAGCCCTTATGGCAAAGAGATATTAAAATATTAAATCTGTCTTAGATATCTTCTTCATAAAAAATTAAGGGAAAATGTCTGTGTTAACAATGTTTTAACATGAAATCATAAACAAACTGCAGTAATTGGATATTTTTCTCCTGAAGGTCATATGCCTCCACAAAAATCACCATGGCAAATGTGCAATTTGGAAGAGTAATCACACCTTACGTTCAGACACCATGCTTTTTCGTGTTCAAAGAGCATTCTTTAAACATTAATTAGTTACTCCACCAAATATCCTAGGAGGTGTGGATTAATATCTGTTTAACGCAGATGGAGATTCAAAGAAAGAGCAAGACTGAGTCGGCCTCATGTCACAGGATGACTCTGAGACACGGATTCTTAGTTAGACCCTCATGAATGGACCAGGAGTAAGCCACGAGTGCAGCCTAGATCAATGATTATTTATCCTAAATTTCTTACAGAGTCATTCTCTTCTTTTATCTGCATGAGCCCCATAGATATGTGCATGCGTGCTAAGTCCCTTCAGTCGTGTCCAACTCTTTGCGATCCCATGGACTGTAGCCTGCCAGGCTCCTCTGTCCATGGCATTCTGCAGGCAAGAATACTGGAGTGAGTTGCCATGCCCTCTACCAGGGAATCTTCCCAACCCAGGGATCGAACCCACATCTTTTATGTCTCCCATGCTGGCAGGAAGGAGGTTCTTTACCACTAGCGCCACCTGGGAAGTGCCCTCCCCCAATCAATGAGTCCCTGAGAAACACTTTCATCTCTCCCCTCTTAAATCAGAAATTCACTTATTCCAAGGGTCTGGTTAAAGGATGTTATAATTGGGATTTCCCCCTGCCTAATACGATGGGGGTTACTGTACTTGGTTTTGAGTGATTTTGCCTAAATGCCAAAAAGCAGGAGCAGGAAGGCTGCTAGGGGAGAACACAGGTCATGGAGATCCACAGCATTTCCTGGGATGCTACTCTCCCACGGCTAGGACAGCAGGAAGCTAAGATTAACTGGCTGCAAACCTGCTTTGCTGACACCTGCCCTGAGTCACAGGTGTACGTCCCTAGGTCCCGGCTCTGTGTTTTTCTTGAGGACTTATGAAATGCCCGTCACATAAGCCACTTGCCTCCATTCCCAATAATTGCAGCTTGAAAAGTGAGTTGATCAGCATCTCACTTTTATGGCCGGCTACTAACCCAGCCAGCATTTTCTAATAATACTTTGCCTTTATGTCCCAGGATCGCAGAGCAATTTACGAAGATTAATTAGAAGCACCTCAGAACTCTCATCCTTGGTGGAGGCAGGGGCGGAGGCCACGAGAGGGGAGTTAAATTAACCTCCCCTGAGAGTGGGAAGTGAGGATTCTAAGTGAGGGCTTGTCTGGTTGAAGCCAGCACTCTATCTGAGAAAAAGACCCTACATCCCATTAGTAGGCAAGAGAGAAACACTATGTCATCAGATATTCCAAAAGGATTCAACTGGGAGGAAGGAAGGAGGCTGTGTGTGTGTTTATTTTTTATTAGAAAAATGATGTAAATACGCAAACTTGTGAATGCCCCCGGGGTCCTGGCAAGATGACCAAGATATCTGTAATCCTGGGAGATTACAGTTTGCATCATGCAGCCTGGGTCATTTCACTTTCTGCTCTTCCCTGCCCCAGGGTTTGCAGTTCCTGCTTCCCCAGGAAGTCAAGGGCATGGCAGGTGTAAATGTGACCCTTTGATAGATGGCAGAATGCAGGCTGCCACCTCAGGGCTCCCCCCTGCCCAGTGTACCCCTGGGCCTGGCCGTGTGGGGATCAGCTCGGAGGCAGAGAATAGGAAGTAATGACAGAGAAAGGAGGCGATCAGGACATTGAGGAAGCGCAGCTGCGGAGGGGCCAAGCGGGGGGGTGGTGCGGTGGGGGGAAGCTGCGATGACGTCCTGTTTTGTTCTTGCAACCAAGGCACAAATTAAGGCAAAATTAGAGACTTTCTTTGGGCGATTGGACGGATGGGAGGAGGAGGAAGACTGGGAAGCAGAGCTTTTAAGGACAGCAATTTGAGAACATCTGAGACAAATCTGTGGTTGATTTTTTTTTTTTTCTGGTGGATGAGTTAGTGACTTTCTTTCTGTATTCCGGAGGGTTCCCCCCCTTCCTTTCCCTTTTTGCACCAGGCACATGTAAATGTGATTGAGGATTCTTTCGTCAGATCTGCTGCCTTGGCAGCCTTCCTGCCAGCTGGCTGGGTTGGGGGAACCCGTGCTGGTGGCTGACTGCCATTGACAAGTTCTTGCCGGCCTCGTGGGAGAAAATTTGCCTCGGAGACACTGCCAGACCCTTATCTGGGCTTTGTTGCCCGGAGGAAAGGTGGGCAGAGGGGCCTCCCCCAGCAGGACTGGCTTGCTCTCTGCCCACGGATGGACGGTGCCCGGGCCAGCACCGCCATTTTGCCTTTGTCCACCCAGCACACAGTCACCAGCACCAAGCAGTTCTCTGCATTCATCGGAGCACCGTCCCCACAGAGTCCCCGGTGCCCAAAGTCCATCCTGAAAGGCCATGTAAGCCACCCCCCCTTCCCCTGATTCTAACCAGGGCATTTCATTAAAACACCAAGACGTAAGAGGTGTGAAAACCTTGCCCACTTGAGTGGCTGCGGTTTCCGGCCAAATCAGTCTTTTGCTCCTATTTCCTTTCATTCTCCTTTATGACCCTCCTCCATTCCCCACCCTGGCTTCAGGCCAGAGGCATTTGTTAGTGTTTTTCCTTCAGTTCAGTTCAGTCGCTCAGTCACCCATGAATCGCAGCACGCCAGGCCTCCCTGTCCATCACCAACTCCCGGAGTTCACTCAGACTCATGTCCATCGAGTCAGTGATGCCATCCAGCCATCTCATCCTCTGTCGTCCCCTTCTCCTCCAGCATCATTCCTTCCAAAGAAATCCCAGGGTTGATCTCCTTCAGAATGGACTGGTTGGATCTCCTTGCAGTCCAAGGGACTCACAAGAGTCTTCTCCAACACCACAGTTCAAAAGCATCAATTCTTCGGTGCTCAGCCTTCTTCACAGTCCAACTCTCACATCCATACATGACCACAGGAAAAACCATAGCCTTGACTAGATGGACCTTAGTCAGCAAAGTAATGTCTCTGCTTTTGAATATGCTATCTAGGTTGGTCATAACTTTTCTTCCAAGGAGTAAGCGTCTTCTAATTTCATGGTTGCAGTCACCACCTGCAGTGATTTTGGAGCCCCAAAAAATAAAGTCTGACACTGTTTCCACTGTTTCTCCATCTATTTCCCATTAAGTGATGGGACTGGATGCCATGATCTTCGTTTTCTGAATGTTGAGCTTTAAGCCAACTTTTTCACTCTCCACTTTCACTTTCATCAAGAGGCTTTTTAGTTCCTCTTCACTTTCTGCCACAAGGGTGGTGTCATCTGCATATCTGAGGTTATTGATATTTCTCCCGGCAATCTTGATTCCAGCTTGTGTTTTTCCTTACCTTCTTTAATTTCTTTCCACCACCACGACCCTCACCCTGCCCCGGGAGGCACCTGACTCAAGGCTCACATCCTCCAGCATTCTCTCCCATAACATAAAGGGACCCTGTGTGTAAACTGCTAAGCGCAGAGCCTGGCTTAAAGCAGCAGGTCTCTCCAAGGTTGATGGGGCAGGGTCCTGTCATGGTGATCTCTAATGTGTGTATGTGCGTGTGGGTGTGGGAGCACAGTGTTAAGTCAGTCTTCTGAGAACCTGTTGGCTCTTCTTTATCTCAGGGTCATAAGGCTGCAGGTGTGCAAGTCTCCAGCGGCCCCCTCTCATGTAGGAGTATGTGGCAGTCAGCCAGAGAGATGGTTCCAGGACCCCCGTTCTCCTGGTATTCATAGACTGGGTGACCCTCCTCCTCTGGAGGCTGCACTTGTTTACTGGATTCTGACAAATAAAGCATGGCAGAAGAGATGCTATGTCACTTCCAAGATTAAGTTATAGAAAGACTAGAATTTCCATCCTGGGTGGGCTTGCTTTCTCTCATTGATGGACCCCGCTCATTGCCGCATGCGTTCCACGTTCCGCACCCCAGGCCTCGCTGCTGCAGAGTTGGCCTGTGTTCCCTCTGGTGTCACAGGACCGGTGGCCTGGCTTTCACCTCCAGGAAGCAGCAGGTCAGTGGCCTGCCTCTGTGAGTCACACGCCCCTCCTCCCTCCATGGGCCAGGGGTGCATATGGCTTAGGGTTGATGGTGATGCTCGTCAGGATAGGGGCTCGTACTGGTCAAATCAATGATGAGGTTAAGAAAACTGAGTTTTATTGAGCATCTATGATGCACTCATCCAGTTTAATACTTGACAAAACCAGAGGAGCGCTTTGACCATGGAGGGCAGACTCCTGGGCTCTTTAGAGCCTGCTGATGCTGGCGGCCAAGAACCAGAACCCCCAGTACTGGCTGAAAAGTCTTGGGCAAGTAACAGCCACCAAGACTCAGTTTCCCCCTCTGTAAAATGGGGTTATCATGCCCACCTTTTCCAGGGCCACTGCTGCCTCCTCTTAATCTAATATCCACACAGCCTAGCCTGGGACCTGGGGTCACAGATGCTCAATTATTTCTGCTTTGGTAACAAACTGATGGGCTTCCCAGGTGGCTCAATGCTAAAGTATGCACCTGCCAATGCAGGAGTCGTGGGTTTGACCCCTGGCTTGGGAAGATCCCCTGGAGAAGGAAATGGCAACCCACTCCTATATTCTTGCCTGGGAAATCCCATAGAGAGAGGACCCTGGTGGGCTACAGTCGATGGGGTTGCAAAGAATCAGACACGACTTAGCAACTAGAAAGCAACAACAACACATTGATTCTTGAATGGTTGTTCTACATTTGAAATGTCTTCCGAGGCTTGGCACAGCAGGTTTCTCAAAAAACTAGTGCCTTTTGCCCTGTAATGGTGGTGGCAGTCATGCAACCAGGGACTGAAATTCCCTCTCTCCTGTTCACCTGCGTAACACACATGTGCGTGTGCATGAACGCAGACACACATGCACATGCCCATGTGCAGGCATTCACCCTCACGCCTTTGCTCACAGCTGACATCTCAGCGCCTCCCCTCCTCTATCTTCCCCAACACCTCTTGCTCCTGTACTCCTCCCAGTCTCCTTGCCAGCCCCTGACCCCATGTTTCCCACCCAGCAGCCCCGGGTCCTCTCTCCCTGCCCTGTTCCCCAGCATCCTGGGCTCAAGACAGATGTGCGGCAGCCCGCCATCTTCCCTTGTCACTCTCTGGCATGCCTGGCAGCTGGAATCGCAGTTCGCCTTGTTTACAATGCATTGTAATTGCAGACACAGGCTCTGCCGTCACTTGTAATTCTATCTTGTCCTCTTCTCCCCACACACTCCCTTGCCTAAGAGTCAGGCGGGTGCCCTTGTGAGAGGTAGTATTGGCAGGAAACGTGCTCTAACACCAACACCCAGCAAGAAACACGCTAGGACTTCTCTTTTCCCACATCTCCACCTGAGAGAGGAAAACAGGCCAAAACAGGACACACCCTCTTGTAGTCCCGCCCACCCTGAATCTCCTTTCTGGTCCCTCAGCTCTTCCGGTCACGTGGCCTTCTGCTTGACCCTTGCTCCCACAAGTTGGGAGGTTAGAGGGGAACAAACAGGGAAGTCACTTACCTCTGCTGAGCTCTGGAGGGCGGAGTATGGGAACCTCCTGGAGACAAACTGCCCTCCCGCAGGGCAGGGAGCTGAGGTCCACAGCATGCAGGCACAAGGTGACCCCATCCCGTGCACCTGAGCAGGCCTGGGGAGGAAGGCCCGCCCACCCATGCCCGTCCACATGGCCACCCTACCTAGGCCCCATGATAGCTCTGTGAAGAGGGCTCACGTGTGAGGAATTCAGACCTCAGTGCCCAGCAGAAGAAGGCCACCCAGCTAGCTGTGTCAGAAAGCAGGGATTTGGACTAGCACCATCTGGCTCCCGGCTTTGTATTGGTTTTGCACGTGTATCTTTATTTGCAGGTGCACTCCATCTCTGGACTCACCGTATGACTTAGGATGAACTGCTGTCTGTCTGTTGGCTACTAAACCTCAGAATCCTAGAGCACAGGGCCTGCTTATTTCACTGACTCCCGCTGGCACCCAGCACAGTGGTCAATGCCAAGTGGATCATCCACATATATTTGTTAAGAATGTATGCATTCAGAAGGTTGATATTTCTTTGCTTGGGTTGCTGTCTGGCAACTGCTAAATTCTGTGCACCAGCCTTACATAACACTTGTTTTTGATGAACATGGGGAATTTTAGATGCATAAGTTTGATTGGTCTTAGACAAAGTTTAAGAAGAGAGGACAATTCAGAGTATATACTTCATGACAATTAGATTCAAGCAAAACAGCAACCTGGAGTCCCATGCATCTGTTGTTTAATTTAGTACTTGAAAGGATTTTGGAGAGAAATTCTGGTATGTCGTGCAGATTCTTGGAATAAACATAAAGTTGTCCCATATCTGTCCACTTATTAATAGTGTTTATGTTAAGATGGGGGAACTAGAGGTGGATATCCTTTCAAGTCTTTCTTCACAGGTCTTACCTAACGTTTTTATGTTATATCTATAACAAAAAAAGTACTAATTTAATAAGGATTGGTAGCAATATTTTTTCCAAAGAAAATATTGCTGCATCTTGAAGGGAAGAAAGGTACCCTGGCTTGCAGATCTGCAAAGAAACCTAGAGCAGCTGGCAGGAAGGAAGGCGTCACAGCCGTCAGTTCTCCCCTCTCCCTCAGCTGATGCTCTGTCCCTGCTTAGCCACTCACTAGCTGTGTGTCCTTGAGTCACTTGCTCAGTCTCTCTGTGCCTCCATTTCCTTGTTTGAAAAGCTGGACTAATGATGCCTCTGCACTGTAGGATTTCGCTGGATTTAAATAGATCACAAGATATATGAAGAATGCCCAGCGTAGTGGCGCATACTCAACAGGCCTTCATTTAAGGAGCGCTCTTAATACCATGGCGGCCTTGATGCTTAGGGAGTGTGGACAGAGCCCTGTCTGAGGATGGGTGGTTGGGGCTGGGTCTCAGCATGAGACTTGCTGCTCTGTGCGGGCTCTACTTGGGGTAAATGGGGCGCACATGGCCTCCACCCAGGCACGGCCACCAGCTGCTCACCTGCTGGTGGCTGTCCTCTCCCTCCACATCACGATGGGCCTCCACCAGCTGAAGGCAATGAGAAAGCTTTGATGAGATCCAATTAGAAAAACAGAGTCTGCATTCAAGAGGGCTGAGCAGTTCATACAGAGGGAAGAAAAGACACTGGAATTAGTCTAAGTACTCTCCTCAGATGTCCTCACACGCTAAATAGTTAAGAAAGATGTGTCATTTAGCAGGACTGACCCCGGGGGTGTTTGCCTCTCATCAGCTGGGACGCTATTATTATCTTGCAAATGACACTTTCATCTCCAGTGACTGTGCTCCCCCCTCACTCTAAACAGACACAACTGAATGATATTCAGAGATCGGCTGACTGGGGCAGAGGCTTGGCTGAGATGGAAGACCGGACCCCTGCATGTCCAGGCGCCCCCTTCACGGGCCCCTGGATGGACTCTCAGAGTCTGGATGGACTCTTCTGAAGGTTGATATTGCTTTGAGTCTGATTTCTTTGAGTTGATATTTCTCAGAGTCTGGACCCGACTCCTTCCCTGGATGAAGGGATGCCTGGTCTAGATGTTTCCCAGTACACTCAGCTCCATGTGCATCTTCAAGATTATTATTTAACAGAAAGTCCAGTGATCAGCAAACAGTTTCTCTAAAGAGCCAAAGAATGAACCATTAGACTTTGAGGGCCAAATACTCCAAATATGTAACTTGGCCATTGTAGCAACACAAGTAAAGGAATAACAAAGTCTGTGTCTTGATAAAGCTTTGTTTATAAGAATGGGCACAAGGACCATACTGTTGGCCCTCACATAACTTCTCCAGGTTTTCCTCCTCTGCCTGCCCCCCTGTGCCTCCCCTCCAGCTCCTTATGCTCTGCTAGCCAGGACTCCTGTGGGGTTTGTGGGTGCCTGAGGGTGCCCTGGAGAATGACCCCTCCTAAGCCCTTGCAGATCTCCCATCTGAATCTCTGTGGCATGGCCCCAGGACACCACTAGGCTTCCTCTTGGGGCTGAAACTTGATTTATTCTCCCAGTTAATACAAGGTTCAGCTTAGGCCCTCAGGAGACTTCAGTTCAGTTCAGTTGCTAAGTCCTGTCAGAGTCTTTGCAACCCCATGGACTGCAGCACGCCAGGATTCCCTGTCCACCATCTCCTGGTGATTGCTCAAACTCATGTTCCATTGAGCCGATGATGCCATCCAAGCATCTCATCCTCTGTCATCCCCTTCTCCTCCTGCCTTCAATTTTCCCCAGCTTCAGGGTTTATTACAATGAGTTGGCTCTTCGCATCAGATGGCCAAAGTGTTAGAGCTTCAGCATCAGTCCTTCTAAGTCATTCAGGAAACTCAGGGCCCCTCTAATGCCACATGCATGGGACCTTTCAGCCACCTGGCTCTCTCTCTCCCCTCCACTTTCCCCTCTTTCTACCCACATTAAAATCACAATGTCTCCCCTTTTCCCTCATCCCCGTTTCCTATTCCAGCCTTCACTTTAGCTGCCTTTCACACATGTGTTAGTGATAAAGCATCTGTAAAGGCTGCCTCCACCCTCCAGCCCAAATCACCTCCACCTCCAGCCCGACTGCTCAGTTCAGCTCCTCTGATCCCCGAGCAGGGACCCTCTTCTCCTCCAGGTGGACATCCAGACCTGAGCAGTCCTTTTTTCTACTGCAGCATAGATGGCATCTGCTCTGCACCCTTTTTCCTGGGGAAGGATGGGCTTCGAAGGTCATGGTCCAGCCCGTTGAGCTTTGCACTCTTGTCTCCACAATAATGATTCCACTTTTCACGTCACCCAGATGGAAGGGAGTGAGGCAAGCGTGCAGGGGAGCTATTTCATCACAATGCCTTATTTCCGAAGGTCAACACCCAGATCAATCTCCTGGCAGAAGTGGCCACATCATTTTGGGTATTCTTTATTATTAGATACAGGGAAACAAAATTCAGAAGAAATCAGAAGAGTCCATTTTCCCAAGTGAAGAAAACGTCCACAGTTTGTCAGGAAATCCCCACGAAAGACAAGCCACAAAATTCCAAACATTGCCAGCCTAGGTGACTTGGGACCCCAAGCTTCCATACTTTGGATGTGATCTCCTTCTGCTCCCCAAATTGCAAGGATATTGGGTCTGCCACATTGGTCTTTAGCATTTCTTAGCCTTCTTAACTGCCATTTTCAGTTCAGTTCAGTTCAGTTGCTCAGTCGTGTCCAACTCTTTGCGACCCCATGAATCGCAGCACACCAGGCCTCCCTGTCCATCACCAACTCCCGGAGTTCACTCAGACTCACGTCCATCGAGTCCGTGATGCCATCCAGCCATCTCATCCTCTGTCGTCCCCTTCTCCTCCCGCCCCTAATCCCTCCCAGCATCAGAGTCTTTTCCAATGAGTCAACTCTTCGCATGAGGTGGCCAAAGTACTGGAGTTTCAGCTTCAGCATCATTCCCTCCAAAGAAATCCCAGGGCTGATCTCCATTTTAGAGAGAAGCATTCAGTTTGCCATATATTTATCTATTCAATCATTCTAAATAATTATTGAACGCCTAGGTTGTATTAAGCATATTTCTGGGCATCAGGGTTATAATGGTGAGCAGATGAGATCCTTCCCCTTGTTAAATGGCTCACAACACTGAAACAATGCCATGTGGCAAACGCTGTAACAGGAAGGATGCAGGCTGCCTGGGGAGTACCTGGCTGGAGGAGTCACAGTGCTCAAGACCTTGGAGTTACTCAGGCAGAAGAAATATTGTTGGCGGTTGAATGGTGATGAAAAAACTAAGGTTTCTCCAAATCAGATCCTGTGTCTGTAGCAGAGAGTGAAATCCGGGACTCTGTGTCTCTGTGGTCAGAGTTATACCCTCAGGTTCCTGTCCTTGTGGAATAAGCACAGTAACCAGTTCAGTCAGTCAGTTCAGTCACTCAGTCGTGTCCAACTCTTTGCAATGCCATGGACTGGAGCACACCAGGCTTCCCTGTCCATCAACAACTCCTGGAGCTTGCTCAAACTCATGTACATCACATCAGTGATGCCATCCAGCCATCTCATCCTCTGTCATCCCCTTCTCCTCCTGCCCTCAAGCTTTCCCAGCATCAGGGTCTTTTCCAAGGAGTCAGTTCTTCACATCAGGTGGCCAAAAAGTGTTGGAGTTTCAGCTTCAACAACAGTTCTTCCAATGACTATTCAGGACTGATTTCCTTTAGGATTGACTGGTTGTTCTCCTTGCAGTCCAAGGGACTCTCAAGAGTTTTCTCCAACACCACAGTTCAAAAGCATCAATTCTTTAGGACTCAGCTTTCTTTATAGTGCAACTCTCACATGCATACATGACTACTGGAAAACCACAGCTTTGATTAGACAGACCTTTGTTGGTAAAGTAATGTCTCTGCTTTTAAATATGCTGTCTAGGTTGGTCATAGCTTTTCTTCCAAGGAGCAAGTATCTTTTAATTTCATGGCTGCAGTCACCATCTGCAGTGGTTTTGGAGCCCAAGAAAATAAAGTCAGTTATAATGGTGAGCAGATGAGATCCTTCCCCTTGTTAAATGGCTCACAACACTGAAACAATGCCATGTGGCAAACGCTGTAACAGGAAGGATGCAGGCTGCCTGGGGAGTACCTGGCTGGAGGAGTCACAGTGCTCAAGACCTTGGAGTTACTCAGGCAGAAGAAATATTGTTGGCGGTTGAATGGTGATGAAAAAACTAAGGTTTCTCCAAATCAGATCCTGTGTCTGTAGCAGAGAGTGAAATCCGGGACTCTGTGTCTCTGTGGTCAGAGTTATACCCTCAGGTTCCTGTCCTTGTGGAATAAGCACAGTAACCAGTTCAGTCAGTCAGTTCAGTCACTCAGTCGTGTCCAACTCTTTGCAATGCCATGGACTGGAGCACACCAGGCTTCCCTGTCCATCAACAACTCCTGGAGCTTGCTCAAACTCATGTACATCACATCAGTGATGCCATCCAGCCATCTCATCCTCTGTCATCCCCTTCTCCTCCTGCCCTCAAGCTTTCCCAGCATCAGGGTCTTTTCCAAGGAGTCAGTTCTTCACATCAGGTGGCCAAAAAGTGTTGGAGTTTCAGCTTCAACAACAGTTCTTCCAATGACTATTCAGGACTGATTTCCTTTAGGATTGACTGGTTGTTCTCCTTGCAGTCCAAGGGACTCTCAAGAGTTTTCTCCAACACCACAGTTCAAAAGCATCAATTCTTTAGGACTCAGCTTTCTTTATAGTGCAACTCTCACATGCATACATGACTACTGGAAAACCACAGCTTTGATTAGACAGACCTTTGTTGGTAAAGTAATGTCTCTGCTTTTAAATATGCTGTCTAGGTTGGTCATAGCTTTTCTTCCAAGGAGCAAGTATCTTTTAATTTCATGGCTGCAGTCACCATCTGCAGTGGTTTTGGAGCCCAAGAAAATAAAGTCTGCCACTGTTTCCACTCTTTCCCTATCTATTTCCCATGAAGTGATGGGACCCGATGCCATGATCTTTGTTTTTTGAATGTTGAGTTTTAAGCCAACTTTTTCACTCTCCTCTTTCACTTTCATCAAGAGGCGCTTTAGTTCTTTGATTTATGCCATAAGGGTGGTGTCATCTGCCTATCTGAGGTTACTGATATTTCTCCCAGCAATCTTGATTCCAGCTTGTGTTTCATCCAGCCTGGCATTTTGCATGATGTACTCTGCATAGAAGTTAAATAAGCAGGGTGACAATATACAGCCTTGATGTACTCCTTCCATGATTTGGAACCAGTCCATTGTTCCATGTCTGGTTCTAATTGCTGCTTCTTGACCTGCATACAGACTTTTCAGGAGGCAGGTCAGGTGGTCTGGTATTCCCATCTCTTAAAGAATTTTCCACAGTTTATTGTGATCCACACCTTCAAAGGCTTTGGCTTAATCAATAAAGCAGTAGATATTTTTCTGGTATTCTCTTGCTTTCTTGATGATCCAACAGATGTTGGCAATTTGATCTCTGAGTCCTCTGCCTTTTCTAAATCCAGCTGAACATCTGGAAGTTCACATTTCATGTCTGTTGAAGCCTGACTTGGAAAATTTTGAGCATTACTTTGCTAGCATATGAGATGAGTGCAATTGTACAGTAATTTGAACATTCTTTGGCATTGCCTTTCTTTGAGATTGGAATGAAAATGGACCTTTTCCAGTCCTGTGACCACTGCCGAGTTTTCCAAGTTTGCTGGCATATTTAGTGCATCACTTTAACAACTTCAACTTTTAGGCTTTGAAATAGCTCAACTAGAATTCCATCACCTCCACTAGCTTTGTTCATAGTGATGCTTCATAAGGCCCACTTGACCTTGCATTCCAGGATGTCTGGCTCTAGGTGAGTGATCACACCATCATGGTTATCTGGGTCATGAAGATCTTTTTTGTATCGTTCTTCTGTGTATTCTTGCCACCTCTTCTTAATATCTTCTGCTTCTATTAGGTCCATACCATTTCTGTCCTTTATCGAGCCCATCTTTGCATGAAATATTTCCTTGGTATCTCTAATTTTCTTGAAGAGATCTCTAGTCTTTCCCATTCTGTTGTTTTACTCTATTTCTTTGTATTGATCACTGAGGAAGGCTTTCTTCTCTCTCCTTGCTATTCTTTGGAACTCTGCATTCAAATGGGTATATCTTTCCTTTTCTCCTTTGCCTTTAGCTTCTTTTCTTTTCTCAGCTGTATGTAAGGCCTCTTCAGACAACCGTATTGCTTTTTTGCATTTCTTTTTCTTAGGGATGGTCTTGATCACTGCCTCCTGTGCAATGTCATGAACCTCCGTCTATAGTTCTTCAGGCACTCTGTCTATCATTGTCTATCATCTGTCTAATCCATTGAATCTATTTGTCACTTTCACTGTATAATCAAAAGGGATTTGATTTAGGTCATACCCAAATGGTCTAGTGGTTTTCCCTCCTTTCTTCAATTTAAGTCTGAATTTTGCAATAGGAGTTCATTATCTGAGAGCCACAGTCAGCTCCTGGTTTTGTTTTTGATAATTCTGTAGAGCCTCTCCATCTTTGGCTGCAAAGAATATAATCAATCTGATTTCGGTGTTGACCATCTGGTGATGACCATGTGTAGAGTCTTCTCTTGTGTTGTTGGAAGAGAGTGTTTGCTATGACCAGTGCATTTTCTTGGCAAAACTCTGTTAGCCTTTGCTTTACTTCATTTTGGACTCTACAGGCAAATTTTCCTGTTTCTCCAGGTACCTCTTGACTTCCTACTTTTGCATCCCAGTCCCCTATAATGAAAAGGACATCTTTTTTGGGTGTTATTTCTAGAAGGTCTTATAGGTCTTCATAGAACCGTTCAACTTCAATTTCTTCAGCATTACTAGTTGGGGCATAGATGTGGACTACTGTGATATTGAATGGCTTGCCTTGGAAACAAACAGAGATCATTCTGTCATTTTTGAAATTGTACCCAAGTACTGCATTTTGACTTCTTGTTGACTATGAGGGGTACTCCATTTCTTCTAAGGGATTCTTGCCCACAGTAATAGATACAATTGTTATCTGAGTTAAATTCACCCATTCCAGTCCATTTTAGTTCACTGATTCCTAAAATGTCGATGTTCACTCTTGCCATCTTCTCTTTGACCACTTGTAATTTACTTTGATTCATGGACCTAACATTCCAGGTTCCAATGCAGTATTGTTCTTTGCCTCACTGCACTTTACTTCCATCACCAGTCTCTACAACTGGGTGTTATTTTTGCTTTGGTTCTGTCTCTTCATTCTTTCTGGGGTTACTTTTCCACTCTTCTCTAGTAGCATATTGGACATCTACTTACCTGGGGAGTTCACCTTTCAGCATCATATCTTTTTGCTTTTTCATACTGTTTGTGGGGTTCTCTGTTCATGGGACCTTTTGAAGGAAGTCACCATTATGTTCATTATCTCCACCATAGTTCAGTCCCAGATCAAGCAACAGGGAGGAAACACAGCCCCACCCATCAACAGAAAATTGGTTTAACGATTTATTGAGCATAGCCCCACCCATCAGACCAAGACCCAGTTTTCCCCACAGTCAGTCTCTCCCAGCAGGAAGTTTCCATAAGCCTCTTATTTTTATCCTTCAGAGGGCAGACAGAATGAAAACCACAGTCACAGAAAGCTAATCAAACTGATCACATGGACCCCAGCCTTGTCTAAGTCAATGAAACTATGAGCCATGCTGTGTAGGGCCACCCAAGATGGACAGGTCATAGTGGAGAGTTCTGACAAAACATGGTCCACTGGAGACGGGAATGGCAAACCACTTCAATATTTTTGCCTTGAGAACCCCATGAACAGTAACCAGTCAATCCCAAAGGAAATCAACCCTGAATACCCTTTGGAAGGACTGATGCTAAAGCTGAAGCTCCAGTACTTTGGCCACCTGATGTGAAGAGCTGACTCACTAGAAAAGACCTTGATCTTGGGAAAGATTGAAGGCAGGAGAAGGGAGAGGCAGAGGATGAGATGGTTTCAGTGGCATCACCACCTCAGTGGACATGAACTTCAGCAAACTCCAGGAGATGGTGAGGGACAAAGAAGCCTGGTATGCTGCTGTCCATGGGATTGCAAAGAGTCAGACATGACTTGGGGACTCAACAACAGTAGCAAGAACAGAAACTGAACATATAGCCCAAATGCTATAAAAGTGACTGTCTCAGGTTGATTATCTTCCTTGCCTTCTCCCAAACAGTACACATCACTTCTTGGAGCCAGCTCACCTCTGGCAGTCAGAGTTGAAATATACAGAGGTAACCTTAAAATCTGCATCTCTTTCAGATTTGTAATTGTTAATGACCTGGGGTATAGTTGTCCATGTGGAAACTCTCCCAAGGCAGCTCCCTCTGGGGGGGCTGGGGTGAGGGTTGTGGGGAGACACCTTGCTGTTTAATAAATAATAGAAGAGCTTCAGAAAGTGTCTGGGAAGCACATTCCTCATGCAGAAATGTTACGGAATAACACAGGATGAATAATAGAAAAGGTTATTGAAAAATTCATAATTTCCAA
This sequence comes from Cephalophus harveyi, assembly GCA_006410635.1. Taxonomy (NCBI): domain Eukaryota; kingdom Metazoa; phylum Chordata; class Mammalia; order Artiodactyla; family Bovidae; genus Cephalophus; species Cephalophus harveyi. Next base: position 405,962 of record SJYT01016090.1, on the reverse strand, counting down.
GTGCCAGTGAAGGGCAGCTCCAGTGCAGTCTATTTGCCTGTAGAAAAGTGATTAAAATATATATTATTGTCCTGTCTATAGGAAAATGTATTATTAAGTGAATACTAGCATGACATTTGAAAAATCCATTTCATTCCATTTAGCAGCAGAGAGGTTTTGGTTGCTGCTTTGTGTTCCCAGGTTTCGCAAGCATTTTAATAAGCCATTTAAAAAACAAAAAGCGATTTTAATTATGGCCCCCTGCCTCCCAGCCATACTATTGCTTTGCACTTACAGTTCTTTTGCCAAAGAGATTTAAAAACACATAATAGGGAATGTAAACATCCTGCCTACATTTATTAAGTCAATTGCCAAGAGAGAAAACTGATCATTGACCAGTACTTACAGGCTGAAAGAAGAGTGGGGAGGGTTGGGGAATGAATCTGCTCGTCCAGACACAACAAAGAATAAAACCTCAGTGGAGAAGGCCTGCAATTCCTGCCAACCTACTTGTGGCTACTTTTCTAATGGATGTTCAGCGTCTTTCTTGTAAAGCCAGGAGTTCTTTGTGAGGTGTACTTCTAAATGGTTCCGTCATAAGCAAGAATTCTAATTTATCCACGGGCTTTTGGGCAGGATGGAGCTCTCCAGCTTGAAGATTCCATCACAGTAAAATGCAGAGCTGGCTCCAAATGGACTCAGATTTGGGGGTTGGGGTCAGACAGCTCTCTGGTCCTTACTCAGGACTAACTTTCTCCAGCAAATGAGTTAAGGGTCAGAGTGGATGAGGATGGAGTCTAAAAGGCATGGGCCACATTCTTTAGACCTAAAGTGCTGATTCAGCTGGTATAGCCTGTGGCCTTTTGGTAAGTGTAGAGGTAGGCGGTGGTGGTCCAGAGGTCATATAGCAGTTGGTACAGTCCTAAATATTCATTGAAAGGACTGATGCTGAAGCTGGAGCTCCAATACTTTGACCACCTGATTTGAAGACCTGACTCACTGGAAAAGACCCTGATGATGGGAGAGATTGAAGGCAGGAGGAGAAGGGGACAACAGAGGATGAGATGGTTGGATGGCATCACTGACTCAATGGACATGAGTTTGAGCAAGCTCTGGGAGTTGGTGATGGACAGGGAAGCCTGGTGTGCTGCGATAAGTGGGGTCACAGAGAGTCAGACAGTGACTGAACTGAACAGGAAATCAGAAATAACAATGTGCTACAAAATAGCACATCCGTAGTCCCTCTTACCAACTGGGTCATTTTTCTGTAATCACCTAAGTTCTCTGGGTCTCAGTTTAAGGATAAAAAAATAGAGCACTATTCATCAGATCATAATTTTTAGCATTTTTACATATTTATCCTATTTTTTAAAAAAGATTATTCAACTATTTGTTCTAATAGAATCTCACTTGCAAGTTGTAAAATTGCTTCTCTAGTTAAACAACCACTCAGTCATGTCTGTTTGCAATCCCATGGACTATAGCCATCCAGGCTCCTCTGTCCATGGGATTCTCTGGGCAAGAATACCAGAGTGAGTTGTGATTGCCTTCCCCAGGGGATCTTCCCATCCCAGGAACTGAACATGGGTTTCCAGAAGTGCAGGCAGAATCTTTATTCTCTGAGCCACCAGGGAAGCCCACAATTGAACAACAGTCAGGGGATCACATTGCCCTCGACCTCAAACCAATGTCCTTCCCCTTTTCCAAGGCAACCCTCAGCAAGACGGGAGCTCTAATTTCATAGGGATTCCTGAGCTCCATGTGAAAACCAAAGTACTCTTTTAATCACTACTTTCTCATATTGAATTCTGGCCTGTGTATGATTTGTTGAAATGGGAGAACAGATTCTTCTGGACTCAGATTTACCCACTTATTTAGAGTCAGCATCTATTTATCTTTTATTCAACAAGCATTATACATGTATTACATGTAGAATACTGGGCTAAGTAATGTTTCAATATAGAACATCTGTAAAGCATGGTTCTTACTCTAATGGAGCAACAAGTATCTAAACAACTTGGTATAGTTAAAAATACAAGAAATAGGGTGATGATGGAGGAACAAGAAAATTTTTTACAAGTAAAAAGTGAATTAGATTTAAAATAAGCTAGATAGACATCTCTATCAAGGTAATGGTCTCATAAAATGAGTTAAGAAGTGTTCCCTCCTCTTCAATTTTCTGAAAAAGTTTGAGAAGGAGTGATATTAAATCTTCTTTGAATGTTTGGTAAAATTCATCACTGAAGATGTCTGTTTCTGGGATTTCTTTTGTTGTTGTTGTTTTGGAGGTTTTTGATCACTGTCAACTTCTTTACTAATGACTAATCTATTCATATTTATTTTCTTCATAATTCAGCTTTTGGAAGGTTGTATGAGCCTAAAAATGTGTCCATTTCTTCTGGGTTATCTAATTGATGTATAACTGTTCAAAGTATTCTTTTTTAATCCTTTGTATTTCTGTGGTATTTTGGTAATTTCTCCTGTTTCTGATTTTATTTATCTGATCCTCATCTTTTTTCCTTAGTAAGTCCAGTTAAAGATTTGTCAATTTTGTTTATCTGTTCAAAGAACCCGCTTTTAGCTTCATTGATCTTTTCTATTCTCTCTTTAACCTTTCATTTATTTCCACTCTGATCTTTTTTATTTTCTTCCATCTATTGCCTTTGCACTTTATTTGTTCTTTTGTCTACTTTCTTTAGCTATAAGGTTAGATTGTTTATTTGAGACCTTTCTTGTTTATTGAGATAAGCCTGGAATGCTATAATTATACTTTTTAGTACCACTTTTGCTGTATCTCATATTTTTGTCCTATTTTAATTTGTCTTCAGGTATTTTTTTTTTTAATTCCTCCTTTGTTTTCCTCAATGACCCAATAGTTGTTCAGTGGCATGTTGTTTAATTTTCACATACTTGGGATTTTTCCAGCTTTTTTCTTGTAGTTGATTTCTAGTTTCATACCAGTGTGGTCAGAAAGATGCTTGATGTGATTTTTAAACTTCTGAAATGTATTGAGACTTTTTTTTTGTCCCAATATATGGTCTACCCTTGAGAAAGTTCCACAAGCACTTGAGAAGAATATGTATTCTGCTGCATTTTGTTGCAATATTGTATATAAATCCATTCGGCCCATCTGATTGAATGTTTCGTTAACGTCAGTCTTTCCTTGTTGACTTTCTGTCTGGATGATCTATCCATCAATGTAACTGGAGTGTTAAAGTTCACCCTTTAGATACATTAATAATTGATTTATATATTTTGGTGCATATATGTTCAGTTCAGTTCAATTCAGTCGCTCCATCATGTCCAACTCTTTGCGACCCCATGCATCGCAGCACGCCAGGCCTCCCTGTCCATCACCATCTCCTGGAGTTCACTCAGACTCACATCCATCAAGTCGGTGATGCCATCCAGCCATCTCATCCTCTGTCATCCTCTTTTCCTCCTGCCCCCAATCCCTCCCAGCATCAGAGTCTTTTCCAATGAGTCAGCTTTTCGCATGAGGTGGCCAAAGTACTGCAGTTTCAGCTTTAGCATCATTCCTTCCAAAGAACACCCAGGGCTGCTCTATATGTTAGTTGCATCTATATGACTAGCTGTTATAGCACCTTCCTGTGCTGCCCTCTTTATCACTACATAATGTCCGCTACTGTGTGTCCTGTTACCCTTTTTGGCTGATATGGATGTGGCTACATCCACTTTCTTTTGGCTTCCATTAGCTTCAAGAGTCATCTTCCATCCCTTCACTTTGAGCTTATGTTTGTCTTTAGGGTTGGGATGGGTCTCCTGGAGGCGGCATATTGTTTTTTGATCCATCTGGCCACTGTGTCTTTTGAATGGTGAATTCACTCCATTCATACTTAGAGTGGTTATTGATAAATGAAGAATTAGTGCTGCTATATTATTTTCTGGTTGGTCTATATCTCCATTGCTTCTTTTTCCGGTGTTTCTGTCATTGTAATTTGATGGTTTTTTATGAAGTTTCTCTAGGTTTCCCCCCGCCCCGCCTTTTTTTTTATTTTAATGTTTTGAGTCTCTGCTCTAGACTTGTATTTTGTGATTACCACGAGGTTTGCATTAAATGTCTCATAGATAAAGTCATCCTTTTTCTACTAATATCATTTTATCTTCATTTGCCTACCTGGATTCTGTCCTTTTTCTTTTCCACTTTTATGTTTCTGTTTTCTCAAATTACCCCCTTTATTGTTGCAAATTTGTTGCCAAATTGAAGTGGCTATTTTTTCCCTTTAACCTTTATGATTTAATTGTTTAACAACTTATTCTGATATAAAGCTGCAGTTTTCTGATTTTGGCTATTTACTAGAGTTTGTGTAATTTTGCCTTTTTGTTTCAGGTAGTAGAGCTCTTTTCCACATTTCTCATAAGGCCCGACTAGCAGTGATGCGTGACTTCACTTTCACTTTTCACTTTCATGCACTGGAGAAAGGAATGGCAACCCACTCCAGTGTTCTTGCCTGGAGAATCTCAGGGACGGGGGATCCTGGTGAGCTGCCGTCTCTGGGGTCACACAGAGTCGGACACGACTGAAGCGACTTAGCAGCAGCAGCAGCAGCAGTGATGAACTCCCTCAGTTTTTGTTTGTCTGGAAAAGACTTTATTCCTCCCGCATATCTGAAGGATGGCTTTGTCAGGTAGATATTCTTGGCTGACAGCTTTTCTCTCTCAGTATTTTGTGTCTGTCACTCTACCTTCTCCTGGACTGTAGATTTTCTGCTGAGAAATCTTCTTTTAGCCTAATGGGGTTCCTTTGTAGGTTTTTGTCTTTTTTTTAATTTTTTTTCCTGAGTGCCTTTAAAATTCTTTGTTTATCATTGACTTTGGTTAGGATTAATACGTGTCTGGGAAAAGTCTTTTTGCCTCGAGGTAACCAGGTGTTCTCTTAGCCTTGTGGCCATGTACATCTAGCTCCTTCCCCAGGTTTGGAGTGTTCTCGGCTCTTCCTTCTGTAAACAGGCTTTATACCCCACCCACCCGCTGTTTTCTCTTTCTGGGAAACCCAGCATCCTTATGCTGCCCTTCTGATGGGGTGGAATAGCTCTCATAGGATCTCTCTCTCTCTCTCTTTTTTTATCTTAGCATCTCCTCTTCTACCTAGATTTCTGTCTTCAAGCTCACTAATTCTCTCTTCCGTATGGTCTGCTCTGTTCCCCTAGGTTTCTAATACATTCTCCATCTCATCTGCTGAGTTCTTCAACCCTAGGATTTTGCTTTGATTCTTTTATAGAATTTCAATTTATTTGGCAAAATATTGCTTCTGTTCATTACCTTTGTTCCTGAGCTCATTTAACTACCTTTCTGAGTTTTCTTGTAGCTTATCAAACGTCCTCATGACAACTATTTTGGATTCTCCATCAGTCAGATCCCAGTATCCAAGACCTTGGTTTCTGGAGAATGGTCATCTTCTTTTTGTAATACCATGTGTTATTGTGATTCTTCGTGGGGCTTGGTGACTTGTTCCTCCATTGGCTCACTTGAAGAAGCCAGTACGTTTCTTATTTAGAAAAAGCTTTTTTTTCACTTGATTCTAACAATTCAATAGGGCTTCCCTGGTGGCTTAGTGGTAAAGAATCTGCCTGCCAACGCAGGAGACATGGGTTCAATCTCTGAGTCGGGAAGATCCCCTGGGGAAGGAAATGAAGATCCCCTGGAGAAGGCAACCTACTCCAGCATTTTTACTGGGAAAGTCCATGAACAGAAGGCTGGTGGGCTACAGTCCACGAGGTCTCAAAGAGTCAGACAGGGCTTGGCAACTGAACAGCAACAGCATTCAGGTTCGTAATTAGAGGCCTTTCTTTTGGTTTCCAGTAGGTGGCGCTATATCACAAATAGTTTGGATTCGCTCACCTGCGCTGCCCTCGGTCCTCTGCGAGAATCTCACTCTCCCCTCGCCCCTGCCTCTGTCGGGGATTTGCCTGGTGCCCTTGTGCTTCCAGGGCTACCAGGGTCTTTTTGCCACGCGTGTTGCTGCTGTTGCTGGTGTTGCCATAGCAGGCACGGGCATGGTGGGGCCCTCCACTGTGTGCAGGGTGGCCCGGATCACGGTGTGGGGAGCCAGGGCGGGGGCGCCTCTGCCGAATCCGGGCTTCTCGGGTCCATGACCCACTGCTGTGGTCAGGGAGGCTGGAGGCACACCACGGCCGGAAGCGGCCGAGGTCCCTGGCCCCTCTCCAAGCTCCCTGGCCCCTCTGACGCCGCTGCCCGGGCCCTGGGCTGTGCACCCCGTTGTGTCTCGGAGGTTGGAGTCCCACCTGCTGCCTCTGCTGCTGCCGGGTTCGGGTTCTCTGGGGCTGCGGGCTCAGCTCCCCAGCGGGGGGCAGGGCTCTCAGGCATTGCCTCCACTGTTCCCCAGTCCTCCCACCTCCAGATGCACAGCTATGCGGAATTCTCCAGCATCTCGGTGTGTTGCAACCAGCGGCAACTCTGTTGACTTGTGGATGTTTTACTGGTTGTAGGTTGAAAGGGAGACAAGGGTGTGCTCACGCCGCCATGACGCTGACATCCCTCCTTCCTCAGTAATTCTGAGCAGCTTGATTGAAGTGTGACTCACACACCTTCACAGGTCCCAAGTTTACATTGTGCGATTCATTGTTGGCTAGTATCTTGACAGGACTGTGTAGCCACCGCGACAGTCCATTCTGGGACATTTCAGCTGCAACGAAACCCTGCACCCCTTACCGGGCATCCTTGACATCTCCCCTAAACCCCAGTCCCAGGCAACGAAACCCTGCACCCCTTACCAGGCATCCCTGACATCTCCCCTAAACCCCAGTCCCAGGCAGACACTTGTTGCTCAGTGGCTCAGCCCTGTATGGCCCTTTGTGTCCCCAGGGGCTGCAGTACGCCAGCCTTCCCTGTTTTTCACCATCTCCCAGAGTCCACTAGGCAGACCCTAGCCCACAGCTGTCCCTACAGACTTGCCTGTTCTGGGCACTGCAGGTAAATGAAATCATGCAACATGTGATCTTCTGTGACTGACTTCTTTTGCTTGACATAATATTTTTAAAGTTTATCTATATCATTGCAAGTATCACTATTTCATTCCATTTTATGGCCAAATAATATTCCATTACATAGACATACTGTGCTTTTTTTAGCCATTCATCAGCTCATGGGCATTTGAGTCATTTTAACTTTTTATCTGTAATAAATAATACTGTTATGAACCTGCATATACAAGTTTTAGTGTGGAATATGCTTTCATTTCTCATGTATATATATTTAGGAGTGAATCTGTTGGGTCATAGGGTAGCTAGCAGAGATATCACTTTGCCGACAAAGATCCATACAGTGAAAGCTATGATTTTGCACTAATCATGTATGGATGTGAGAGTTGAACTATAAAGAAGGCTGAGCACTGAAGAATTGATGCTTTGAAGCTGTGGTATAAAGAAGACTCTTTTTTTTTAATCCTATTTCATCCATTAAGATACATTTTTTTTCTTTTTAAAAAAATATAAATTTATTTATTTTAATTGGAATTTAATTACTTTACAATATTGTATTGGTTTTGCCATACATCAACATGAATCCACCACAGGTATACACGTGTTCCCCATCCTGAACCCACCTTCCTCCTCCCTCCCCGTACCATCCCTTTGTGTCGTCCCAGTGCACCAGCCCCAAACATCCAGTATCATGCATCGAACCTGGACTGGCGATTCATTTCATATATGATATTATACACTCTTGAGGGTTCCTTGGACAGCACGGAGATCAACCTAGTTGATCCTAAATGAAATCAACCCTGAATATTCATTGGAAGGCCCAACGCTGAAGCTCCAATACTTTGGCCATCCGATGTGAAGCACCAACTCATTGGAAAAGACCCTGATGCTGGGAAAGATTGAAGGCAGGAAGAGAAGGGTTGACAGAGGTTGAGACGGTTAGATGGCATCACTGACTCGATGGACATGAGTCTGAGCAACCTCTGGGAGATAGTGAAGGACAGGGAAGCCTGGCATGCTGCAGTCCATGGGGTCGCAGTGTTAGACATGACTTAGTGACTGAACAACAACTTGAGATTTAATCATCCATCTATTTCTGATGCTAGAGGTACAGCCTGAACAACAAAGAACAACCAAACTGTTTTTCAAAGTGGCCGCACCATTTTATGATCTCATTCTTAATGAATGAGGATTCCATTTCTCCACATCCAACCCTAACAGTTGTTCTTAATTCTAATGTTTCTCAGTGGTTTCCTTAGGATTATCTCCACATAAGCTCTTGTCATCTGCAAATAGAGAGCTTTAATTTTCCCTTTTCAATCTAATGCCCTTTATTTTTCTTGCCTAATTGCCCTGACTAGACTCTCCAGTGCAGTGCTGAATATAAGTGGTGGGAGTAACCATCCCTGCCTTACTTCTGTCTTGGGGGAGAGCTGTCTGTCTCCTATCAGGATACTGTCAATTGTGGGTGTTTAGCAGATGCCCTTTATCAGGGCAAGGGTGTTTCCTTCTATCCCTGGTTTATAGAATGTTTTAATAGGCAAAGGCATCTTCTTCCATTTCAAATCAGCTTATAGGGTCTCTCGTTCAAGAGCCCTGAACCCAGCTCTCTGAACTCCTCACTGGACAACATCCAGGTCAGCTTTCCCAGCCTGACTTTATAATTATTGCTTCTGCCCTGCACTTCCTTTTTATTACTTATTACATATAAGCATTTTCACCTTCCTTCCTTGATTTACTTTTTGTTTTATTTCTTTATCCTCCCATGTCCTTGAAACTCCCCAGGAAGCCAGGGCCCGAGTTTTCCCTGCTCACTTCTGCTGCCACAGTTCCTGGGACAGAGTAGTTGATCAATCAGTAAACACTTTTGAATAATTGAAGAAATGAATGAGTCCTCTACAGGTATACAGATAGTGCTGAGTGATCACTTAGCACATAGAAGCGGAAGACACAGGTGGCTGATGACTGGATTTTAAGTAAAGATGACAAGTGGTGAGTCGAGAAAATAATAGAAAACCTTTATCAATGAAAGGTTTCAAATGGTAGCCAAGACTTCCCGAGAAGCTCTGTAGAGGTGGGTCACCCTTGTACCTGAGCCCAAATCCAAGCCATACGTGTTCAGTGAGGATGTATTATTTCTTTCCCAGGTAACAATAGCCCTCTAGCATCCTAAGCACAGGGCCAGCCTGCCCCGTGGCTCCCTACCCCAGCAAGCTGTGAGTCACAAAGCAAAGGCCGGCCCATACGAGACCGCACAGGGGCCGGGTAAATCAACCTCTAAATGTACCTTTATCATCCGTTTCATCTTATTCCCTTCGCCACCCTGGAGTTAAATCTCTCCATTGCTCGGCCCCCTCCTCCTGGGCCCCCATGACGATCATCTAAATTAAAATCTGTTATCGGTGTCTGGGTAATCCCCTCTGATGCCCTAAGTACTGCAGGATCTGTTTTGCTCAAACCACGCATGTAAGAGCTGATAGCTTTTGAGCAGCTGAAATGGCTTTGTATATCTCACACAAATGTCTGCATTGCTTGCAAACAGCCAGGACCTGGCAGAAAAGACACATTCTTGGCTGGAAGGTTTCTGAAGCTGCGAGTGGAACTGCCTTGGAGGGCAGCTCCGGAGGGCTCCTTGCCATGTTCTGTTCACTTCCCCAGATAGGAGAGGAAGAGGATCCCAGGCTTCTCAGCAGTCCTCTAGATATCACCCTCGCCATGGCTTATTTTGCATGTTTCATCACAATCTTGTTCTGCTCGGTCATCCTGGTGAGTGTAGTGGCCGGGAAAATGTTGATGAAACAAATGATGACTTCTCCTGGGCCTGTCAACCACAATCATGACAGGAAACAAAATTTCAATTTTGTTGTTTTCCTATTTCTTTCTTCCCTTGTTAATGCATTTTCTCTTCTTGGGGAGGAGGGGTGTCTAGTGTGTGTAATAGAAAGGATATACATTTGGGGTTAGCAGACCTTGGTTTAAATTCTGCTTGCGATGATTCTAGCTGAAAAGTGCTGGAAAAGGTATTTGAGCCTCCCAAACTCAATCTCGTGGTCTATAAAACAAAGTCCCTAACACTCACATAGCACTCATTAAAAGAGAATATTATTGGCGATTGCTGAGCTTATTTATTGTCATTCTCCCAACATATACTGTACGTGTGTACATGGTTAGCTGTGTCTGATTCTTTGTGACCCCTGGACTGTAGCCCACTAGGCTTCTCTGTCCATGGGATTTCCCAGGTAAGGATACTGGAGTGGGTTTCCATTTCCTCCCCTAGGAGATTTTCCTGACCCAGGGATTGAACCCACGTCGTCTCCTGTTTCTTCTGCATTGCCGGCAGATTCTTTACTCCCTGAGCCATCAGAGAAGTCCCCTAACATATATTGTAAATGAGGCCATAAACTCCACAATGGCAGGGAATGATTGCTTTGTTTCCTGTATTGGCAAAAGCTCATATACATCACTCACTCAGTAACCATTTTTGAATGAATGAATGAGATGAATCAACAGGAAAGTGCTCAGGGTGACATAGTAGGTATTTAAAACATAATTAATCCTTTCACTACTAACTTGAATGTTTCTCAGATTCTGTCTACTGATGGGCAGATTTGAAAATCTCAATTAAGTAGAAAGTGCCTTCTTTTTGAGCCTTTTCTGTGCAAGAGTGTCAGATCATTTTTCATAAGTGATGGGCACTGTTTAATGCTTCCTGACCTGAGATCTGTGATAGACAAGATGTGGATGAAGCTTTGCCCTGGTCCCCAAGCCTTTTCTGTGGAACATCCCCAGAAACTCTGTTTGCACCAGCTCCTCTTCCCCTTCCAGTCTGCCAATTATTCCCCCTTCCTTTTCTCTTTTCCTATCTCCCTACCCTCATCCCTCTCTTCCCCTCTCCCTCTCTCTTCTTATGCTTTGCTTGGGAATTCTTTTCTAACACAAGTCTTCCCAGGTGGTGCAATGGGAAAGAATCCTCCTGTCAATCCAGGAGATGCGAGAGACATGGGTTTGATCCCTGAGTCAGGAAGAGCCCCTGGAGGAGAAAATGGCAATGCACTCTAGTATTCTTGCCTGCAGAACCCCCATGGAGAGAGGAGCCTGGCGGGCTACAGTCCATGGGGTCCCAAAGAGTTGACACACGCAGGACACAGGCTACCCCCTGGTGGAGGTGCTTCATTTGTTCAACAAGAAAACATTTTCAAAAACATTGGATTCAAAATATTCCACCAAGTTGGAGGCAAAGTCATAATTAAATATCATACCTTTAATCCCAATCTTTTTGACTCGTATTTATGCTACCTATAATATCTGGAAATATTAGTTAAAATAATAGTACCAGGAAATATTAGTTAAAATAGTTATGTTAACCTTTTTTTTTTTTTTTTAAACCAAGGGAATGCCTTTCATCAAAATAAATCTATGCTCATGCCCAATGATTAAAACCAAGAAAAGTGGATGTACTCAGGTCTGGGTGTGGAGGAAACACATTCAGCTTCCCTCTGAACCTTGAGATGCTGGCCTGGGCCAAGGGTCGGGGTCTCCAGGTGCTGGACATGGTGACGAGTGACTGTCAGGCTCCACCCCGGGTCAGGCTGGTACAACCTTCCTGACTCGGCCTGTCTCGGCTACAGTGATAGTGTGGGCCTGCGCTGCTTGGCCTGGCAGGTTATTTCACTGTTGTTATGCCTGGCTTAATAGTCGGTGTGAGGTGCTGGACAGAGCTCTATTATTCAAGTCATTAAACCCAGACAAGACCAAGTCTGAGAGCGCACCCCGCGGGGAAGCCCCTGCCCACACTTGGTAAGGTAATGGAAGCTGTGACCTCAGCCTCCTCCACCTCCTCTTTCAATCTCCTCTGGTCCGAATTCATGCTGTGCAGGTTCCTGACTGTGACTCAGCCTGGGTTTCCATCAACAGCCTCTGACTTAATCCCAAGAAGATCGAAGGCTCCTTGGTGGGGCAAGGCACTGAAAAAGCAGACTGAGGTTTGCATTTGACCTAGATTTATTTCTTGTTTTTTTTTTCTTCTTTCTCCTTTTGTATGAATAACAATGACAGTCCCTGGGTCTGGCACTTAACAGATCCTTATTTACTAGCTGTGTAAATAAATAACAGCTCCTCTTTATTAGCCACCCCCCACAAACAGCCAAAACATACGTCCATCTTCAACCCTTCTACCCAGCCCTAGTTCACTTAATATAAATGCTAATTAGGATGTAGGTTAATGCCATTACTCTCTCTCAGCAAGAAGATGCCAAGCCTGGTCTTTCCTCTTGCAGAGGATCGTGAGTCTCAGGATGCCTGTCTTCCTCCTGCCTCCATCCCTCCATCCTGGGGAAGGAGGTGGGAGTCTCTGCCCTTGGCAGTGAAAGAAGTGCTTTCATTGTTGCAGTAGGCTTGCACAGTTCTGGCATTATCACTGGAGCAGCATCTTGTGGAAAACAAACATATACAAGCACAAATTACTCCAGCTTCCCACAGTGGGTAGTCCCAAACAGGACATTTGCCAGTGGCACCAAACACTGTCGTTACATTGGCAAACAATAAACAGGGTAAACCGAGAGAGAACATAAGCTCAATGCAAGTAAACCAACGAGCTGGGCATCAGCGGTGGTAGAGAAGATGCTGAGAGGGAAGAGGGGACACTGCCACGCCCGTCACTGATGCAGAAGCCAAAGTTTCGGGTTTAAACCATGATGGGAAAGCTAGCTGTTTCCACCCGAAGTAGCTGTTGAGCTAGAAGAGGAAGAAAGGGAATCCACTGTAAGCCTTATTTCTGAGTGTCTTGTTAGAGTTTTGTCCAAAGAATTTGTTAGCAAATAAGTACCGAAATCTTCTTATACACAGAACAGTTGCTCAAGTGTGGAGAAGACCCATGGTCTAGTCTACAAGAAGACTCTTGTTTAAGGAGCTCTATTGCCAGGGTGAGAGGAGCTTGGCTTTAATACAAGGTTATCCACTGGGTCCAGCAAGCAGAGCAGACAGTAACTGGGGTTGGAGTTTAAAAAACGCAGGTGCTTGAAGGGCTGAGCAGGGGCAAGGCAATCCCAGGAATGGAGAACATTCTGAGTAGAGGCATTGGTGAGAGTTCTCAGTTTGGTTCAAGGGACAAGTACATAGAAATATACTCTAGAATGAATATATGCCAGGCCAAAGAGTCTTGACTTCATTCTGACATCAGTGGAAAGATACTGGAAGGTTTCTGAGCAGAAAAATGAAATGATGAAAGTGGCATTGAAGAAAGCTGGATCTGGTCAAAGCGTGCAGAATCTGTTGGACTGGAGGCAGAGGGCAGCCAGACAATGCAGAACACTGAGGCAGATAACATGTTGAAAGGGGAACAAAACCTGGACAGAGGTGGTGATGAGAGGAAAGAGGGGTGAGCAGAGAGGCTTTTCAGCATTGGCCGCAGTGTGTAACACCAGGCAAAGTTAAGCAGACACTGAGGATTCCAACTTTCACATCATTTTATATGGAAATATAAACAGGAAAATGTTAGACAGGAGAAGAAGCTGACTCCTAGGAGGAGATGAATTTGGCTTGACATAAATATGCTACGTGTGAGCTAATAGCTTGATATTCTAGCACAAGTAGGTAGAGAAATATAATTAAAAATTGAGCTTCAAGAGGGTTCCTTTCTCTCCACACCCTCTCCAGCATTTATAGTTTGTAGGTTTCTCATTGATGGCCGTTATGACTGGTGGGAGAGGACACCTCAGCTTACTTTTGATGTTGAGCATCTTTCTCTAACCATTAGTGATGTTGAGTACCTTTTCATATGCCTCTTGGCCATCTGTATCTCTTCTTTGGAGAAATTTCTGTTTAGGTCTTTCACCCATTTTTTGACAGAGTTGTTTGTTGTTCTGATGTTGAGCTGCATGAGCTGTTTGTATATTTTAGAGATTAATCCTTTGTCAGTTGCTTCGTTGAATGGGGAGATGATGATTGATAATATATACACTACCATGTGTAAATTAGATAGCTAGGGGGAAGCTTCCGTATAGCACAGGGAGCTCAGCTCGGTGCTCTGTGATGACCTACAGGGGTGGGACAGGAGCGTGGGGTGGGAGGGAGGTCCAGGAGGGAGGGGTATGTGTATACATACAGCTAACTCACTTGTTGTACAGCTGAGACTAACACAACATTGTAGAGCAATTACTCTCTAATAAAAAAGACTTGAGCTTCAAATGGACCTTGGATCTGTGCAGAACTAAGTCCCACTACCTGCTCATGTGGCAGCATTTTATAATCATGTGCTATACACTGCATATGCACATGAACTTAGTAATTACAGGATAAGTCCTCTGGCTCTTGGCCTCTCCTGCTCCTCTGTGTGGAATCATATTGCTCTGGGACCAAGAGAACAGTTGATCAAAGGGTAATCCACTTACATCAGGAAAGACAAAAAGGGCAAGGAGGAATGACAAAAGGTTTTTAATTCAAAAGGAGCTGACCATACAATGGTCCTGCAGTAGCAATGAGAACAGAATCAGGAGAGAGTGGACAGGAAAGGGAGGCATTAGGAAGGAAGGAGGGCTGGACAGAACTGGAACGGGGTGATGGAACAGAAGCTGGCAGAGGCAATGGAGCACAGTAAGACTGAGGCTCTTCCCACGTGGAGCTAGAATTGTCTATTTGTGTGTCTGTGAATGTGAATGTATGCGTCTGAAGATAGTCCAAAAGGAGAATCCAAAGATTAATAGCTAGCTGAGGTAGCCAGCCTCTGAGATACACTCCAGTGCCCTCACGTCCTGGAATATAGACTCTTTCCACAGTGAATCCTATGCTATAATATGCTAGGAATTAATGGGATGTGACTTCAGAGACTTGGTCATAAAAGGCATTGCCCCTTTGGCCTTGATTCCTTGTATCACTTGCTTAGGGGAAAGCTGCCTGCATGCCCTTGGCACACCCAACATGCCCTCAGGCAGCCACGTGAGACAGCCACCTTGGAAGTGGGTTCCCAAGCCCCAGTCAATCAATACTACGGACAATTTCAGTCCCCAGTGCATCAGGCTTCAACCTCATCGTTGTTCAGTTGCTAAGTCATTTCTGACTCTTTGCAACCCCATTGACTGCAGCACACCAGGCTTCCCTGTCCTTCACTATCTCCCAAAGTTTGCTCAAACTCATGTCTGTTGAGTCACTGATGTCATCCAATCATCTCATCCTCTGTCGTCCCCTTCTCCTCCTGCCCTCAATGTTTCCCAGCATCAGGGTCTTCTCCAGTGTGTTGGCTCTTCACATCATGTGGCCAAAGTATTGGGACTTCAGCTTCAGTATCACTCCTTCCAATGAATATTCAGGATTGATTTTTTTTAGGATTGATTGATTGCTTTGAACTTGACTTTCAAGAGTCTTCTCCAGCGCCATAGTTCAAAAGCATCAATTCTTCAGCACTCAGCTTTCTTTATGGTCCAAGTCTCACACCCATACATGACTACTGGGA
Organism: Cephalophus harveyi; assembly: GCA_006410635.1. Classification (NCBI taxonomy): domain Eukaryota; kingdom Metazoa; phylum Chordata; class Mammalia; order Artiodactyla; family Bovidae; genus Cephalophus; species Cephalophus harveyi. The sequence goes on along the minus strand of SJYT01016090.1, from coordinate 390,575 downwards.
AAAGCATAGATTGGACTATATGGACATTTGTTGGCAAAGTGATGTCTGTATTTTTTAATACAATTTCTGCGTTTGTTATAGCTTTTCTTCCAAGGGGGAGGCGTCTTTTAGTTTTGTGGCTGCAGTCACCTTCTGCAGTGACTTTGGAGCCCAAGAAAATAAAATCTGCCACTGTTTTCACTGCAATATTGACCCTAAACCAGAATTTTCCAGACAAGCAGCTCCTGCATTCATTCCTGACCCGCAGAAACTGAGAGATGATAAAGGATTCTTGTAGTCGAACGTACTAAGCTTTGGGCTGATTTGTTATGCAGCGATGGATAACTAATACACCAGAGTCATACAAAATGTACGAAAACTGTTTAGACTGTTCATCTCACTGTTTGATATGAAAAATATTTTGGCTGCTGTAATGCATCAGCAAGCTATTGAAATGTATGAATACGTGTTTTCAGCCCAAAGTCTATCCAAAGACGTGCAAAGTTCCATGGAGGGAAGCCGAGCTCAGGAAGAGAAATGGATGCAGATTAGATGTCAAGCACGTGCTTATTGAGTTAAATTGAATTGCAATTGCAGACAGTTACAGATGAAGCACTTTACATTGTCACCTCACATGTTTATCAAACGCTGAACTACCGACAACAGTGTAGGACGGGAAACACTTCTGTAGCTCCGGGTAACGTGGTGGAACTCAAGTTTACCCAGCCATGCCAGAGGAAGGCGAGCGGCAGACGCCTCGGAGAGGACGGCATCTTCTGTTGGCGCAGGGCCACACATACAGCAGCAGGGCGCTCAGCTCTCTCCCTGCCGTGCTCCCCACGGCCTGGCCATCGCCCCCTCCCTTGGTCTCTGCTGCAGGAGTATCTTTGTGACACCCACAGCCTCATCTCAGTCCAAGCAGGCAGGTGAAATGAATCCCGTCTCCCTAAAGCTGAAGCTCGCGTTCTGGGGACCTGGCCCATCTGAGGACACAGGGCCTCAGTTGCCCTCAGGAGAGCCTCCTGGTCTGTTCCTCCCCAAGGGGGTCTTCATTCAAGCTTCTGTTCCCAACTCCTGCTTCCTTTACAGGATCTTTTGCTTTCTATCTGGACTGCTTCTTGCTAAAAGTGTCTATCTGAGAGCTTTCACCTGGGAGCTGGCCCTCAGCCTATATGTCTGGGTACCGTCCTTGCCCTTGAAGCACATAGGTCACTCCTGAAATCGGACCCCTCATGGGCTCACTCACCACTCCACGGACTGTGGACCCAAGCCGGTTCCTCCTTTCCCTACAGCCTAGCATCCTCACACTGAGCCTCTGAACAGAATTTTTAATTACACGAGGTTCCCTACAGCCCCCATGGAGAGTGTGTTTTTCTCCCAGTAGGTGCTATTAGAATCTCTTGGCCCCTTCCTCAGGCTGCCCCTCCCTCTGGGGTGTGCTGTGCCCTGCTTTCTAACACTGATGCCCAAATGCCAGATGCAGGAGGAATCCAGGATCCGTTGGGCACTTCCTTCAAATGTAATAAAAATTAAAAACATACCATGACTCAAGTTCAATAGTCCAATCTTAAAATATTAATAGTTACAACTTCCACTTATAAGGCATGATGAAGAGACAAGAAGAGTATGTACGTGGTCTCACTGAATCCTCATTGCGCCTCTGAGAGAGAGTTTTATCATTCCTGATTCACAGAAGAAGCTCAGACTCAGAGAAGTTAAGCACTCACCTAAAACCACACTGCCTCTGGAACCCGAGGCTTTTTTATTTCTGGAGCATCTCCACTGGGAGATACCTGGGCGCCCCATTACCACAAGGCTGGAGGGAACCTGAGGGAGCTCTGGGTACCAGCCTCAGTTCCATGGCTGGGGAAGCAGGGGTGTTCTACTGGGCAATGCCTCGCTGGCCCTGCTTTCTCCTAAAATGCCATTTATCACATACAGACGTGCATCTGCATTTCCCTCCCCGCTATGCAGAAAACTTCAAATGTCGGTGGCAACATGGGAATTTGAGTCTCTCTTTGTACAGGCGCAGGATGACATGGAGAGGCTCAGCGCCTGCACAGTGTCACTGGGATTCTGGGCTGAAGACTGGCCAGCCTAGAACCAGGAGGACGCGTGTGGGGAGCTCTCTTATCTCAGGCAGAGGGCAGGTCTCTGTAGGGACTGCGGGTCAATCACGGACACAGGGCCCGACTTCTAGAGCTGTCCCTGGCGTGATCTGGCCAGGGAGCCATTTCTGTAGATGCCCTGGTGCCCGGAGGGCTGTGCAGGGTCGGGAGGAGTCCCTGCCCCTGGTGCACTGGGGTCCCGCTCCCCACGCCAGCCCCACTCTTAGCACTTACAGGTCTGTCTGCGCAGGAAATGAGCACTTTCCCAAAAAATGGGTCAGGTTTTTTCATTTGATCTCTGGTTTTTCCCAAGGGAGGCAGAGCTGCTGGTGTTCTTGCAGGAGGTGAGGGGCGGGTATGGAGCGCAGTGGGCACACAGGGTGTGGACTCTCCATGTGCCCTAGGAAGGGGCAGCCCCGGAGGAAGGCCCTGGAGCCACGGCTAGCGAGCAGGAAGGTGTCCCCCGAGGCCAGAGCCGGGCTGCCTGAAGATCTCCGAAAGGCTTGACCCAGTTTTCAGGCTAGCTCAGGGTGGACTTTTCACTGATTGCCACCGCTTTGTCAGGTCTCGTCTCAGTGTCCCCTGGGTTATAAAACTGTCATTATCTGTCCCAGGTCTCCGTGCAAAAAGCTGTGGCAGCCGCATGGTGTCCACCAGGACTATGAAATTGGAGGACATTGTTATTTGCAACGTGTTTTGTTGGAAGCAGGTGATCTAAGTCTCCATGGGCAAGGCACCTTCTAGCTCCTTCCCTCAGATCTAGCTCCAGGCCATGCCCCCTTCCAGCTCCTCCCCTCAGGTCCAGCTCCCAGGCCATGACCCTCATCCTGCCCCACCTCCTAGCCCCGAACTTTGTGAGGTGGTGGAGTATAGATTTTCACTTTGAACTTCCCTCTTCACCCCAAAATGCTGGTGAGCAGATACACTTCTAGTCAAAGCAGTGATCCAGGTTCCCTGAAGCATCACCCAGGATGGTTAAACACTTGAGCAATCCTGGTTCAAATCCAGGCTCTTCAGAACATCCTCATCCTGCAAACTGGATCAAGTTACGAAGACTCTTCTCGTCAGCAATACAGGGGTGGTGATAATGCCTGCCTCACAGGGCGAGGGGCCGGAGTTAAAAGCTGAGCACCATGCCTGGATCCCAGTAAGCTCTTGGTAACCCACAGCCCCAGGTGTACACAGGACACCTAGGTGGGGGCCCCTGGGGGTGCACAGCTCCCAGAAAGTGGAGTTTTGTCCCAGGCTGCTTCTGTAGACCCTGCTGATGTTGTTGTTTAGAAGCTCCGTCAGTTTCGACTTTTTGTGACCCCGTGGACTGTATAGCCTGCCAGGCTCCTCTCTCCATGGGATTTTCCACGCAAGACTGCTGGAGTGGGTGGCCATTTCCTTCTGTCACCCTGCCTGTGCTGAGAATGCTCATACGCGGGGTCCCTGAGTGACTGCTGAATCAGCTAAGATCAGGCAGCCCAGTGCTGGGGCAGGTGAGTGAGGCGGGACCTCTGCTGCCCTTGGCCATGACCTCGGGGTGGCCGATGTGTTTCCATGAAGGACCCACGAGAGCAGAGGCTGAGAGTGTCATCTGCACACCCAGGGTCGGTCACCGTGAGGAGCAGGGTGGGGGATCAGGATGAATGTATTCAGCACACGGGGTTTCCTTCATTTTCTTGCTCAGCCTTCAGTAGAGTCCTCACAATAAGCTAACTAGCCAAGGTTCTTTGCCGCTCTTGACAGCTTCCTCGGTTTCATGCTCTTACGGAGCCTGTTTCTTCAGGGGGCACAACTCATCTACAAAGCAGGAGCCCAGCTCTGCCCAGGAGAGCGGGGTATGAAGAATAGATTGTGTCCTGGCGAGACAACACTGGACCCGGAGCCAGTGCCCACTGCCCCCCGCTCCTGGCCCACATTCCTGCTCCCCCTTCTCCTCCTCCAACCACAGTAGTGTCTGCGCCAGACTGCTCAGTGCAGACCCCCACTGCCCAGGGACAGGGTTCAGGAGTTCAAGGACGGAGGAGAAAGAAATATTTCTCAAGACTAGGGAATGGGAAATGACCGCAGACACAGGGCTGCCAGAGCCAGGCCATCATAAAACAGAGGAAACGATTTGACAATGAGGTGAAAATTGCCACTGCCAATTCTCCCTGACACCCTGAGCTTTACTCCTGGGCTCAAAGAAAGCTGTCACTGGCTCAGGAAAAGGTCTGCAAGGAGCTGGTAATAGTTTAGTAATGGCCTGGTGACTCGGAATGAGAAGGCAGGCGGCAGCTATGCCAGGAAGACAGCTCCTGCTTTTAACCTAAGATGGAGAGATATGGAAACAGCCCCTTCCCCAGCCCTGCTCCTCTGCCAGCTGAGTACATTGGCTCTGGAAAAGCCACAGGGACAGGGAGGAGGTGGGAAAAAGCTCAGACTGAGACAGGGCTTTAGAAACAGCCAGATTGTGAGTGTGAACGTGTGTGTGTGGTTTTTCCAATAGCCGTTTTAATGCATGCACCTCCCATTCCTGAGCCCCACCCCCTCCCTCTAGCATCTCTCTACTTTATGGCAAATGGGTTTTGATTCTGAAGCAAATTGACCTTGAAATAAGCTCCAGGATCTGAGTCCTTCCACCCCAGATGCTGGGGTTTGGAGCACAGTCTGCTCATTCAGCAGATTCAGGCTCCATCACAGGAGTCTGGAGGGGTGGGTGGTTGGCACTGCCGGTTGTCAGCCTGATGGGCAGAGTTGGAATCTTGAGTTGGAAGCTGCCACAGGCACGAGTGGGGTATAAGGCAGATGTGGGTGCTGCCTTGGTTCTCCTTTGTGATTGTGAGTGTGTGTTTGTGTGCGTGGCTGTAATTGGAGAATGTGCTTGTATTCTGGAATTGTGCAGTGAGTAGCAAGGGCTGGGACTGCAAATATCTAAGGTTCTGTGGCTGTGAAACTGCTCACCAATTGGCCATGTCACGGGGAAGCGGAATCAGCCATATGGGAAGAAGAGGCTGTGTGTTATGTGCAGGCATGTGTGTGCAAGTGAAAGCTGGCATTTATCAACATTTATACCAGACTTATGTTTGAAGTTAACTCTGCCTCAATTTTGCTGGATTTCTGACCTTCCTATGTCTTTTGTGTCAATCGGATGTCAGCCTTATTCTATGGTGATTGTAGTTTAGAGATTTGATGTAACAAAGCCCAAGACAGCATCTTTGTGTTGAGTGTCTGCCCTGTGCCTAGCCAGGAACGCTGCCTTAAAGGGAAAGCGTGAGCCCAGCTGACGTGCAGAGAAGGAAGTGCCTGTGTTCAGCGCATGGCGGTGTTAGACGCTGTTAGAACACAAGTGTTAGACGGTCCTGGTGCCAGTTCTAATCTGAAGGTGATCTCTTTTGCTTTAATGTGTCCGAGTTCAGCTGCATGGTTCATGAACTGAACTGGAAGTACAGGGGCTTATGTCAGTAGAGCTAAAATATTCTCCCCCCCATTTTCAGCTCCCGCAACACAAGCTGTTGTTGAAAACATGCTCTTTCCCCAGGGAGTTTTGTTGTCACTGAGGCTGAAGCAATGCAACAGATCTGTGCAGACAGCCAGATGCCTTCTCTAGAGGACAGGGATGTGTAGACCATAAGGCAGATAGGCAGTGGGGGTCGGGTGGGGATATAGACACACCCTGAGTCTACCTGACCTTGAGACAGGGTGCAAAGGGGCTGTCTCAGGAGCAGCATAAAACTTTCAACTCAGCCTTTCCGGGCCAGAGCCAAGCTCCTCCGAGGTGGCGTAGGACCAAGCTTTGGGGGTGAGCTGGGCAGAGAGATGAGTAGACACTTCGTGCCAGAACAGCAATCCCAGAAAGGCGTGGGGCTGCTCATTCCTCTTCCAGTAAGGGAGGCCATGAGGAGGGATTCTTATGGAAGAAGCCATTAAGTATAACCTGGGTTACAGTAGAAAGCCAGCAGCTCCAAGACCTCAGAAGTCCCCCAGAGGTTCCTAAGTGCAGCCCTTTCCCCTAAGCAAGTCTGAGCCTACAACCATTCCAGAACCATGTGTTTCCCTTTAAGTATTTCTCAGGCAGGATATTTCATAAACTCCCTAATGCACTGGTACCAAAACAAAGCTGAGCAGAGAAAGAACCAAATTTCCTCTGGACAATGGCCAAATGCAATCCAAGATGAATACAGATGTTTCAAAAGCAGTCAGTTAGTCAGCAAATGTGCCAGTATACCTCTTTTTTGTGCCCTTGGGTGACACGCTTCCCAAATTAGATTAGCTGGATGTGTGGTCCCATGCTCCCTCATCTGATTCATCCTGGTGGGAACAGCGTTGTCAGTTCAGGGAAGAGAGGTATGCAGAAGTCTAGACTCTGAAAACATCAGGACCTACTTTAGCTTCCCTGATGTTCAAATGAGATGGACAAATTGGAATTTAATAGTCAGTTACTCACAGTCCATAGTCAGCTTGCATTTTATTGAGTTGGCCAACAGTTTCATTTGGAAAAACCCAAATGAACATTTTGGCCACCCGATGGCTCGTTCAGGTACAAGTGAATACCAAAAAAACAATGTGTTCTGTAAACAAAAGGCTTAGGACATCTTCCATGCAGGGATAAAAAATAATTTGTTTGAATGAGCTGGAAACTAAGTGCTGTATACGGTTGCCTGTAAGCATTAGTCACTCATCACTTGTGCTGCCAATGTAAGATGGTATTCGTAGGAGGTGGTAGTGAGAAAATAGAAAGGATAATTACCTGGAATGTGTTTAGAGTGTATGAAGAGCGATTAGAGAGGACAAAAATCTGTGAATAAAGATACGCTGAGAATGAAAGAATTAATGCTAGGCTAAAGATGTATGCTGGAGAAGGCAATGGCACCCCGCTCCAGTACTCTTGCCTGGAAAATCCCATGGACCGAGGAGCCTGGTAGGCTGCAATCCATGGGGTCGTGAAGAATCGGACACGACTGAGCGACTTCACTTTCACTTTTCACTTTCATGCTTTGGAGAAGGAAATGGCAACCCACTCCAGTGTTCTTGCCTGGAGAATCCCAGGGACAGCAGAGCCTGGTGGCCTGCTGTCTATGGGGTCGCACAGAGTCGAACACGACCGAAGTGACTTAGCAACAGCAGAAGCAAAGATGTATGCAAGAAAAAAAATTGCAAAGGAAAAAGAAGGAAGATGTTAGAACTTTGCCCACAGAAGCAGGTGGAACTTCTGAGACGCAGTAGTTTCAGATTAAATGAGCTCAAAGGAGAATGTGCAGGCATACCCCTCTGAGGGCAAGAACGGAAGTGTTTTGTAGTAGTGGGTCTTATCCTAAAAAGGAAAATAGAGGTGATTATATGAAAACTTGACAAGGTTACTTAAGAAGTTTCTTGGGCTGTAAAGTAATATGGAAAGGCAGCCAAGACTCACCAGCCCCAGGATGGCCCTCACTCTGGCTTTATTCTAAACATCTGCCCAGGCAGGAGATCATGGAGCAGACACAGCTCTAATGACTGTGGGGGCTCAGAGAAGATGCCACAGGGAGCGCTTAGATGAGGTTTCCACCTTTTCCAGCACTGAAGACAAGGTCAGGGGTGGAAATGCAGAAAGGAGAAAATTAAAGGTGGTTATGTGTTTAGGACTACAGTACAGCAGTTTGTCTGTGAAACCGTAGCTTATCAGACAAATGTGCTAGGCATGACAACAAACAGAGAGTACCCATGGGAAGAGAAAAAGGCACACGTTTGGCCAGACGACCAAGAGGATGGTAAAACAAAACTTGTGGGAAAAGGAGAAAAGTGCCTGATGACACCATCGCATCAGATCTTACGGAGAACAGCAGATGTGATGTAGAAAGAAATGTGATAGATGTGGTGTCCAGGAAAATCACAGGGAAACATAGAGAAGTAATATTTCTTCCTCAAATACCCGTAAGCTGAAGCATGAATATATGTAGTAAATAAAAGTAGCATGAGATTTCACCCACAGAAGTAGACTCTGTGACCCTAAGTTGAACCCCACCAGGACTGGCTGAACTAAAGTTTTCTATATATGCATTTTCTCTGATTTCTTTGTCCCTTCGTTGCACTGAGAATTTCCTCATGGCACTGCTAAAACTCTTCTAAAGTCCTGATGAGGCCTCTTACAAACCCCTGCCTGATTTTGTTTCTACTCTTTTGCCCATCCCTCCTTCTCATTTCCTACTCACCCAACAGAATTATCCCTTCAAAACACTGATAACATCCTCTCCCTCCCTGTTTATAGTCTCCAGGTGACTTCTCAGGTCCTGCAGCTACAATTCAAATGCCTCAGCCAAGTTCATGAGGGTTTCCCAGCCCAACCCCTGTCCCTTCCACAAGCCTCTTGTCCTCCCCTTGGTCCTTGCTCTCTCAGCCCCAGCTGCATGGGGCTTCTTGTGATTCCACAAACCCACCGAGTATGCACCTGCCTCAGGGCCTTAGCACTGGCTGTCCCCTCTGCCTGAGATGTTCTGACTCGTCACAGGGCTGCTTGAGAACTTCACTCAAGTCTATGCTCCTATGTTTCCTCCTAATAGCGCATCCTCCACCACCAGCCTGTTCTGTCTTCATCACTCATTGCTATCTAACTTTAAATCACATGTGTATTTATTATATAGTATCTCTCCCCTAAGCTAAAGTGGAATTTCTGTAATAGCTGCTATTTTGTCTTTTGGTCCCCTGTAGATCCCAGTGCCCAGAAGGGTAGTTGGTGCAGAGTAAATGTTCAGTAACTGTTTGGGAAATGAATGAACTAACAATGAATCATAACTAGAAATGATGCTACCCAATGACACCAGTCACTGTCGGAAACTGCATGCTCCCAGAACACAGAGCTCTCTAACAGGTATGAAGCAAGGATGTGCTCAGTCCCTCAGTCATGTCCGACTCTTTGCAACCTCATGGGCTACAACCCACTGAACACCTCTGTCCGTGAAATTTCCCAAGCAGGAATACTGGAGTGGCTTGCCATTTTCTCCTCCAGGGGAATCTTCCCAACCCAGGGGTGGAACGCAAGCCTCTCACATCTTCTGCATGGGCAGGTGGAAGCAAGAACACAAAAGCTCTAAGTGAATTCACAAAAGAGAATATGAAGGAAATTCAGAGCTGGTGGAGCCCATTTCCTGTTAAGACAGTGAAATCCCAACCTGTCCTATTTATTGATGTTCACCTAACTAGTAAGTAGTGTCTAATCAATAAATCGGGTCTCTGTATTCACTGACCAGGATTTGGCTTGTTTAGTCAGCAATCTATTTGTCCTCTGAAAATATACGATTGTAATGAGAAGACCAGATGTGTGCATCTGATACAGTAATGGCGGAGCATCTGTGAAGTATGGTAGATGGAGTGGGGAGGTGATCAGGAGGCGAAGAGGGAGAGGAGAGGAGCTCCGTGGACACGGGGATGGAGTCCTGTGTGTGCCATCTGAGGGACAGTCATGGAATACACAAGGGAAGTGACCGTCTGTCCCTAAGCCAGATCGCAGATCAAGAGTCACCTCTGGGGAAGCAGGTTGCTGCAGACAGGCACGGAAAGGACTGTTTTCAGGCTGGACTCAGTGAGACATGCGGCCTGTATTTGGGGGCCTAAATAGCAGAGAAAAATACAGACTCAGGGACAAACCATCCGTCCAGTTTCTCAGTGGAAGCATGGAAACAGCACTTTAACCAGAAAAGCTGAGCTTCTGAGGAGGGCTTCCTTGAGTGTGGGTGCAATAGGGGTCGTGCTCCAGCCATTGACAGGCATGGACGCTAATAAAAGGCCAGGCATGAGGGCAGGAGGGGGCTGTCTAGGGATCCAAAGCAGTCAGTAGGAAGATGCAGCCAGAGACTCAGTCCCTCTAGTTATGTAAGAGGGGTGAAGACCCGCAAGTTTCATTTACCAACAATAGGATGACCTCACGGGTGCCCGCAGCCAATGAGGATTTTGGAAAGATGAACAGAAATGCAGTAGGCAAACGTGCGTTTTGATCATCTCATCATACATGTAATCTCACGTGAAGAAGCCTGAGAGCCAAGACTCAGATCCCCAAGTGTGTTCAATCCTGTCATTGGCCACGCTGCATGGGGACGGACATTCATTTGTATGCTCAGTGTAACCCAGTGTTCAAAAGTGGTTCTGGAAAGAATGAACAAATAATTTATTTCTTGCTTGAAAAGTTAATTCATTTATATTAGTATTTTGTTTATTATCTCTAAGTTGACCCAATTATTAAATTAACCATTATTTGGCAGCCAAACTTTTGCTGCACAAACAGAATGCAAATTGATTGTATCTATGCTCTGATAAGGCAGTTCAGAAAAAACCCTGGGAATAAAAGAAGTAAAACAGGGCACACAGCTTCAGCTCTGCTTCCAGGCCCCTGCTCCCCGTCTTCTTCAGAAGCAGAGAGGATGAAAATGTAGGGCAGTGTCCTGATTCCCCCTAGGAAGTCCACATCCCAGTAACCCACCAGTGATCACCTGTGTTGGGCCCTTTAGTTAATGAAAGAAAAATCAAACTGGCTGTCCAGGGACTGTCAGTCAGTTGGCACTTGACTATTAAATTCAGGTTTTCATGTTTGTCACTAAGACACCTTCCACTGAACTGTCACTGGTACATAGGCTTTCATATTAGAGCTCTCCAAAAGAAAAAAAGAAGATAGTGGGAGATGCCATCTCAAAGGAGCTCAGAAAACTCACCCACTCAGTTACCCCCAGCATTGCAAGGACGGGGCTTCATGAGTGCACAGGCTCCTCCCTAACTGGAATTTTACTGTGCAAATTCCTTCAAGATGAGCCTGCCATGTAGCAGAGGGACCCCATCAAGTGGTGGTGTGGACAGTGTGGAGTATGAAGTTTGACAGCAGAAGATGGAGGCTGAGTCCTGATTCTGCCTTGTGATAGCTAGGTGACCTTGGGGAAGGCATTTCACCTCTCTGAGCCTCAGCCCCTTCATCGTCGGTGTAGGTGGTGTTACTACCTCCAGGACTGTTTTGAGAATCAAATGAAAATATGCATGAGAAGGCTTTACACCTGCTCACATCTCCAGCCATATACAAATGCTGGTTAGCATTACAATGAGATCTTGTTGGCTGTTCACTATTGAGAGGTGCTTTATTAAAGTCTAAGACAGAACCCATGCTGGACACCAAATTCCATTTTATACCAAATCATATGAGAGAGTCCGAGTGCTTCCATGTTAATATTTCATCTTCCACTGCTTGCATATTTAAATAGAAATTCATCTGGATGGCAGCATGCTTGGAGCAAGACAGCAGTGACTGAACAAACAAGCAATCAGCGATGGATTAGGCCCTGATGCAGAGCCTGCGGGGCGGCACCAGCCGGGAGTGATCAGAGCCCAAGGTCCTCACCCTCCAGAGTGTCGCCCTCCGGTCCAGGACCGCTCTCCCTCCTGCAAAGACAGCGCTGCACAGTCAGTCACCTAAGCTGGTGTAGATGGTGGGGAGGAGCCGACACTGCGTGTGTGTTTAACTGATCCTTTTTGTGTCCTGCTTTGCCTCAGCCTGGAAAAACCTCACGTTTGGGTAGGATAAAATGGGGCGTGCGCCCTGGCAGTTCAGAATTTGTGTTCCCACATCCACTCATCCAACAAAGTCTGTTGCTTTGACAAATGCAGCTAAAGAATCTTGATTCTTTTTGTGAAAAAAGGTGATGGGGATGTGTTGGGATGTTTTACCCCCGACTTTTCTCAGGACATCCTGAGCTCTGCTCCTGAGAAAGTCCCAGGCAGGCAGATGGCAGGACTCAGAGCCCATTTTCCCAGTTCATGGCGGGCGAGGTCTGGTCTGGGCATCCATTCTGCCAGTGTCCTGCCCGCTTTTCCTGACCAGCTCACCCAGCACATCTTCCAGCGTGGACCGTGTCACTGCACATAAAGCCCCACTGACCAGCTTTGTGATCTGAAGGACGTGGCTTTAGGGTTCTCATCAGTGAGGCGGCCCCAGGGCCAATCAGCCCACTGAGCAGTTCTGGGTATTGAGTGTCGTCATCCAATATGGAGCCCAGATGGCATCTGCCACCTTGTCAACCACAGACGTCACAGGACATCACCCCTGCCTGCACCAGCACCCTTGGCTGCTCTTCCCAGCAGGGCATTACTGCTGCGTATCTGCACCATTCGTGAGCTCCTTGTATGATTTGCTGTTTCACAATCGCCTGCCTTTGAGGGCAGGAATCGTGCCACACACACTTACCTAACATGTGCAGCACTGAGCACTGGGCTGAGCATAGTGTAGACATTGAACAGAAGGTTGCATTGTTCAGTCCGATTTTCTTCATGCACAGTAGAATAGCAAAGTCGAACACCCGTGCCCCTGGGAGACACGATGAGGTTCTCCATGGCCCGAGCCCAGAGCGTCTACTGTCTCTGTGGTCTGAGCTCCAGTTTGCTGGGTGCATTCACTCTTTCACTAATCGCATCCTGCTTGCCTCCTGAAGCCAGGACCCTGGGAGGTGAGAGGAGCAAGGCAACTGGGGTCCCACTTCCACGAGCTGCAGAGGGGTAGGCTCCGGTCACTGATCTGCCTTAAGTTGTTTGCTCCTTCAAAGGAGAAATCGGGTTCAAAGGACTGTGCAATGGTTCAAAGTCCTTCAGTTCAGTTCAGTTCAGTCGCTCAGTCATGTCTGACTCTTTGTGACCCCATGAATCACAGCATGCCAGGACTCCCTGTCCATCACCAACTCCTAGAGTTCACTCAAACTCATGTGCATCGAGTCAGAGATGACATTCAGCCATCTCATCCTCTGTCGTCCCCTTCTCCTCCTGCCCCCAGTCCCTCCCAGCATCAGGGTCTTCTCTAATGAGTCAACTCTTCACATGAGGTGGCCAAAGTATTGGAGTTTCAGCTTTAGCATCAGTCCTTCCAATGAACACCGAGGACTGGTCTCCTTTAGGACAGACTGGTTGGATCTCCTTGCAGTCCAAGGGACTCTCAGGAGTCTTCTCCAACACCACAGTTCAAAAGCATCAATTCTTCGGCCTTCAGCTTTCTTCACAGTCCAAATTTCACATCCATACATGACCACTGGAAAAGCCATAGCCTTGACTAGATGGACTTTTGTTGGCAAAGTAATGTCTCTGCTTTTGAATATACTGTCTAGGTTGGTCATAACTTTCCTTCCAGGGAGTAAGCGTCTTTTAATGTCATGGCTGCAATCACCATCTGCAGTGATTTTGGAGCCCCCCAAAATAAAGTCTGACACTGTTTCCACTGTTTCCCCACCTATTTCCCATGAAGTGATGGGACCGGATGCCATGATCTTCGTTTTCTGAATGTTGAGCTTTAAGCCAACTTTTTCACTCTCCACTTTCAGTTTCAACAGAGGCTCTTTAGTTCCTCTTCACTTTCTGCCATAAGGGTGGTGTCATCTAAGTCCTCCGAGATCTCCATAACCTGAAAACCCTGGTGGTATGGAAATAACAGCCTGCGCCTTCTTCTGTTTGTGCATGTGTGCGTGCATGCTAAGTCGCTTCAGTCATGTCGCTCTTTGCGACCCTATGGATCGCAGCCCTCCAGGCTCCTCTGTCCATGGGATTCTCCGGGCAGGAAGACTGGAGTGGGCTTCTGTGCCCTCCCCCACGGGTTCTTTGCAATCCAGGGACCTAACTCAGGCCTCTTATGTCCACCTGCATTGGCAGGCGTGTTCTTTACCACTAGCACCACCTGGGAAGCCTTTTATTATTTTTACCGATGATTAAAACTAGAAACAGAGTTACCAGCTCAGACGCACTGCCCTACCCTTAGAGCTTGTCTCTTGTTTGGAAGGCAACCATGTGGAGAGATCACTTCATTAAAAAAAATACTCATGGTCTTTTGTAAGTGTGTTTTATTATCATGCTCTTTGGAGATGAGCCTGTCCCTTCAAAGGCATGTGGCTACCCCGGAAGCCAAAAGGCACATGTGGCTGGTCACGCTGATAGGATCCTCTGCAGGGGGGCTCCCAGGGAGCCCCTGAAGAGAGAGAGACTTTCTAGTGCCATTCCTATAACTGGCAGAGGAAGGAACAGGAATCTTTAGGATTCAGAGTTGACCAGGGCACTGAAGACAATGCAGTCACTTCCTGGGATTCCTAGAAATTAATTCTATGGAATCTTTTCCTAGAGAGAGGGAAAGAAAGAAAGAGAAAAGACTTCATATACATTTTTTAAACTGTCTTTAAGTACATACAGGCGAGTTCACAGAACGTCAACTCAATAAAGTAACACAAACTGAACACATCCAAATGGCCAGCACTCAGATTAAGGAGCAGAATATAGCGTGCCAGAATCCCCATCCCACTTACAGTCATGACTCCCTTCCCCCGGGAGCTAATGTCACCTCCACTCCCAGCCCCAGGGGTGTGTCTGCTCTTCAGCTTACACACGGGATCTTACAGACAGTTGTTCTCCACCGTGACTGGCTTCTCCTCTTCAGCATTCTGTTATGAGATTCATTCATGTTTATTTATTCCTGGTTGCTGTTCTCTATGCTGGGCAGTATTCCCTTATGTAAATATGCAACTGTAACAAAAGGCTGAGTGCCAAGAAGAACTGATGCTTTCGAATTGTGGTGCTGGAGAAGACTCTTGAGAGTCTCTTGGACAGAAGGAGATCAAACCAGTCAATCCTAAAGGAAATCAACCCTGAATAGTCATTGGAAGGACTGATGCTGAAGCTCCAATACTTTGGCTACTTGATGTGAAGAGGCAGCTCATTGGGAAAGATGCTGGTGCTGGGAAAGACTGAAGGCAAAAAGAGAAGGGGGTGGCAGAGGATGAGATGGTTAGATAGCATCACCGACTCAATGAGTATGAATTTGAGCAAACTCCTGGAGATAGTGGATCACAAAGGAACCTGGCGTGCTGCAGTCCATGGGGTCGCAAAGAGTCAGATATGATTGGCGATTGAACAACAACACCAACAAATATCAAAGCTTCACAGAAGAGGAAAAGTCTTTTAAAAGTTTGAGCTCATATAGAGACTACACATGTTAAAGAGAAAGGTATCTAATTGGATCAATGCACGTATACTTCTTCAACTATTTCATTGTGGTAATTGCTGCTGTACTAACAATGAGTAATACAAAATAGATATGACCCCAGTGCTTTTTTCTTTTGGTGGAGTTCTATTTTATCTCCAAAATGGTTGAGGAGAAACATGTATTCATTGGATCACAGCTCTGGGACACGTGGCTATTTATCCAGAGGGCACAGCTTACCTTGGTTGCAGGCAGAATATTCTTCGAAGAAAAGAGTAGTCTTCAGAATGCTGGTTTTGAAACATTCTATCTGTGGAGGAGGAACAGTGAACTTTGCAAACTATGGGTGATGGGCAGAAGGAGAGGGCAAGCAGGACTTGGCAGACAGCTTTCTGTCACTTAAATAGTCGGGACAGAATGAGAGGATCAGCCAAGGGGTGAGGCTCCCGACCAGCGTACTTACTCCCCACATGTGACTAACGAACAGCCTTCGTACATGACACGGTTCTCCTCGTGGGAGCAATTTGCATCCCCTGCTCCTCGGTTTGCTGAGAAAGCACAAACGAGTAAACAAACAAACAGCCCAGCTCTCCTTCTCAAAATTGCTTCTTCCACCTGCCTCTTTCCAGGAAAACCATCTTGTGAATCACAGAGGCCTGGACAAATTCTCTCAAAAATCTCCGTGCCTATCCCTCTCCCCCACACCCAGTGATAAGATAATGAGATGCAGGGCTTGTTTGACAAGCTGGTCTCTCCAGCAGAAGAGTTGAGAGGCTCCGGGGCTGGGACTGGAGATTAATTAATGCTAAAAGACACAGTTTGATGTGGCAATGAGATTTCGATTATACCAATCTCTAATTATCTTGTACCACGAGTGCCCTGACGCTCCCAGGTGTTTCTTCTAGGTTGGGAATTGCTATTTGTGCATGAAATAAAGCAGACTGCATTTTTTGTGGGGGTGGAGGGAGTGTACTTGGGCATAGTGGGAGTGCAAAGAGTGTGCACATTCCCTCTCTGAGGACAGTGAAATTGGCATTGGGATTTTATAAGAAGTGTGACTGAGGCAAGGTGAAGGAACATGTGATGAGCCAAAGTGAGCCAGAATCCTTATTTCTTGAGAAACGGCTGCTGGATTATGCCACCCATATGGCTCCTGGAGAAACCCTAGCAGACAACAAATTAAGTCTCATTTTCCCAGGTCCTATTAGGGGTCCTTTCCATCATAAAGGTCTCCCTTGCGAGAGAGAGTTAGTGACACCAAGCATGAGGCTCATGTCCATTTTATAGGGTTACAATTATTAGTCATATTGATTGCTAATTATTAATATTATTATTATATATATTGGTACTGCTGCTGCTGCTAAGTCACTTCAGTCATGTCCAACTCTGTGCGACCCCATAGACGGCAGCCCACCAGGCTCCCCCGTCCCTGGGATTCTCCAGGCAAGAACACTGGAGTGGGTTGCCTTTTCCATCTCCAATGCATGAAAGTGAAAAGTGAAAGTGAAGTGGCTCAGTTGTGTCTGACTCTTAGCAACCTTATGGACAGCAGTCCACCAGGCTCCTCTTACTATTTACCAATTATTAGTGAAAGTGAAGTGAAAGTGAAAGTCGCTCAGTCAAGTCCTACTCTTTGTAACCCCGTGGACTATACAGTTCACAGAATTCTCCAGGCCAGAATACTGGAATGGGTAGCCTTTCCCTTCTCTAGGGGATCTTTCCAACCCAGGGAATGAACCCAGGTCTCCCACTGGGATTCGTTACCAGCTGAGCCACAAGGGAAGCCCAAGATTACTGGAGTGGGTAGCCTATCCCTTCTCCAGGGGATCTCCCTGACCCAGGAATCCAAATGGGGTCTCCTGCCTTGCAGGCAAATTCTTTACCAACTGAGCTATCAGGGAAGCTCAATATTAATGCTATTACTAGTATTAATCAATACTATTCTATGAAGCATCTCTTCCTGGGGATGTCAGATTTGGGGATATTAATTGTAATATATTTCTTCTGATTCAAAGTGGGGTATGTGTGTGATGTGTGTGTAAAGCTGCTCAGTCGTGTCTGACTCTTTGCGACCCCATGGACTGTAGCCCATCAGGCTCCTCTACCCATGGAACTCCCCAGGCAAGAACACTGGAGAGGGTAGCCACTCCCTTCTCCAGGGAATCTTCCCCACCCAGGGATTGAACCCGCATCTCATTATGTCTCCTGTATTGGCAGGTGGGTTCTTTAGCTCTAGCGCCACCTAAGATCCAAGGTTGGATGTTCTTCTAATGACAAAGGAAATATAACCTCCCTAGGGGAGGACAGGAGGTCCTCTTCCCCCTGCAGACAGCTTGCACCCTAAGTCCCCAGATGAAACCCCTGGGCCGTGGCAGCAGCCGTGTCTGTGAAGGATGTGTGGACTATTGCAGGCGAGACACCTCAATTTTGCTTCAAGATTACTTGTAGAGTTTGGTGGATTCATCAAGTCAGGTGAAGAAAAGTGACAGACTCACCTTCTGCAGGACATGGAGGAAAAGAAGGCAAAATCTCTGCACTCTGACATCAGCAGGACGTGACAAGAAGACCCCCCCAACTTCTGCCTGTTTCTCCCCAAGTGACCCACTCATAGCAACAGTTCAGGCCACGTTCTGTCCACAGCACAAGCTCCGTGGCTGTGGGGGAGTTCCTCAGCCTCCTGACCTCTGCTCTTCCATTTGCACAATGTGGGGATAACAGTTATTAATACTCCACAAAAAGCATTTTAATGTGAAGATGCGTTTGGCACAGTGTTTGGTATGCAATAAGCACCTAATACATGTTGCCGTTTAAAAAAATATTTTCAACATTCCTGGATCTTTTGCCCAAGCATATAGACATTCAAATAGCTTTTAGGTAGAGTCACAAGTGTGTGTACACACACACGTGTGTGTGTGTGTGTATTCGAACTAACTGCTCATCAGGTTTATTTGGGGCATGTCTCATAGTCAAGAGTCAGGTACCCAAATGGTACTCATGTCTTTCATCCTCATCCTCGACACTAATTACCCTGCTCTCCAGGGAAATTACTGCCTCCATCTGAATCTCATTATGTGTCAGGAGTGCTGCTGGCCCATCAGACCAGGGGTTATCTGAGTCAACGTGTAGGGAGAGGCCTTTATCACTGGAGACATACAATTAAAAGAGCAGGCTGAGGTACTGTCAAAGTTTCACAGAGTGTCGAAAGGGGACCCTGAAGGATGGCTGCAGCCTTGAAGCAAAGGCTAGTGTCCAGCTGGGGCAATGACCTGAGCGCCCAAGAGCCAGGGCAGTGGAAGAGAGGAAGCAGCAGAAGGAGATGGACGCGGGTCCTACAAGGGGGAGGCTGGGGACTCATTTTGAGGTTCACGGCGTCCCAGTTGGGGCAGTGGTCAAGAATCCACCTGCTAGTGCAGGAGACACAAAAGGCGTGAGTTAGACCCCTGGGTCAGGAAGATCCCCTGGAGGAGGGCCTGGCAACCCCCTCCAGTATTCTTGCCTGGAGAGTCCCATGGACAGAGGAGCCTGGCAAGCTACAGTCCATAGGGTCGCAAAGAGTCAGACACGACTGAACACACACACATGCACACAGCGTAGTATGTGTGTGGTGCATGATGTGGGGGTCTGGGGCCAAACTGAAGCAGTAAACAGGGCTCCCTGGCCTGTAGCTGAGCTGTCTGCTAGGCTTGTGAGTTGGGAGAAGAATGATCTTGGGCAGTGTCCTTGGGAAGCTTGTAACTGGGAGTTTGGGGAATTTTTCTATCATCCTTTTAAATGAAAATGACAGAGGTCTTCCTTCCCAGGGACTTAATAATGGATTCAATGAAGAGTAAAGCCGTGTGGCTGCAAATGCATTAAAGATTTTTTTTTTTTAATCTTTAGAACCAGTACAGAATGCCTAAGTCATTTTATACAAGGCTCTTTTCGTCTGATCATTTCTGGTTGTGCCTGAATGGAGCCCAGTTTCAACCTAAGCCCAGGAAAGCTCCATCACTCCTTATCCTCCTGCATTCCAAGTCTGCATGGCCATCCAGCCTGTGAAATGGTCTCATGCCTGGAAAAGCTTGGCATCCTTAGCTGAGGGACACCTGTTTTCTTAACAGGCAGCTCTATGGCAAGGAAGTGTGCCAGCTTCACTACCCATACATTGAATAATTGGCTGGCTGAGGAAATTGGGACACTCCGCTGCCTCTTGCTCACACTTATCTGCTTAAAATTGCTTCTACTGATGGAAGCCCTGGGAAGAAGGCAGCTCAGTTACAAGAAACACCCTGGAGGATGCATGGATACATGCACACAATTTCAAAACAGGAGTATTTACACTTGGCTTCTTTGGTTGAATAAAGGATAGAACCTTACTTGCTCTTATTTGACCCACACTCTCTGTGCAAGAATAAGGCTGGCTTTTGCTAAAGGAAAGGTATCAGCCCCAGGATAAGCTGCAAGAAAACCTGAAATAAAATGGCTTGAATAATAGAGAATTCCATGTTTCATACATAAAATTTTAAAGATGGGGAGTGCGGGCTGTTTTGATGTCTCTGCAGTCACCCCGGACCACTGCTCTCTTCCAGTGTGGCGCTTGGCTGCAAAGTCTTGGCTGGAGCTCCAGCCATCACGTCATTCACCTTCCAAGCAGCACAGAGGGAAGAGGGGAAGTCAAAGGACACGAGTTAGCTATTGTTTTGGGACAGTTCTTGGAAGCTTCTATACAACCCTCCTGCTGGCTAGAACTTAATCACGTTTAATAACATAGGAGATGATTGGGCTACATGCTCCCCTAAAAATGGATGATTCTGTGAAGGTCAGATGGTAAAGAGTCTGCCTCCAATGCAGGAGACTCGGGTTTGATCCCTGGGTCAGGAAGACCCCCTGGAGAAGGGAATCGCTATCCATTCCAGTATTCTTCTATGGAGAATTCCATGGACAAAGGAGCCTGGTGGGCTGCAGTCCATGGGGCCTCATGGAGTTGGACACGACTGAATCAGACATGACTGAGCCACTAACGTATATACAAACACACACACACACACCTTGGATTAGGAGAAATCAATTACATTTAATATCCAAAATCCCAAAATTGGACATTTTCAGGAGATGGAATACTATATGTGTGTGTGTGTGTGTGTGTATGTGTGTGTGTGTGTGTGTATGTACTTTTCCCCCCTTTTCCAAGCCCCAACCTAATCTCTTGTGATTAATTCTAGCTTTGAACGTTTGGGTAAGCCCCTTTAAATTGAATCTGGGGAAAACCTTGGAAATCTTCAGATGTATGGGACTTTTCTAGGTTCTCAAACCTTGCTCTTTTCCTTACTTCACTTGAGTTGAATAACAATCTTTGTGTGGTCAGAGTTTACCAGACTGATGATCACTTCCTTCAGTCATCCTCTCATTCCTCAGTGTTGTGCTCCATGCATGGACCAGGAAGCTCAGTGATAAAAATGAAACCTGCCATCAGAGAACAAGACGAGACTCGAGGACTCTTAATACATGATCCAATAGGCTCCTTTAGAAACTGAAGTTTTCTCTATGTTACATCCCTCCTGGGTCAGATCATGATAATCGCCTTCTACACTGGGATCTCTTGGAGGTTAATTAGTTATCTGTATCACAGGTTGAGCCTTTTATTGAATATTTTTCTCTCTTTATCTCTGGTACATTACATGAAATTTTAACTACAGTTTGTTAAGGATTTAGAGTTTTTCCCTTCAAAAACCTAATGTCAAATGATACCTCTGTGATAACATTCTTCAGAGCAGGGAAGAAATTTTGGATTAAAAAAAAAAAAAACAAAACACTGAAAAGTAAAACCATGTTTTCAGAAGTCAAAAGATTGCCCCAATTTTTTTGTTACATGTTCCACAGTGGCTTCCCTGGTGGCTCAGATGGTAAAGAATCTGCCTGCAATGCGGGAGACCTGGGTTCAATCCCTGGGTCGGAAAGATCCCTTGGAGAAGGAAATGGCACCAGCTCCAATATTCTTGCCTGGAGAATTCCATAGACAGAGGAGCCTTGCGGGCTACAGTCCATGGAGTCACAAAGAGTCAGACATGACTGAGCGACTAACGCTTTCACTTTCTTTCTTTCCACAGTGGCCAGCCTGCTTTTTAATAGCCTAGAGTGAACTCAATTCTATTGGTCCAAGTGAAATCAAATAAGCTGAGGAAGTACAGCATAGTGGTTAATAATTTGGAAATACTATATGGATTTTAATAGGGCTGTGGCCCCTACTAACAATTTCTTAAAACCTGTCTGAATTTTAGATTTCCCCCGAATTCACTCACAATGACAATACCTGCTGCTGCTAACTCACTTCAGTCATGTCTGACTCTGTGCAACCCCATACATGGCAGCCCACCAGGCTCCCCCGTCCCTGGGATTCTCCAGGCAAGAACACTGGAGTGGGTTGCCATTTCCTTCTCCAATGCATGAAAGTGAAAAGTGAAAGTAAAGTCTCTCAGTCATGTCCGACTGTTAGCGACCCCATGGACTGCAGCCTACCAGACTGCTCCGTCCATGGATTTTCCAGGCAAGAGTACTGGAGTGGGATGCCATTGCCTTCTCCGTGACAATACCTAGTATGGGATATTGTGAGAAGTTTATGAGACAACGTATGGAGATTACTTAGCTTACTAAGTAGTCAATAAATTGTGGACTTCCACTGGTTAAGATTCTGTGCTTCCACTTCAGGGAATGCAGGTTTGAGCCCTGGTTAAGGAACTGGGATCCTGCATGCTGCATTCAAAAATAAAATAATAAATAAGTACATAGCATATGCAATAAATTAACTTACTGCCTAAAGTATCTAGGCAGAGGTCCGTGTTGTTAGGTATTTTCAAAGCCAAGACGGATTTTTAATCACAATGTGTATTTTTTTTCTAAAAGTTCCCTCAAATATTCATAAAAGAGATTAAAATCATTAAGATATTAGAAATTTTTTTATAATGCATGTTTTCAATACAGACAGCAACTGACTCACAACTAAGAAGGATATGGGAATAAGCACTGCTATACTTCCTCCCACTTCCCCGTTAATTGTGTCATTATTTTTCCATTGTCATTCATTTTTGTTACAGCAATTTCCATAATTGTTTGGTCCTAATTATAAATTTAAATGCATTGAATTTTCACAGTCAAGGAGTCTCCCACCTCCTTTGCTCCACTCTGATTGGCTCCCACAACCTCCTTTGCTTCACTCTGATTGGCTCCCACATTCACGCATGTTTGAGAATGTCTACTATTGCCTTTAGGGCAACGTGGCTGCATAGTATTCCGGGGTCACATTTTATTCCCCTCAAAGTTTGGTGAACACTGTTTTCATATCGTCTGGCATTGAGTGTTATGTTGGAGAAGGCTTAGATTAACTTGTGTATTTTGCTTTCTTCTGATTATTTTTTTTTATCCTGGATGCCAAAGATTTCTTACTTAATCCTCAGTGTTATGTTATGTGACAATGCTATGTTTCAACACCAGTCATTCCGAAACAGTTGTTCAAGGAACACAGAGTCCTTTTTTGATCTGTAGATTCTGTTATTCTTTCAGAGCTATTCTGTATTATATGCTTGAATACTTTCCAGTGCGTTTATCAGGTTTTTGGTTCAGAGGAACCACTTTTTCCTATGTTGAATTCCCTCCATATTCATTATCTTCTCCGTAACTTCTTTAATCACTTTGCCTTTTTTTCCTCTTTCCTCGTAAGAGTATCCCAAGTCTTTGCTCTGTACCAGTAACTGAAATGTCCATTATGTCTTCATTTTTCTTAATGGTCCCAGTTGATTTTTCTTGAAGTGGTCCTCAGTTTGAGTCTTAGATACAAGTCTTCCTCTTTCATCTCAGTCTCCTGTTTTCCAGTTTTTCCTGTAATTCTTATTTTGAATTCATGCTCAAGTCATTGTATGATACAAAGTATTCACTGACCCTGGTCTCATGCATTTCAAATGAGATTTTCTTCCAAACAGGGTTCTTCATTTGATGTTTGCAAGCAAAACTCTGGTCTGTATTTCTAATTTTACTCTCCCTTTT
Source organism: Cephalophus harveyi (assembly GCA_006410635.1). Classification (NCBI taxonomy): domain Eukaryota; kingdom Metazoa; phylum Chordata; class Mammalia; order Artiodactyla; family Bovidae; genus Cephalophus; species Cephalophus harveyi. Next base: position 367,544 of record SJYT01016090.1, on the reverse strand, counting down.
TCTTCCCATAGCATGTTTGCAGAGCTGTTGAGGCACTTCCTTTCACCTTGACCATCGTGGGAAACTTTGTGTAGATCATCCCTTCCACATTCCTCCCCAGTCCTGTCCAGAAACAGGCATTGAGTGTTCTACCCCGCTGCAGCCTGAGGGCCCAGCAAGGGAAGAGGGCAAAAGAGTTCATTTGAAGTAGTTCTCAATAACTGGGCTCTGATTTATCCTCTCATATTCTGTTAGCTGTGCATTCCCACAGCGGCTGTCCTGAGCACAAGACTCTTTCATCTCGGAATATTGCCGACTTTACTCAGGCAGTGGGGAGCTAATCCTCTTATGAGAGGCTGTTATTTCCTCTTCATTTGTTTTCCTTTTTTAGTTTTTATTTCATATTGGACTATAGTTGATTTACAGTGTTGTCTTCGTTTCAGGCCAACAGCAAAGTGATTCAGTTATTCATATGCATGTATCTACTCTTTTTCAAGTTCTTTCCCCATTTAGGTGATTATAGAATATTGAGCAGAGTTCCCTGTGCTATACAGTAGGTTTCGTATCCATTTTAAACAGAGTAGTGTGTACATGTCCATCTCAAACTCCCAATTTCCCAATTTATCTCTCCTCTTAGCCCACTTTATCACCTTGCCTGTCCCATGGACTTAAATAGAACCCCATGTTTGAGGCATTAGATTAAAAGTGAGGCTCAGCAAAAGTGATTATTATGGCTTAATCCAATCTCTGAAATGCAGAGTTTTCTATACATTTATTAAGATTGTCCTATCTTTCAAACTTTTAAAGGGAGAATTTAAATTGGCTACATATCCTTCTCCGTGTTTCATCCAAGGTTCCCTCTTTCTCTCTCTCTCTCAAATACACACACACACACAGACACACAGACACACACACACACACACACACACACACACACACACAGAGCCATGCAATTTAGAAAAACAAACAGCTGGACATAAACCTGTTTGGGTCTTCCTAATGAATCGGAGCCTCTACCATGGAGAGCACTTTCAGAACTGCATGGGGGGCAGCTCTGTTGCTCATGGTGTGATGTTCAGCCAGTGCACATTAGGAGCAGGAGAAGAAAACACGCAGCCCAAAGTCATAAACATCAAGGCAGCCCAACTGGTCTCTTCCAGGCTGTATTAAACCAAACCCCCTGGTGAGCTGTTTTGAGTTGCAGATCTGTTTGCAAATGAGCTTGGAGCATCCTGGGTAAACAGAGATGGTTGGTAAATTCTACTTCACTTCACCAGTGAGCTGAAAAAGCATTGGATAATATGTTATGAGTTGTAGATCTGTTTGATTGCATTGTTGCAAAGTGGGAATTGTTTTGCAACATAGATTCTTAATCACTGAGGCATCTATGATTGAATGCGTCGAAAATTGGCTGAAATTGAAAGTTAACTATACTGCAGACGGCTTATTCTGGTGTATAATTGAAAATAAATTCTAATAACTCTTCTCGAAAAAGCTGCTCAGAGGAAATTTGAAGTCCCTTCCCCCCCCGCCCCCCGCCCCGAAAAAAACATGCTTTCTTCAAGAGGCTCTTCCTCTGCATAATGTAGTCATGAAAACAAAGCTCTCTCTAAGTCTAAACTAGTTTTTCTGTGATTTTCATTGCACTAACCAAAAGCACATTGATACTGAACACTTGTAAACTTATTTTGTAACGTGCTTCCAAAGGCTTTATGCTGGAGAGGTCTTATCATTGCTATCTGAAGTCACTTTAGGATCATTTTACATGAGAATATCCCAGTCTGGGGGGAAAGGGTGTGAATTTTTTTTAATTAAACAGTCTAAGTTTGGATCCTCTCTCTAGATTTTACTGTGTGCCATTGGTAATTCATTTTCTTTTTCCTAAGCTTCTGTTTTTATCTCTTTAAAATGAGTTTAATAATGTAATCTCATATTCTCTGTTTTGTATACTGACAATATGAAAAATAATACATTTACATGAACAGTATCTTATACATAGTTGGCACTCCACACAAGGTAGAAATTACACATGGATATGTGTGTATACAAGTAAAGTCTATATACTCATTTAGCAGTCATTCATACAGTGATATCTTACTTAAATATTTACCCATCTGCACAACCATAGGCAGCAATTCTGTAAGAGAATCAGAAGGCAATATCTAGCCCCACCTGCAATAAATATTTAACATTCTGGTTTTGGATTTGGAAAGATCAGATTTCCAATCCTACCCTGGGTATTAGCCTCTCTAAGCCTCAATTCTTCCATCTGTAAAACTGAAATAAATAACATCATGCATTTTGTTAGGTCATTGTTACGTGTTAAATAAAATCATGCAGCATGCCTGTTGTATATTAAGTTCAGCTTATGACACAATCTCTGTGCTGCTGCCAAGCCCAGTGGACAAAGAGTGGGCTTCAGAACCAGGCTGATCCAGGCTCTCCTGACTCCTCCCCTCACAGCTGTGCAACCTTGAGCAAGCCCCTGCATGTCTTCCGTGTGGCCACAGTCCACACGTCACAACACATTCTGACCCATGTTAGTTGTCTCTTGGATTCCCCTGTAGTTGGCGTTGGCCTGGTTTGGGGCAGGGTAGACTTTGATGTTGCCTTTTTTTTACGGTGACTTCCTCTCAGGACACGACTCAGTGACTAACACTTTCCTCTTAGGAGGGCCCAAAAGAACAGTCCCGTCTCCACTTCTCAGCTTCTGCAGGGAACAGTCTCTGCTTTGTCTAAGGCCGTGGGTGCCCGTGTGGGCCCCAGGTCATCCACTCTGCCCCCTGGTGGCCTGCCCTGACACCGCTGTGCTCAATCCCCACATAAATCAAGTGCAATCAGGCCTCCCCTCTGTGGCTGGGGCGCCTGCCTCTGGCTGGTGGTGTGTGCAGCTCCTGAGGTTGTTTTCTCCATGGGAGGCCAGAGTATTTTCAGTGGAAAAAAATTAAAATTTAAAAAGCCACATAGCAGGGGCGACATGCCACTTGCTAGGGCACTAGCCTGGAATGTCTTCAAGGGATGTGTGTGCACATTAAGGATGTATTAAGGGTGTCTGCACCTACCTATATCCATGTCTCCTCCCCTGGTTCCCAAACTGGGTTCATCAGACCCCCCCTGTCTTCTCAGGTCCTTTCCAGTGCGCTTACTTTCCAGCCTATGCTGTCCTGGTCACCCCTGCTTTAACCAGGCCAGCAGCTTTCCCTCCTCATCCTGTGCCTTCTGCTAGACAAGGAAGTCTGGCCCAAAATCAAGATGTTGAACTCTAAACCAATAACTCATCCCTTCTCACCATCTTTGATGTTGAGTCTTACCTGCCCTTACCTTAGTTCTCTACCACATCCCTTTTTCCTAGTTCCTGTGCCTAAGCCACAAGAGTAAGAGCAAAAATTTAAAACACTTGTCCTTAAATAGCTATTTTCCATGAAGTTTCACCTCCTGAAAGCCAAACCATCCCTGGTGGTGTGCAAGAGAGAATGTCTGGCAGGGATGTTGCAAGGATGAGACAAAAATGAAAGTGCTTGGAGCAAATATGCTCTCAAAAATGATAGACTTTTCTATTTGCTTCCCAGACTCTGATTCCAGCCTCAGCTCCTCAGTGGTCTGATAAACAAGTAATAGTTCCCCTCGCTGGCCCCTTTTTCCTCAAAAGCTGAACCCCACCAGTTCAAATGGCCTCTCCAAACATAGCACAGCCTCAGTGGGGCAAGCATCATTATCTGAAGAGCATCTTGTAGTTTGATAAATCCTGGTTCTCATGCAGGGTAACCATTTCTGAGAGCAAGAGTATGGGTGCATTAGCTCATGAAATTTACCAATTATAGGAAAATTGTGCCACTAGATGTGAGTTTGATCCCTGGGTCAGGAAGATTCCCTGGAGGAGGAAATGGCAACCCACCCCAGTATTCATGTCTGAAAAAAGCCACTGGACAGACGAGCCTGGTGGGCTATAGTCCGTGGGGGTCATAAAGAGTTGGGCATGTCTTAGCGACTAGACAACAAGAACTGATAAGGTTAGGCACACTGGTGTGATAGGGAAGAGTCAGATGGAGCTGAGTTTTAAAAATACATGGAAACGTTATTCAAAAGCAAACATAGAAAGATGCCTAATAAGTGAATCAGATGCAGAAGCTTTATTCTGGAATTGCTCTGGCTGAAATTGGGTGGGGTGGCTGCTTCCCTCAAGACATGCCTGCCTCTTAAGTCACCGGAGTTGTGCCCTTTTGTGTGGTTTGAAGATCATATAGTATCTGAGGCTTGTATCAGGAAAGCTAGATCCTAGTTCCAGGCTTTGCCACCAAAAAGCTGGAGGATCTTGGACAATCCTTTTGGTCATAGTTTTATTATCTCTAGAATCAAACAGTGTGCTTCACCCTGTATGCCACATGAAAGCATGTTTAAAAGTTAAAATTTACAAGAACAGTGATACTAACGATAGCGATAACAGCTTAGACTCATGGAGTTCTTACAGGCACTCCTCTAGAAACCTTTGCATGAGTTGACTCATTCAGCCTTCACAGTAACCTTAAAAGCCCGGACACTATTATTTTGCCCATCTGACAGGTGAGAAAACAGACACAGAGAGGCTGAGCTGCTTGCCTGAGGTCACACAGCTGTTAAGTGGTGAAGCTAAGATTTCACACCAAGCCTTCTGAGCCCACGCTGGCACTACTATCTCACACCGCCTCCCTAACAAAGAAGGTGGTGGTCCCAGCAGTACATGCAGAGGTATTCTAGGATGTTACTGTGTTTGTCAGCATCGAGGTAATCGCTGCCACATCATTTGTAATGTAAACCGGCTTTATAAAAACTATTTGTAAAACTATTTTTCTTTCCTGATTTGGGATTTCCTAAGATGCTGCTGCCCTGGAGGAGGAAATGGCAAGCCACTCCAGTATTCTTGCCTGGGAAGTCCCATGAACAGAGGAGCCTGGTGGGCTACAGTCCATGGGGCCGTAAAGAGTCAGACACAACTGAGCCCGCATGCATGCCAAGACATTGTTGACTGGCCCTTCTCTCTTTGCTGATAGCACTTATTTTACAAATAAAATTGCTATTTATGAGATAGGATTTGATAGGGGGAATGCAACTTTCAACAAGGAAGTGGAGAAAATCTTAAAAAATGCCATATGCTGCCTTTTACCTCATGCTGCAAACCCCTACCTGGTGGGGCAGATACTTGATCCTCACATTGTGGGGAATTGCAAGACCTAACTATTCTGTTCAACCAAGCAGTGGAAGAGATTCTTTCCAAAGCGCAAGCTTTGCCTGTGCCCCACTGGACAAAGGCCTTTCCTGACAGTCTCTGGGGAGAGGTTGGCAGCCTTTCAAAGAGGAGGGATGTAGCCAAATCCCCTTTTAGTTCTGTTGAGCCAGGAAAGATGGGAGTGTCTGCCTGGGAGAAGAGGGGAGCAGAGCAGCTCCTGTTCTGAGAATGTGTTTTTGTTATTTATCTCCTGTGATTTCGTGCTGGTTCTGTAACCTCCTTGCAGCTGGGAAGAGTATAGTCTTCAAAGGGCTTCCTTAGGCCAGAAAAAAAAGTATGAAGCCAAATCGAAAGGAACAGTACTTGTTCGTGCTAGAGGGATCAACATATACAATTTATTACAGTGGCAGTGAGACAAAGACTAAAAACAAGAATGGGTTCATGAAAAGCTCAGATCCATGTATCTCAGTGAAGATGATTAGCAGGATGTGAGCTTCTGGCTCTTTCTAGTCCTTTCAAGGTAACTCTTGGGGAAGACAATTACCCTCCCCAGCAGAAGGCTGCCCTGCAAATGCATATTAGCTATACTTTGGCATTGCCTAAACTTTGGGATTGACCTAATTTGTTGTTTCTTATCTTATTAATGAGGGTAACTACCCCACTGCTTAAGAAAAGTCCAAAACACAAGTCCAGAGACCGGACCGCAGGACACTGCCTTGCAGAGGTGACTTCAGTCAGGGGCTGGGACTCCCCCTGCAGCCTCCCCCTAGCTCTGTATGGAAATTGCCTGCAAAGCTTTCTAAAACTGGTAGATGCCCTGGTCCCACCCACTGCAGCACGATAAGTCAATCTCCAGGAAGGCCTAGAACATCAGCGCTGTTTAAAAGCTTCAGGGGTGATTCTGATGCTCAGCCCAGGTTGCACATGACTCGTACACGTGACTGCTCATCAGCCACCAAAGTCTACCTTCTGCTCACCTGCAGGTTGTGGTAGTAAACAAGTCATCTGAATTTTCCGGACACTGAGATCAGCACCGAGTGTTCACTCTCAGTATTAATACAAATATAAAGGGGGTCATGGGAATGATGCTGCTCAAGAGACTTGAAGCAAATATGCACGAGAAAACATGTATTCTTAGGAGCTGTCCCTCTGCCCTTGTTTGCCACCTTAGGCCAATTATTGTGTGTCCGAGTTGTCATCACTTGCTAACTTCTAGTGAGACTTATGTTCTGTATCCAGATTGACATCATGATGATGAAAGTGTTGATAATAATGCTGCTGCTGCTGCTGATGGTGGTGATGATGGTGATGGTGATGGTGGTGGTGGTGGTGGTGGTGGTGATGATGCAATGATGGTGATGGTGAAATTGCCCCATTTTACTAGACTAAGCAGTTCTCTGAAACAATGGGCATGACTCTGTTTGGGATGTCAGGAGCTGGTCACCACTGTGACCTTGGGTGAATCACTGTCTTTACTAAGCCTTTGTTTGTTTGTTTGTTTTCACTTATAAGAAGAGGTGTGGTAGAATAGATGGGTAGTTTTCCACATCTGTTTCACAGTGGAACCCTTCCAAAATAAATAAGATTAAAGGGGAGTTCCTCTGGCTGCACCCACCTGTTGGGACCTGGGATCAGAGTTCTCCCTCTGGGCAGTCTCACTGAGGCCGGCATGAACACTTGAGAGCACAGCAGCAGGACGAGGTGAGCTCACTGACCGAGGGCCTGTGAGCGTGTAAGCTGTCCACCTGCCTGCCCTCTCCCACGGGGAACTCTGCATTGCAGTCACTCCTTTTGGGGAGCTCACAGCATGGATGAGAGTCATCAGTGGCCACGAGCAGGACAGCAGCTTGTAAATCACTTCAGTAGATAATCCCCAAGTTTCATTAAAGCTCCAATATTCTGGATTTTAAGATTTCTGATTCTTAAAATACCTCCTAAATGAAGCAGAAAAAAAAAAAAAAAAAAAAATTTTTTTGGACAAGCGAGCCATTTCTTGGCACAACTTTGGAGCAACTGACCAGGTTGGATGGAGCCTTGAGAAAAGGAAGAATTGGAAAAGGAGCTCCAGGCTGCAGCCCCCTCCAGAGTCCCAAACTTTTGAGAAAGTCAAATCAGTTTAGAGGGGAGTCAGTATTCCCTTCTAGATACTGGAGAGACCCAGAGAGTTGCTTGTCAAAAGAATAACAATTTAGGGAAGTGGGAGAACTGACTTTGCAACAGATGAAACAATATAAAACTCCAATAAACTCAGGTATCACTCTGGAATTAATGGAGGACAAATTGAATCTGCTGTTAACTTAAATACCCATCTGCTCACATCCCTGGAGCCCATAAATTTGTGGGGCTAATTAGTTGTTGCCATCCTGAGAGCAGCAGGGGGCTAACCACGTTCCCTGGAGTTTTGTTACATGCACAACCCATTCTCCCTGCCTCTTCAGACACCTGAGCTGGAGGGGAAGGGAGAGAGATGGAGTTGACCCTTCCTGGAGTGGTCCAAAGAGCTTGGATGCGATAAGGTATCTTGTCTTGACCTTCCTAAAAGATGGACTTGAGAAATCTGCAAACCCATTTACACTTCCTCTACTATTTTTTCCCCAGCACTACAACAAACATTGCTTTTTCTCATCTATCCAATCATCACCCCTCCCCCGCCCTCAGCCCCCCTCTGCCGCCTGACTTGACTTCTCTAAAAGCAATTCTGTCTGTACCAGAAATGTGAAACCTTAATATAGGCTCTTCAGCATAATCGCTTCTTAATTAAGTCAGGCTATGGCTCAGTTTCTCCGAATCGTTTCCAGAGGGCTTAATTTTACTTCTGCTCAAAATTAATATTTTACATTTTACTCTTAAAAGAAACAAAAAAGGCTGGAAAGGAACTCGAGAAGAGGGGAATGAGAAAATGATCCAGGGAAAAAGAGAGATCATATTTCAGACCTCATTACTGAAGTGTTCAAGCCTCTGTCGCAATTTCCAGCGAGTAATACCCAATCTGTGACATTCACTTTAGCAAAACAAAGCATGGATCAAGGTAATTAAATGGCACAACTCAGAGTGAATTAAAGGATGATTCTATCAACAGGCGGCACCTGCTGATCTGACACTTTCCACGTGCCTGGTGTGTCCTGGCCATGCCTCCTCTGGCGAGGGGGGTACGGGGGAGCCTGCTGACTCTCCCAGAGCAGCGAGCTCCGGGCTGCACCCGGGAGCCGGCACAGTCGGCGTCTCTGTGCTTGTCAGAAGGGCGGGAGGCCCAGGAGACAAATGATGTTAACCCTCTTCCTCTAGAGCTGGCTGACTACTGTCCCGAGCCCTCCCTGGGGTTCTGCTCAGCTCTCGCTGTGGACTGTGGGGCAGAGCCTTGTGCTCATGTTCACCCTGAGGCTGCAGGAACTCTTTCTTCCACAAGGAGGTTCAGGGTGGCCGGTCCCACCCAACGACCCCGTCATCCATCGAGCCACTCACTGACTTCCGATTGTGGACCGGACTGTGCCCAGGTGCAGGAGCAACATCATGATTCAGAACTGAGAGCCGCCTTCATCAACCTGCAGCTCTGGGGCCACGGAACCTGGGCAGGCCGAGAGTTCACTTGCAAACTCACTCCAAGTGTGTGCGTGGAGAACTGTACAAAGGAAACCTGGGAATCCTCAAACAGAGACCAGAGGTGTACCTGGAAGATAAATGCTGCCTAAAAACTGGATGACAGGACCACACCCACACAAAGGTCCATCTAGTCAAAGCTTCGGTTTCCCCAGTAGCCGTGTACAGATGTGGGAGTTGGACCATAAAGAAGGCTGAGCACTGAAGAACTGATGCTTTCAATTTGCACTGCTGGAGAAGAGTTCCTTTGGTTGCAAAGAGATCAAACCAGCCAATCCTAAATAAAGGAAATCAACCCCGAATATTCCGGAGAAGGCAATGGCACCCCACTCCAGTACTCTTGCCTGGAAAATCCCATGGACGGAGGAGCCTGGTGGGCTGCAGTCCATGGGGTCGCTGAGTCGGACACGACTGAGCGACTTCACTTTCACTTCTCACTTTCATGCATTGGAGAAGGAAATGGCAACCCACTCCAGTGTTCTTGCCTGGAGAATCCCAGGGACGGGGGAGCCTGGTGGGCTACCGTCTATGGGGTCACACAGAGTCGGACACGACTGAAGTGACTTAGCAGCAGCAGCAGCAGCAGCAACCCCGAATATTCATTGGAAGGACTGATGCTGAAGCTCCAATACTTTGGCCACCTGATGTGAAGAGCCAACTCTTTGGAAAAGACACTGATGCTGGGAAAGACTGAGGGCAGGAGAAGGGGACGACAGACAGAGGATGAGGTGAGTGGATGGCATCACTGACCCGATGGACATTAGTTTGAGCAAACTCTGGGAAATGGCAAAGGACAGGAAAGCCTGGCATGCTGCAGTCCATGGGGTTGCAAAGAGTTGGACACAACTTAGTGACTGAATAGCCAACAACAAAGAATAGGACTGGCTTGGAGCTTTGCAGTATGGCCATAATCACATATGCACAGGAATTCTGCACGGCTCCCATCATCCTATCATCATTATAAGACCATCTCTGTGGAATCTCCCAAGGCCTGTGGAGCAGAGGTGCTGAGGAATCTATGCTGAGACCAAGAAACTGGAAATGAGGTGCTGGCTCTGGCTGAATGTGTCACAAGTTAGTTGCCATCTCTCTGGGAGATTTTTTCCTTTTATCCTCAGCCTCCTCTCTGCCTTTTAGCTAAGACCAGTGATGGAGGGGGGCTTCCCCGGTGGCTCAGAGGTTAAAGCATCTGCCTGGAATGCGGGAGATCCCGGTTCGATCCCTGGGTCAGGAAGATCCCCTGGAGAAAGAAATGGCAACCCACTCCAGTACTCTTGCCTGGAGAATCCCATGGAGGGAGGAGCCTGGTAGGCTACCAGTCCATGGGGTCGCAAAGAGTCGGACACGACTGAGCGACTTCACTTCTTCACTTCACTTCAGTGATGGAGGGGGGTGTGGAGGAGAGGAGGAGTTGGGGGGAGGAGAGGAGGGGTCAGGGGAGGTGGAAGATGCTCAAGCACCAGTTAGACTGAGTACCTAACCATTTATCTAACCACATGGAGCATGTGCATCGTGGGAACCTGGGTGATGACACCTGCATAACGTGATTTGTGTGACCACCTGAAACTCTGGTTCCAGTAGAATGTGGCAGGATATTGAGAAGCGTCATCTTAGGGCCTGAAACTGACACTGCCCAGGGTGATTCCTCTTCTCTTAGTTTGCACAACTGAATACTGGCCAGATGTCCCCTCCATCCCAGACCCATGGCCAAAATCCAGCTCCAGACCAGCAGAAGGGGGTTTCTGCTGAGCAGCCTGCTCTCGCCCAGGGACTGTCCAAATTCATTACTTGCCACAGATTTTTATTGTACAAATATTCTACAAGGTCATTGTGCAGTCCACCAGCAGGGCCTGGGAAATCCTTTTATATGTTGATTATCTTCATTATCATATATATATTTTAGGGACAGACTTACTGTAAGGGTCTTTGTAGCATTTCTGATTTTTTTTTTCTCTAATAGTTTATCAGCATGATAGATTTGTCTTAAGATGATGAAAGATACATTTTCCTTTTGCCAATTTTAATAAGAAGGGAAATGATTTTTTTCCCCCTGAAAAAGAATTTAGGATGGCAATAAGCCCATGTATGTTCAGGTGCTTTATAATGGGACCTGGGGTCTCATCATTTATCCCATTTTGTGTATTGTTCCCAAACGCTTCCTCTGCAGGGGAAAGACTTGAAAGATTGCCAGACGTGTGGGCTTCCAGGCTTCCCCGGGCTCCAGTTTGGGGTTTCTGAGCTCTTGTCCGTATGAAAGGTACCATGGACTGAGCCCATACCACATGCCAGGCCTTCCTTCAAGCGCTTCATTTATAGTAAAGAAACTTCACAGTGATCACAGGAGGTGATTGCTATTATTAGCCATTTAACTGTTAGGAAAATTGAAGCACAGAGAGGATAAGCGACCCCCTAAGGTGATAAGAAAGTGGTGAGGTCTAGTTTCAATGACAAAGCCCCATGCTCAAGTCCCCATCATGCTTTGGAGATGAGCCTACTTTCTGTCCTCAAATGTGCTGATTCTTCTCAGCCTTTCTACAAAGCGTGGAGTCCTGCCGCATCAGAGCCCAGTGGCTGGAGAGATGGCAAAAGACGGCAGGCAATCTGGGGAAGGTGTGAAAGAACATTCCATCTCAATGACGACTTTCAAGTTTAGACCTACACAGTAAACAGGGAAAGCCTTCTTTATCCTCAAGCTCTGTCTTCCTCTCTTTATAGTCATCCAGTTTTAAAATTCACCTCTTCCAAGAAGCCTTCTTCCAATGATTTATTTTGGTATTCTACTTCTTAGGTATTTAGGTCTCCAAGGCTAGATTTGTAGGTATTTTGGGATTACTCAGCTCCATAATTTATACATAATGATACAGCTGACCCTTGAACAACATGGGGATTCAGCTGAAACAGAGCTTGTGCGAGGTCTTCTATATCCACAGTTTCTCTGCATCTGTAGTCTCCACCAAGCAATGACTGTGTAGTGCAGAAGTATTTACTTTTGAAAGATGTGTGTGTACAAGTGGATACATGTAATTCTAACCCATGTTATTCAAGGGTCAATTATATTATGTCTTAAAAATGTGTATACATGTTTCCTATTTCCTCCATTGGACTGGAAGCTCCTCTTAGGAGGGTCAAATGTTCTGTCTTTTGTATGATGCTCCCAATAGGCTCTTGGATAGGTCTGTAGACACTAGCTTGTATAGGGCACACAGAATGGATAAACAGCTCATGTTGGGGATTGGATCATGAGCTTAACATCACTCTACAACCTCAAAAATGTCTGTGATGTCTACCATTGCAAAGAGAAATACACACCTTAGAGTAGAACTTTAAGAGTATGACTCCCCAAGACTGGAATTTTCCTGATGCTCCAGTGGTTAAGACTTCACCTTCCAAAGCAAGGGGTGTGGTTTCCATCCCTGTTGGGGAGCTAAGACCCCACACATAAAACAGAAGCAATATAGTAACAGGTTCAATAAAGACTTTAAAAATGGTCCACAACAAAAAAATCTTTTTTTAAAAAAAGAAGCCCCAAGACCAAGCAAGCTCAACTGCAAATGTGTATGTACAGAGGCATATACTAAAAAGTGTACCTACCTCCGTGACTGACTACCTCCGTGTAATCAGCACGGAGAAAGAGACAAGCATGAGAGTTTGTTTTATGGGTAGGCTTCAAGGGGCAAATGCACAGTGATTATCTAAGACTGGGGTCAGCAAACTCTGGCCTGTGGGCCAAATCTGGCCTGTCACCTGTTTTTACGATAAAGCTTTACGTGAACACAGCCCGGCTCATCCTATTACGTGGGACACAGGGCTGCTTCACACAGCCTCACTGGAGCCCAGGAGTGAGGCAGAGACTGTGACCCCAAAGCCTCGACTGTACTACACAGCCCTCTCTGTTTCTATTTCTGACACACGCAACTTCTAAACTTCACATGGAGAAAGAAAAAAAAAAAAGTTCTCTGAAAATCCATCTTTCTCCCCAGACCTCAACCTATTTCCTTTTCCTCTTCCAACTATCAATTTGAAAATATGTCCAGCACTTCCACTCCTGCAAATCAGTTATTTCCTCAGAAAATGCAGAGCCATAGTCTATTTAGAAGCAGATTTTAGATGAGGTTCCAGATTTTTTTATTGTACTTTACCTTTTTATAGTACATTTTAGCATAAATGATACTAGAATTCTTTGTGTATTGTCTCACACTTAGAATCGCTCTGCCAAGTCCTTCATTTTGGCAGAGACTTCTATGGTGCGTGTGATAACCATCAGACGGTCCTTGACACCTCCAACCAGACTGTTTGGTGAGAAATGGAAAAGAAACAAACTCTAAAGGGGGCTTCAAGCTCAGCATTTTCAACATTTGGAGTTTTGTTTCAATTTCAACCTACTATTCCCAGGAAGACATGTTTCCTAGTTTTCTGTATTGATTTTTATATTATAGAAGAAATACAAGGATATGCTGCTTCTGAGCCATGTTCACACTATCACGTGTTCACAAAGGCATGTATAATAGCCTTAAGCCCCGAATTACATGGAGACAGGAAACGTGGAAGGGGACATGTCACCAAGACACGGCTCGTAGAGCTCCCAGGACGTAGGCTGTGCATAGGACGTTTAGCCTTCAAGCACACGCAGTACCTCCTGAGAACTCTGGGCTAACGCATCTTAAATCTCACACGTTTATCGGTAGGATTATATCCCCTACCAACCTTCCTTAGCTAAAGGTCAAGTGGATCACAGAGAGGGGTCTGGAAATAGCCAGGCATGTCCTTGAAATGCAGAAGCATTTGATGCAGGAAAAATATGACCTCTGGGCAAAAAGAGAAATGCACAGCTTACTGTAAACTCGAGAGGCTCATCATTAAGGGTTCTCCTCAGGGCATGGGTGGACTTCAGAGGGTTATTAGAAAGCGCTGGGAGGACAGCACGGTGCCTTCCCAGCCTTCGAGAAGGGCCTCACGGGGGCAGCACACTATGTGTGGGGCTACAAGGTCCAGCGTCCCAGGGGAGATGCCTTTGAGGGAGCTTCTCAGCTTCTAGTACAGGGAAGGGCGGGCAACGAGAAACGCCATGAGGGGTTAGCCACCCCACAGATAACGAGCATCTCCGGTCTGCTGAGCACTTGTTGTACATGACCTCTTTAGTGCTCGCCAAATTTCTGAATTCTATAAATCGCCTCTGTTTAATAGATGATTAAATTAAGCCCTAGTAGAGAATCCGAGGGACGGAGGAGCCTGGTGGGCTGCCATTTATGGGGTCGCACAGAGTCGGACAGGATTGAAGTGATTTAGCAGCAGCAATGGAATCAGTTTGTCGAGAGACATATATTGGATTGGCCAAAAATGTCATTTGGGCCGTTTTGGGTGTTTCTGTAACATTTTATGGAAAAGTCAGAATGAACATTTTGGCCAACCCAATAGTTCGTACGTGATGGAACAGGACACAAATTCATATCTGATTTTTTTTTTTTTTTTTTTTTACAACATCATCCTGGGTAGAAATACTAGCATCCCAAGCTGTCTCGTGGACCAAAGCTAGGAGGAAACATTGACTTTTATGTAGCTTATAGATAAGTTTTTTTTTTTTTCAACTCACTAGAAATGATTATTTTAATACATACTTTAGGTAATTTCCTGCGTAAGTACGGCTAAGTACGGCTCAGGACCTAGCTTCTCTTGGTGATGTATACTCTTCACAGTTCACCTCTTTGTAATAGTGACATGCCTTAACCATCAAATGAGGAAAGGAGATGGCATGGAGGTGTGGATAGTGGCATGTAAATCCCACCTCACTCCTGACCTCTCTCTGTACTTTATTTTACAGCATGAGGCATGGGACCCAAGAGGTGTTGGCCATTTCTCTTGGAGACCTTCTGAGGGATTATTCATGAGCTACTCTGTGGTACAGAAGCTCTTCAGGGACAATAAGACATTCCCAATGTCGGGACTGCTGCTGCTACAGCTAAGTCACTTCAGTCATGTCCGACTCTGTGTGATCCCATAGACGGCAGCACACCAGGCTCCACCGTCCCTGGGATTCTCCAGGCAAGAACTCTGGAGTGGGTAGTGTTGGTCATTTCCTGGTGTCACAAGCCTGCTGCTTGGGGACAAACTGACCACCTTGTGTTCAGATTAGCATTGCCCTTCCTTCTGTGACACAGCAGTGGGAGATGCAAAGATCTCTTTCCCTAAATCCTAAGTAATAATGATAGTAATTAAAACATTGTGCATGCCACCAATTAATGATAAGAAGGAAGCTTACTTAAATCAATTAAATCTAAAAAGTATTGCTTTGATAACTGTATCTGAGTATAGGGTGGCGCTTTCAGAAATAGAATGTAGTGTCTGATTAACAAACACTGAATGGGCTGAGAAGTGGTCTGAGCATTCTCAAGCCTCTGTCAGTACCTGGAGAGAGGTCCATGATTCATAATCTTGAAATGCATAGGCAGATAATTGCCTTAATCACCACAGAAACATGGCTAAAATGTACTGAAATAAGCCATGAAACTCATTACAAGATAACAAGATTCTATCTACTCTCCAAGGTCACGTTAGAGCTTTAAGGTCAAGGAGTTAATCACCTCATTCAGTAAAAGCACCAAAGATAAGAACCTGGGTGTGTGTGTGTATGTGTGCGTGTGTGTGTGTGTGAGTTGTTTAACTAGAATCCAGTACAATAGAGGTGGCCAGGTAGGTGTAAAGTAAGTGGATGACAGTCTCAAGATAACTAGTCATTTTGTGCTTCCCTTTTTACGTTCTGGAGCAAAAACATCAGGGTGTTTCCTTTGCAGAGTTAGTATTCCCTAGACTGCTCCCTTCCCGTACAGACCACGTAAGCTGTCAACAGGTCAACAGTGGAGTTGGGCCATGGCTTTAGAATCTGGACAACCAAATTTCTTTCCCGTTGGCCTGATGAAGTGCGCCGCAGGCTGTTTTACAGGAAGGAGTCTTACGCATCACCTACGTTTACCTCCGAGTCTGTCAGATGAGAGAAATAATGTTCAGGCAGGTGCAGGGCTGTCCAAAGTCCCATGGGTTGTTCCAGGTACAGCACAACTACAGAGGCCATGCAGAGTGCAAGCCCTTTTATTCTACTAAGCGGTCAGGCTCTCGTGGAGGGGAAGGCACGGCCTGCAGGCAGCACAGGTCTTTTCCTGAAGGTGAAATCTCCTCAATCCCCAGTGATGCAGTGAGCATCAGATACGAAGGGTGAAGTCTCATGTCTTCACACACCTCAGGTGTGGCCTTAGAGCTGAGTTGGTTAAACCTGGCCCAGGGGCGGTTGCTGCTCTTGCATTTTATCCTCATCTGAAGCCGGAGGTCCTCAGTCTTCTCTGCAGGCCCTCAACTTACCCCTCCCACCACTCTTCTGCAGAACTGATGAGAAGCTAGACTTAGATCTACATCGAAGACTAGATCCCTGGGTTTCTAAGTAAAGACTGAAGAACAGCAACAAAAACAAAGCTGCCAGAAGGATGTTTACGAAGATAAAATGAGATTATGAGCCTGATTCATAGAACATCTCAACCAATAGTTACTATTGTCATCATTGTGATCGTCACCATCATTACCACCACCACCATCATCGGTTTCAAAAGGGCTGGATTGAGGAATATACTAGGGAAGAGTGATTGATTAGCTTCCATCACTGCAACGGCCTCATTAAAGGAAACTGGCTTAAATTGCAGCAAAAAAAAAAAAAGTTTAATAAATACCATCCAGTGAATAAAATGATTTATTGAGAATTAACTCCTTATTACTATCTGGACCCAAATTCATTGGAGACATTCATGGTTAATTTTACATGGTATACTCTGGCGGAGCCATGGAATAAAGATTATTCACTGACTTCCATAGGATTCTTGGATATGCATCCAGCCTGGAGCTAGTAAGTCTAAATGTTTGCCCCCTAGACCGATGATAAATGAAGAGAGTATAAAAACCACACTGGATTGCCTAGGGCAGCTGCTCTGACGAGCTCCGTAAACTGTCGACCACAGGCTCAGAGTAGCCGGGGGTGATCTCCAGCAGTTCCGTCCTGCCGATGCTCCTCTGTCAGCGTCCTCAGAATCGGGGCTCAGTGTCGGGGCCTGCCGCTGAGTCCCAGACCTATGAGGGAAGGGCTGTGACCTTGGGCAACTGACGCGCTCTCTAACATCAGTTTCCCCCGCGTGAAGCGGGCATGTCAAAGACTATTGACGTCCTAAGACTTCTTACCAAATGTGATAGTAAGCAGGCGCGTGAAAGGACCTTGCAGAGCACAGGAGTAGAAGCCCTATGGTTGCGCGGACTTTCCTGGGAGAAAAGGTTTGGGATAGCACTTTAAGAGTTCTGATGAGGCATTCTTGGTAATCAGAGGCATTTGCTGGGAAGCTCAATGTCCAGGTGTCACTCACTTCGGCAAACCAAAATGATGCAAAATGGTGGTCCAGTCTCAGTTCTGCCCTGAGCCAAGTCCACGCGGGTAGGGGCTCACCTCCTGGCTGAGTGCTCGATCCACTCTTGCGGCTGATGTTTTTGGAAGATCACCCCTTGGTAGCGTTGACGAGTGTGTCGCAGTCCATCTCAGGGCAAGATGGCTGCTGACTGTCCACACCTGGAAAGAACCAGAGAGGGAGGCTCTGGGGAGGGCCCGTGCTTTACCCCTGAGGGGTTCCAGAGGTCAGAAGGCTGGAGCCAGAAGCTCTGGAGCTGGCTCTGCCAGCCTGCCCTCCCCTGGCAGCTAGAGTCCTGAAGGGCAGCGGGCGGGGCCATCCCTACCGTGTCATGAATAAACCAGGCATCAGCAAGGGAAGGGGCGTCATCACACTGCCTTCCTGCTCCTCCCTGCAGGGGGCCGTGGCTTAGCAAGTCCAGGGGCAGCTGGTGGCGGTCACTCTGCCTTCCCAAAGCCACTTGGAATGCAACCTACAAATTGCCCTCATCTTTTACTGCTCTGCCAGGCTGTTTACTGGAGCAACCTTATTACCGATCTCCTAAAAATCCCCATAAACTCCATAGATCATAGACTAGCATTATTACAGCTGCCAGCCTGCATGAAGAGCCCCTGCAATTATTCGCCAGGGGCTGGATGAAGCAGGCCTTGGTCACCAGGTCCCCACTCACGTACGTGCAACACGGAACCAGCTCCAGAAACGAGGAGGATGAGGAGGAAGGAAGAGACCTCGGCAGTCTTCTTTTTTTAAATTTCTTCCCCTTTTATGGATCTTTTTATTCTGAATGCAGTCTTTTTTTCCCGCTCCCTTTGTTCTTTCAGTCTCACACATCTCTTCCACCTAGTGTCCCTCTTAGCCTCCAGGAGCAGATGCAGGACATTAGAAAGAGAGCTTTATAGCTCTGGTCACTCCTGCGGGGGGCCTGGCAGCAGCCAGCAAGCCCTGGTTGGGGTTGGGCGTGAGGCTCAGGTCCTTCTGGCTGCAGCTGTGGAAGAAATCTCAGATGAATTTCAAAGCCTGTCTTTG
This sequence comes from Cephalophus harveyi, assembly GCA_006410635.1. NCBI lineage: Eukaryota > Metazoa > Chordata > Mammalia > Artiodactyla > Bovidae > Cephalophus > Cephalophus harveyi. The sequence continues at coordinate 349,307 of SJYT01016090.1, read as the reverse complement.
CTTGGGATGTGATCAACAGTCACAGCAGGGCCTCTGTGTTTTACTATATGAGCAAACCCAGAGGGAGGGGGAAGATCCAGCCCCCCCACCCCAGCTCGCCCCCTCCCTGTGCAGTGCGGCTGAGTGGAGGGCATGGGAAACTCGTCTACCTCCGGGTCGGTCGTCGGCCTGGGCCTGCCCCAGGCACAGCAGTCCTGGAGGAGGTGGAAACAGCGGCTGTGCTGTCAGGGAGCCTGGCCACCTCTGCTCGAGATGTTCCACCAGATTCAGGAGAGGAGCATCTCTCAGCTCCTGCTAGAATGTCCTGGGCAGAGAGCTTGGGCCACCCACATGAGTCGGGCCCTGAAGCTGTTCTGGGTGCCCAAACACAGATGGGGGGTACTAGACAGCACCCCGTCTTCAGGCTCTGCCCTACTCAGCCTCCTTCTCGAATCTCCTGAGGACTGGTTTCCAGGTGACGGGATGGCTGCATTGGTGAGAAAGTGTTGCTGGAAGGGGGCAGTAGGTTACAAAAGTTCCAGTAAAGGAAAACCTCAGGCAATCACGGCCTCCAGTCTTATCGCAAAGGTGGATGGAGAGCTCACAGAAGGAGTTTATAGAACAGTTGTTGATTATGCCAGAATTCAGGGCAGTGCAACAGCCTCGGGGTTTCCTGCCCATCAAATGGGCCGTCCACTCATGGACGGTCGCAGCAGACACAGAGCAGGTGTTTCCCTGGGCTCACGGCTGTCCCTGGGGTCTCGCTGTAAGACAACCTGCTTCCTGTCTCAGGACACTTGAGGGGTTCCTTTCTAAAGGCATAAAGTCTACCTCTGGCAACAGGGGAGGGGAGACAAGGAAACTCTGGCCTCCTTTCCTTTCTGCTGGTGAAACCACTTTCGCAGAAATCTTTCCAGGCAGAGCCCTGGGAAGATAAGCACGAGCCAGGCGGACCCCCTTTTCCCAAGGGCAGAGCCAGCGCCCTTATGTCTGTTCCAGAGAAGCCTGGTAGGATGTGTGGGGACCTCAGAGCCTCAGAAACTGCAGCTGTAATGGGGAGTGACTCCGTCAGGTTGCACACCCTCAGGGTCTATCTAATACAATGCATCCCCAAGCCTCGTCCCCCACCTGCAGCAGCGCCATCACCCAGGAACTCCCCAGAAATGCAGGTTCTCAGGCCACCCCTCTAACCCAACCCACTGCCTTTTAGAACACCTGCCCCAAAATCCCAGAGAAGGCAATGGCACCCCACTCCAGTACTCTTGCCTGGAAAATCCCATGGATGAAGGAGCCTGGTGGGCTGCAGTCCATGGGGTCGCTAAGAGTCAGGCACGACTGAGCGACTTCACTTTCACTTTTCACTTTCATGCATTGGAGAAGGAAATGGCAACCCACTCCAGTGTTCTTGCCTGGAGAGTCCCAGGGACAGAGAAGCCTAGTGGGCTGCCGTCTATGGGATCGCACAGAGTCGGACACGACTGAAGCGACTTAGCAGCAGCAGCAGCCCCAAAATACTCCATCTCTTGATGATCCTGCATCATCTTCCTGGCTCAATAGACTCAAAAGCAGCCCTCATTGCTCTCCCTTCCTGTAGTACAGTCTGGGTGGTGGTGTGGTGCCTTGGAATCAAGGGAATAACGCAGGAGTCATCCCCAGTGGCACGGACAGGGTGCGAGCTGGCAGAGTGTTACGGGTATCAAGGAGGAGGTGTAACTTTGGCCACATGTGGCCTGTTTCAGAGATGCTGTTGGAGGATGTGGGATGGGGCTCCTGCGGACGAATGTTCAGATTCCCAGGTTGTAGAGTGTGGGTGTCAGAGCAGGGCTGGAGAGGGAGGGCACTCCCAGCCCTGGACCCAGACACTTGACTATTCTTCCTGTCTCCCTTCCCTCGGGGCCCAAAGGCCATCTGAGGGAGGGCTGGAGAAGAGCTGGTCTTGGATCAAGTTTGGAATAAGTATGCAACCATCAGAATAAGCTCTTCTCCCGGCAGAAGACCCCTTTCCAGGGACAGCACTTGAACTTGCTGCGGAATGTGTACATTTCAGATTTGCCTGAGTCCTTGGTGCTCTGTGAGCCACCCTGGGAGTCAGGCATCCTTTCTGAACTCTAAAGCCTGAGGGGCTTCCTGGCTGTGGGACCGAAGGAGCGCCTTCTAGCAATGGAGAAACAGACAGAGAGAATAGACTGCTAGATGTGGGGAGGGGGGAGGAGAGGGTGAGATGTATGGAAAGAGCAACATGGAAACTTAATTACCATATGTAAAATAGATATACAGCAGAAATTTGCTGTATGGCTCAGGAAACTCAAACAGGGGCTCTGTATCAACTTGGAGGGGTGGGATGGGGAGGGAGCTGGGAGGGAGGTTCAAAAGGGAGGGGATATATGTATACCTATGGCTGAGTCATGTTGAGGTTTGACAGAAAACAATGAAGTTCTGTAAAGCAATTATCCTTTAATAAAAATTTTTTTTAAAAGAGCTGCCTTCACACTCAGGTTACAATGAGGACTGGGGATGAGCAGAAGGCCCTCTACAGTTGAAACTGTCACCACCGTAGAGAAGGAAATGGCAACCCACTCCAGTGTTCTTGCCTGGAGAGTCCCAGGGACAGAGAAGCCTAGTGGGCTGCCGTCTATGGGATCGCACAGAGTCGGACACGACTGAAGCGACTTAGCAGCAGCAGCAGCCCCAAAATACTCCATCTCTTGATGATCCTGCATCATCTTCCTGGCTCAATAGACTCAAAAGCAGCCCTCATTGCTCTCCCTTCCTGTAGTACAGTCTGGGTGGTGGTGTGGTGCCTTGGAATCAAGGGAATAACGCAGGAGTCATCCCCAGTGGCACGGACAGGGTGCGAGCTGGCAGAGTGTTACGGGTATCAAGGAGGAGGTGTAACTTTGGCCACATGTGGCCTGTTTCAGAGATGCTGTTGGAGGATGTGGGATGGGGCTCCTGCGGACGAATGTTCAGATTCCCAGGTTGTAGAGTGTGGGTGTCAGAGCAGGGCTGGAGAGGGAGGGCACTCCCAGCCCTGGACCCAGACACTTGACTATTCTTCCTGTCTCCCTTCCCTCGGGGCCCAAAGGCCATCTGAGGGAGGGCTGGAGAAGAGCTAGTCTTGGATCAAGTTTGGAATAAGTATGCAACCATCAGAATAAGCTCTTCTCCCGGCAGAAGACCCCTTTCCAGGGACAGCACTTGAACTTGCTGCGGAATGTGTACATTTCAGATTTGCCTGAGTCCTTGGTGCTCTGTGAGCCACCCTGGGAGTCAGGCATCCTTTCTGAACTCTAAAGCCTGAGGGGCTTCCTGGCTGTGGGACCGAAGGAGCGCCTTCTAGCAATGGAGAAACAGACAGAGAGAATAGACTGCTAGATGTGGGGAGGGGGGAGGAGAGGGTGAGATGTATGGAAAGAGCAACATGGAAACTTAATTACCATATGTAAAATAGATATACAGCAGAAATTTGCTGTATGGCTCAGGAAACTCAAACAGGGGCTCTGTATCAACTTGGAGGGGTGGGATGGGGAGGGAGCTGGGAGGGAGGTTCAAAAGGGAGGGGATATATGTATACCTATGGCTGAGTCATGTTGAGGTTTGACAGAAAACAATGAAGTTCTGTAAAGCAATTATCCTTTAATAAAAATTTTTTTTAAAAGAGCTGCCTTCACACTCAGGTTACAATGAGGACTGGGGATGAGCAGAAGGCCCTCTACAGTTGAAACTGTCACCACCGTTGGGCTGTAACCAGGAGCAGACAGAAAAGTCATTGACAAGGGTTGGGCTTGTGGGCCTGGAGTGGAGACAATCTCAAGCAAGGCTGTCTGCAGAACTAGCTCCTCTCCTTCAGAAAGGACAGCATGCGAGTTCATCAGAGGAGAGCTTTGCAAGGACTTCCCCGGTGGTCCAGGGGTTAAGGTCTATGCTTTCAAGGCAGGGGGCACAGGTTCGATTCCTGGTTGGAGAATTAATATCCCATAGGCCACATGGTGAGCCCAAAAAATAAAATGGAAAAAAAAGTTATACGAAAGAGAAGAACTTTGCATTCAGGAGGCAGAAAATGAAGGCAAGCCTGCCCTTGCCTTAGAGGGATGGAGGACACAGGCGGGCAGCTGGTTTTTAATGCAGCTCTGTAGCTGGAGCTGCTCAAAAAGGGCCAGCCTCTTTTTGAAGTCCTCCCTGATCCTTTCTACCAAACTCCAGTTTGTTTCTCTCCCTTTATATTATTCTTGGCATCCAAATGAAAGATGTGGGTGCTCGGTCCTCCCGTGGCACCCTCGCCTGCCCCGTGGGGTCAGCCCCGATGCCACATTGTAATGCACCTCCTCGTCTGCTTTCTCTCTAGACTGCAGGGAGGCAGGGATCACATCTTTCATCTGCAGCCCCAGAGCTATCACAGAGTCTGCTGTGTATAGATACACAGTCCCTTATCTGCAATTCCAAATTCAGAAAGGTCTGAGAACCAAAAAGTCTTCTTATAACTCATTTTGCAGTAGAATCTGGGCCAGGTATTGGCAAGTTTTCAGAGGCAAGATGTAGCAGCAGAGTGGAGACAACTGAGGAATGACATGGAAGAAATGCTAAAAGCCAGAGCGAGCAGCAGCCACTGGGCTCAGAGGAAGGGCTGGCACGTTATGGGGGCCAGTATGGGGCGACCTCAGATACCTCCCGGCACTTGTTGTTGTTCAGGCACTTCAGTCATGTCCGACTCTCTGCAACCCCATGGACTGTAGCCCGCCACACTCCTCTGTCCAGGGGATTCTCCAGGCAAGAATACTAGCTTCTCCAGGGGATCTTCCTGACCCAAGGATTGAACCTTCATCTCATGCATTGGCAGGTGGATTCTTTACCACTGAGCCAACTGGTTCTAGATTGTAGGTGCAATTGTCAAAGATGAGGAGCAGGAGGGGAGGTACACTTGGGATAGTACACATGATTTTCTGAGTATTTTCCAAACTTGCTCTGTTCCCCTCTTCTCGTGGAGTTTCCAAACTCTCCCAGGGCTGGGACATTGGCCCATCTTTTCCCCCATTCTTTCTACATGGCCCAGTAAAAGGTGTTCTGAGGACAGTCCAGAATTCTGTCCTGCAGGAAAGACTTCTGGGCCTTGCACATAGATTGCAATCAAGAATACAGTTGGTCCTGGAACAACTTAGGTTTAAACTGTGCAGGTTCAAAAATACATGGATTATTTTTTTCCAATAGTAAACATTACAGAGGGCTTCCCAGGTGGTTTAGTGGTAAAGAATCCACCTGCCAGTGTAGGAGACCTGAGTTCCATCCCTGGATCAGGAAGATTCCCTGCAGAAGGAAATGGCTACCTACTCCAGTATTCTTACTTGAGGAATTCCATGGACAGAGGAGCCTGGTGGGCTACATTAGGTCTCAAAAGAGCCGGACACAACTGAACAACAACAAAACATTATAGAACCAAAGATCTGCAGGTTGGTTGGATCCCCAGATGAGGAACCTGCAGACATGGGCAGTCAACTCTAAGTTACATGAGGGTTTCACTGTGGGGAGGATGAGTGATGCTAACCTCTGTGCTATTAGAGGGTGTTCTCTCCAGTAAACGAAAACTTAGTGTGAGTTTTACATTAATATGCCTTATTATTATTATTATTATTGGTTTGTATTAGAGCCGTTTCAGGCTCCAGCCAAATTAAGCAGGAAGTACAGAGATTTTTGCACCCACCCCACTTACAGAAGGATTTCCCTGGTGCCTCAGTGGTAAAGAATCCACCTGCCAATACAGGAAAGGTGGGTTCAATTCCTGGATTGGGAAGATCTCCTGGAGGAAGGCATGTCAACCGACTCCAGTATTCTTGCCTGGAGAATCCCATGGACAGAGGAGCCTGGTGGGCCACAGTTCATGGGGCCACAAACAGTCGGACACAGCTGAGCAACTAAACAACAGCAGCTCCTTACAAAAGCCTCCCCATCATCAACAGTGGAACAGTCCTTGCATCATGTACTGACATTGAAACGGTATTATTTTAATGCCCATTTGTCCTCCAGTAACAGTAATAACGACTCAGACAAGGAGTAGCTCCCCAGCTCTGATTGGGCACCTCCTTCTCCTTCCCTTACCTGGAGGTTCTTGGTATACTGAGAAGCTAGCCCAGCTGCAATGCCGTGGAGCAGAGGGGAGACAGGATGACAAGCTTTGAAACAGGTCAACACTGAGAAGACAGACAAGTCACTCCTGTGCTACAGAGGGAAGCTCACGGGCCTCGACACTGAAGATGGAGAAAGACGTACGGAATGAAGTCCCTCCCTGGGGACTGGAGTGGGAGAAGGGAATCTGGGCACATCAGTCCAGATCTCTCACCATGGGGAGGGCAAAAGCCGCACCAGCTCCTGGGGGCACCTGGAGACCAGTTTGTGTTTCTCCAGGAGTGCCGCACAAAGACAGCAGTCCTGGACGCCAAGCCCTGAAAAGCACTCACTGTTCACAATTGACAGCACACATTTGAACATGTAAAGAGTCCTACAGCCTCACGCATGCTGCTGGAGCCTGCAGGGGTTTGGGACTCTCCACCTCTCAGAGGAGAGGCTGGGCGGAGCACGCTGGTGGATCTCTCACAGTGGGCGAGGGGTGAAGCCAGTAGGCAGGTCCTGGGCTGTGCTTCCCACAGGGTGCGCAGGGAGGAACATTCTCTCCCGGGCTCCTGGCCACAGCCTGTGATGAAACCCCAGCAGCAACAACACAACCATCCTTCTGAAGCCAAGAAGAGTGTTTTAGTTTGTGTGTGCATGCAAAGTCATTTCAGTTGTGTCTGACTCTGTGACCCCATGGACTGGAGCCCACCAGGCTCCTCTGTCCATGGGATTCTCCAGGCAAGAATGCTGGAGTGGCTTGCCATTTCCTCCTCCAGGGGATATTCCCGACCCAGGGATCAAACCCACATCTCTTATATCTCCTGCACTGGCAGTTAGGGTCTTCACCATGATTGCCACCTGGGAAGCCCATTTGTGTATAGGAAAAAAGAAGTTTCTGCATCAAATACTTTTAAGAAAAATTTAAGCTTGGCTCTTCACTGCAGACCTTCTCCCAAGTCTTCACTAGACTGATGTGGTCACAAAGCTCACAGGGAGAGGGAACATATTTTCTGAAGGTATCTGACCACGACTCTGACCTCAGCAGAGCTTCCTGAGTGGAAAGCTCTTTGGGGAATGAATGCAGCATTAGATTTCATCAAATGGAAGACATGTGGTTACTTTTCAATCTTCAGCCCTGGGGGTGTCCTGCAAGGAGGTTTTCAGAGAAGACTGAAGGGAGAAAGACAGAAAACTAAAATCTCTAAGAAAGGGCTCAAAAGAAGTGAGGAATTCAGGCATAATAAGAAAAGGACAGTGGCAGGCCGCTAGAGTCGACTTTATCTACAATGTGAGGGGATGGGGAGCTGCTGCTCTTGGAAGAACAAGGGACTCAGCAGGGCTTCCCTGCAGCAGAGGAAGGGGGTCCGCTTGGCTGTGAGGAACCTGCAGTGTGAATGTTGGGTGCCTAGGGGGCCAGGAACCAGGCAAGGGGAGGACCCAGCATCCTGTTCATGGACAGAGGTTCCCCTAGGATGTGGATGGACCAGGCTAGATCTTACTTGGAGGCAAGGGACCAGAGAAAATGACCCACGTGGGTCGCATCAGGCCTCGCCATGCTGAGATAACTAGTGATTCCTCTAGAAGCAGGTCTGAACCCGGAGCAACGAGGTGACCTTTGGGTACTATGTCACAAAGTAGGGGGGCAGAGATCTTGGGTGTGTTTATCCCAGAAGGAGGAGTGAGGAGGGGAATGGGCAAGGGAGAGTCAGAAAAATTCAGAGCCAGAGTCATCAAAAAGCTGCCGGGGTCTCCAAGGAAAGTCATCCTGGGGGAACCCTGACCCTTACCCCTAGCTAGGCGCCCACCAGCCCTGACCCCAAGTCCCCACACCCCCTCCCCCGAGAGGAGAGACTCCATGCAGTGCACAACCTCATCCCCACGTCCCATTCTCTTGGTCTCCACGGCGTCTGGCCCTCTCTCAGCCTCCCCCTGCTTCCTCTATGAAGAGCGGGAGCGGGCAGTGCAGGGCCAGGGTGGTGGGGAGGGACAGGGAACCGCCACAAAACCAAAGCAAATCTTGAGGGGAGGCTGGGCCCGACGGATGGGCTTCTTGCAAAATCCCAAGTTTCATTAAATATAGAAAGGTGGGAGGAAGAAAGAATACCCACTCACTGTTCCGGTTTCAAAGTCGGAAGGCTGGCCTTGATTTCAAAGGCCTCGTGTGTAACGTGATGCATGCCTTTCTCTTCTGTTTCTCTCTTTATAGGTAAGTGACATTTCATTCTGCTCATCCCCAAGGCAAAGTTGGATGGTTTTAAAGTGGAAAATAAAATGATCGGAAAGAAACGGGGAAGGTGGGAAGAGGTGGCCGTCGAGGGCGGTACAGGTAGGTGCCCACGAGATCACTGTCCTTTGCGCAGACAGGGAGGGGGAGGCGCCCGGAGCGACGGTGAATGCCTTTTCCCAGGACTGGAGGTGCAGGCCGTGGCTGTGGTTTCTGAGATGTAGAAGCCTTTGCTCCCGGAAGGAGGTCTGTTCTCTAAGGTGGATGCTTAGGGTTGTCTCCAAGGAGTCTTTCCCTGGCGAGGTTTCCAGCCTGTTAGGGGTTGGTTTTGTGTCCTGGTTCTGTGTACCAGCTGCTTTGCGATGGGCAGCTGATGGGGTGTTGGGGGAGTGGGTAGGGAAGGATGGGATTGCGTCTGGATAGACAGAACATCCCGGAGGAGGATCAGGAATTTGGAAGGTGAATGTGCCTGTTGTGATGGGACTGCAAATGGCACAGAAATTTCTGGACAGGAAGGAGATTTGTGGGGAAACGGATCCTCCGGCACATTAAGAATCTACTTAATCGCCAGGTCTGTTTAGTTACCACAGATGTTATTTTTCTATTCCTTGTGGTCTCGGAGGCTATGAGAGTACTTCTTTTCTCCTGAGCCTGCAGCTAAGCTGTCTTAAAGCTGGAGGCTGACTTATTACAGATGAGTTGGTCATTCAGGGAAAGTGTTTTGAAGTTCAAGATGAGTTTGGGTTTTCTACTCTCTTGAAATTCAATTCCTCTCCCCTAAGATGAAAGCGGAAGGACTTCTAATTTCTCCTATAACTTGCGAATGATCCACTGAAATAACTGATGGCCGGCTCTGTTGACATGTATTTTCTATTTTTTTTTTTTTGAAAGATAGAAGGAAATGTAAAGCCTTCTGTTTGGCAGTCTGTTAATCTAGGTGAAGGACACACAGCTCAATTCAATAAAAATATTTAAAGTGCATCATCTTATCATGCCCAATTAAAGGAGATAAATAGAGTTGACTGGGTGGGGGGGAGGTTGGGAAGAAGGAGACAAAGATAGAAACCACTTCAGTCTGTGGCACTCTGAGGGGGAAGTTCTCCACACACAGGAGGCAAATCTGAAGACCTTAGAAATGTTAGAAAGAGGCAAAAATACTAGAATTTGTTATTTAAGCTATTCGATGTCATGTCTAAATGTTTGCTACACTGTGGGTTAATTCTGAAAACAAACAAAAAAAGAAAACTCAAAATACAACGTCCTTCTCTAAAATTGTTTCTATATGGAAAATGACTGTGTATCTCTTTTCGTGGCATCCTATCCCAGTCTTGAGGTTTTTTTATTATATTCTCACTGAACTCCCAAAGACCCCAGTTGCACTTCCAATGCTGTAGACAAGCCAAGTAAACTTCCTGGTGTTTGCCCTGCAAAATGGGAAAAATTAGGCTGCATCTATTAGGATCCTAGTCCAAAAGAGAGCTCTGTTCACCCTGCCCTGGTTTGAAAATGCAGAGAAACGTCAGTCAAGAAACAACGCTAGCATCTTGCCTGGCAGGCAACACAAGTTGGGGTTCTAAGCTGGAGGGCTTTCTAAGGCCCCTTGTTCGCAAAAAGCAGACTTTACCTTTGGATCAAGGCTGATTGAGTGATTGACTTTGCTGGAAAATTCATCTTCTTTTAGAATTTGCCAAGAGAATAAGGGCTGTGACATAATCCTTCGTCGTCTCGGTAGTCTGCCTTTTATGCAGATGGCAGATATTGGGTGGGTGGGAAGGGACTGCATTCACCCCAGGTTTCCCCTTTAGACACCTTAGTTTGACTTGTGGGCTCAGAGGGAAGGGCCGCTGAGAAGCCAGGCTGTTGGAGTGGATGAAGTCAGTGCCTTTGAATTTCCTGTTAATAAGGAGGTAATGGAGTATATGTTAATTTTACAGGAAACATTTCCACAGGGTGTATAAGTACAATGGATGTATTTGAATAGTTTCCATATGCTGGGACTCTTGGAACCAGGAGGATAAAATTCCATTTGCACCTGCCTTATAAACAGCACACTGGCAGCACTCACGTGCCCTGTGGAATCGGAGGATGAAGGGGCAGTGCTTGCACACACACACACATCCCCAAACATGCCAGCACTTGCACATGCTGCACACAAATGCACATTTTTAGATGCAAAACCACCTAGCTGCGATGTTGCCTTTGAAAGGTGACAGGGAGCAAAGATCTTTCTGAGACCCAGCTCTGCCCTCTCTCGCTCTTGTTCCCCAAGACCCCACACACTCTGGTGCTCTCCCCCATCACCTCCCCATCGCCTGGTCCAGTTGCTGTATTTACTGCACAGCCTGGTCCCTGGAAGCCAGTTTCTTCCTTGGCTTCGGGATCTATTGCACTCCCTCTTCCTCGTCTTGAGTGCCCCGTGGAGGGGCAGGCAACAGTGAACCATGTGGGTCCAGCACTGACCTCCCTCCCTGTTCTTCTCTCCCCTCTGGGCTCCGAGGCCCTCCTTGACCACTCTGTCCATCTGCACCAGCTCTGGAAAGGAGGGACAGGCTGTTGGATGGAGTTTGTGCTTCTCGGACCTTGGGGTCTCTGGGTATCAGAAGGCAGTGATGCGCGTGAGGGGTCCAATTTCACAGCCCCTCCTCTCCACCTTTGCAAGGCCTGCTTTGAGGCCAGCAGGAAGTCCCACGTTTCTGACAAGGACCATTCTGTGACATTCCTTTAAAGCTAAACTTCTTGAATTTCAGACACCATGCAAAACCGTTCTCTTTCTCATATTTTATTTTCGAAACGATCCTATGATGTTGGTGTTATCATCTTCTTTTTACAAATGAGGACACGAGAGAATGTTGCCCAAGGTCACTTGACCTTGAACCTGAATTTGATGCTGTGCCTCTCTGGCTATGATAGCCGTGGTTTTAACTGTTGTGTATCACATAGAGCACTTAAACTCTCCCAGAAGAGGACAGGGTGGCAGGGAGGGGAACCTTTAAACCAAGCTTCTCCTTTCTAGCTCTTTAGATCAATCCAACTCTGGACCAAGCGGGCACCTTCTGGACATGGCCTTGGAGGAGTCAGCACAGACCAACAAAAAGAACTGGGCACAGACGTAGCAGAACTGGGGTTTGAGGCCTGAATCTGCCATTAGATCTCTGTGTGACTCCAGGCAATTGATTTAATTCTCTGAGCCTCTCACATCACGACAAAGGCATATCAAGTACAGCACTATTTCAAAAGCTAAGTAGGGGACCCCACTGGAGAACGGCTCCTGGGAAAAGATGCTCTAACCATACCTGCCCATCATCCTTACCTGAACGTCCCCTTCCATCCTGGCTCCCCAGATCTCGAAGCCGAGTTCTTGCTTTTTCTGATGAAGTCTAGAATTTTTGCCAACAGTAAAGAGCAGTTCTTGGCAGCTTCCTGAGTCTTCCCTGCCTTTCAATACCAGGCCTAGTGGAGAGCAAAATTAGCCTGCCAATCACTCAGAGACATGTGGGCCCCAGGAAATTAAATTCCCCCTCTCTCTAGCTGTCTCCCCCCACGCGCCAGGTACCAAATGAACGTGTAGGCCACACGTTTCCATTCCCGTCTCTCCTTCCTATATGTTAATTTGAGCACCTTAGTAGAACAAAACCAACCTAGTGGATATGAGATAAAGTTCATTACCCCCTAAAGCCAAAGGTTATAGGAGGGAGTTAGTCGGAAGGTAGGTTGAGCTCTCTTGCATCATTCTTTTGGATTAGAACATTTTCTTTTTCCAGCAATATTTAAAAGCCACCTTCTTACACAGGTCACCATCTTTCATGACCAATTGAAAGGAGGGAAGTGAACAAGGGACTGAAGCCACTCAGCACCCACTCGGAGTTCCTGCAGCTTCCGGGGTCTCCCAGACCTCTTGCCCTTCCTGCATCTATTTGAGAGCAAGGACAGGACCCATGCTACTGCTTTCTGAAGACGATGTTTGGGGACCCCACGTGCAGTTGGGGAAACTGGGCTCCCAGTGCTTTCTGTGTCTACCAGTGGCATCCACACAGTCCCTCCTGGCCTCGGGGGGACTAAGGGAGGACCTCCCCTGAAGGCTGACTCTCTTACACAACCTTTTCACCTCTCAGCTCTGGAGCGAGGGCTCTTAATCCTGACATTTGCCTGAGCATTCAGAGGAAAAGCCTCTTCAGTATCATGGGGCAAAAAAGACTTTAGATACACAGTCACTGCACAGATGTGAAAAGCCAGGCATAGATCCCAGGGCGAGTGAAGGGCACAGAGCTTTATCGGAAACCTGCGGCCACTATTGTGGGGTAACTTGTGTCCCCTCTGAACTTCGTATGTTGAAGCCCTCACCCCCAGTCCCTCAGTATGTGACTGTCTTTGGAGACAGAGGCTTTAAGGGGTAGTTTAGGCAAATAGAAGTAAATAGGAGGTGATAGAAGTGGGCCATTGTCCAGTCTAACTGATTTCTTTACAAGAAGAGATTAGGAGCCAGACACGCACAGATGAGGACCCAGGGAGAACACCGCCATCTCCAGGCTAAGGAGAGATGCTTCAGAATGTAACTAACCCCCTAGACACCTTGATCTTGGACTTCTCACCTCTAAAACTATGAGGAAGTAAATTTCTGCTGTTTAAGCCACCCTGAGGTGTGTCTTACAGCGGACCAGGCAAGAGAACCCGGTCAGGGCAAGAAACAGCGCAGGTGTCTAGAAACCACAGAAGCTCTCATGGGCTGCAGAAAATAGGCAGACTCGCAGGTCAAATCCCTGCCCCTCATTCTCCTGACCTTTGGCTAGTTACCATTTTAATCCCCACTTTTCTCATCTGTAGAATGGGTTTGACACGTATCTCACTGCTGTGTTGAGAACTGATTGATAATGAACAAGAAATATTGTAGCACAATGCTCAACATCCAGTTCTCTACTTCTTCTTATCTCTCTTAATAGTGATAGGGATAAAAACCAAGTGTATATATAATATTGTGATTTTAGTGTGTGCTAGGCATTGTGCTAAACTTTCACCCAGGACACTTCATTTAACCTGGCCTTAAAAACAAGGCTAGTCTCAAGGCTCTGTGCCTGAGATCGTTGAATTCATCAACCTCTAAGCCAGGGTCTGAACGGAGACTTGTCAACTTCCCACTCGTCACCCCCTTGATTGACGCTTGTTGGATCTCAACCTTCTTGGCTTGGGAAGAAGGATGGCCTCGATCACGGGTCATGACAGGTCTACACCCCATCCCCAGCCTGCCTCCATTCATCTCCAGGTATTCCTCTATTTAAACAAAACTTGTAGACAATTGTGGCCAAGCCTGAAGTGTTCACTTATAACTATTTACATCACCGAGGGTGAGATATTGAGTGTGAACACATCGAGCACCACAAATGCACAGTCATGGAAAGGTGGGGGGTGGGCAGCTGTTCTGCCAGTGCCCCAGTCTGTTTGGACATGGAGCCTTGCCCATAACACACGCTCCCAGGTCGGCGGATCTCAGGATGGGTAAACACACTCAGCACGCACACACAGTTCTGCCGCCCTGACAGGGGAGAAGCCCGTGACCTCCAGGCAGAGGCCGAGTGACAGCTGAGAAGTCCTAGTTGACATTCCCACTGCTGCCCGTGCCCTGAGCCCGGAGATCTCCACTCAGACGCTCTGGGTGGGCCAGGGCATCCTTGGCCGTTTCCACCTGCACCAGCTCCGGAGCTCTGCTTGAAGGCATTCCCCTTCCCACTGCCTGAGTCTGGATTAGTTTAACTCCAAGAGCACCTTTCCTCCAAGTTCTGAGTCCTGGCACACTGCGTGAACTGCTCAGCTGCCTCATGGAGCTCAGTCCTCAAGGTAACAAAACATAGCCATTGTCCTTCCTGTGTTGTGGGTGAGAAAGTACAGCTCAGAGATAACGATGCATCTGCAGACGTACAGTACCCACACGAGTTCATGTCTGTCTAACTCCCAGGATCATATAGATACTGTGTCGTGTCTCGGTACCTGCCTGGGTACAATCTGTACATAATGTGTAATATATAACATATATTACATATCAATATTCTCTATAATTATGTATCAATATATTAAGTTATATAGTAAATGCTAATATATATATATATTTACTGTTGGAGACGATGCCTGGGTATTCCTAAGAATTCCCTTCTAGGAAGTACTACAAATTGAGGACTGAGGTTTAAAAAAAAAAAACAACCTAGCACCTCCATTATATGTTACAAGTTGAGAATTGAGGTTAAAAAACCCCAGCACCTCGATTATGTGTTACAAGTGTCTAAATCCTTGGACTATGTCCCCTCACCGATCACTTACAACTTTGAGCTGAGAAAGGGCAGTGTCTGTGTGGCCACTTCTCTGAGCTGTCCAGGCCTTTTTCTTGTTGAACAGGAGCAAGGTAGAAGGGATAATGAGACAGAAGCAAAGACTCGAGACAATGAATGTTTCCCCCTTCTTGTCCCCAATTTCGGACAAACATGGGGCCCAGAATGAGTGAGGGAATTAAATTAACGAAGACAATTTCTCCCTGTCATTGAACTCTGACTAATGAGTCTATTTCTGGGTAATAAGAAGGAGCAGGAAGTGACAAGGCAGTGTAATGAATTAGTGGCCCAGAACCTCGTTAGTCAGAATAATCTTTCCACGAAAGATAAATGATGCAAACATTAATTATAAAGCCAGGCTGGAAATGCATCCCATTATTTGCCTTCGTAAGAAATATCTCCCAGTTATCACAGGCATTTCAACCAACAACAATAACAATAAAGTAAAGGTTCCCTGAGAACTCTGATCCTGGGGAGACGGGCTGGTGGTGAGAGCCTGGGGACCAGCCCTGCTCTCTAAAGGGGCCCATTCTCAAACCTCTTGCAATGTCAGGGTCTCGTCCCAGCCCGGCCTCTCTGTGACCTGCATCCTCTCTGTCTCTCCGGCTTGGCCATTCAGAGCCGTCCACTCGGGGCCGTTAGAGCCAGATGAGGCCAGGAGTTCAACGAGACCGTTCTCCCACGTCAAAGAGAGAGAGGGCAAGATCAGGGTTTTCCCAGTGACTCCAGCATCCTAAAAGAGAGCTAGAGATCAAAACTGTGCAGGAAATAGGGAAACAGGGGTCAGCTAAGTTTCTGTCCCGGCTCTCTGTGTTTGAAAACTTACTTAGCCTGTCGTTTTGCTTATTTGTTTGTTTGATCATAGAACTGCTGAGAGTGAGGTCTCTGGTTAAGAGTGTTCTTGGTGAGGGTTAAGTCAGGTTGGCACCTATTAAGTGCTGGGTGAATGCCGTCAGCACGTGTGGTGATGTAATTTCAAGGCTGCAGAGCTGGCAAGGGTATGGGGCATTGGGGGCAGTTCTCTTGGAGCAGGGATGAGGGAGAGAGAGGCACCTGCCTGCCAATGTCCCCAGGGGGCAAGTGCCAGGCCCCTGAGGGGCTGTCATCTCAGGCTGGTTATCAACTGGAATTTTGGGAGGTGCCCAGAAGGGAAGGGAGGAGAGGGAGGAAGCCTTCGCTTGGAACCAGAGCAGAGACTGAGTCCGTAATAAATGTGCTTTGCTGCGGCCATTACTCCCAAGAGTAAATAAGCCGGAATTAAAAACTATAAAAAAGTCCTCGGCAGCGTCCGGTAATAAACTTGTCCGTGACTTCACGGCTTAGAGGTTCCTGAGCGTCTAAGGATGTTTGCTCCCTCCTGCCCACGGAGGGACTAGGAATCCTTTGCTGCAGACCCGGGAGTCCGAGGCCCAGAGGCTGGAAGGTTCCGAGCCTCCTTCCAGGTAGCACCATCGAAGCAGAGGCTGCAGGCGGCTTTGATTCTAAGGCTTGGTTGTTATCTGACTGGCAACTCTTGGTAATGAGAGAAGAAAAAACCAATTAATTGGGAATGAATTTTAATTGTCTCCGACTTCTTATTTGTAGGCTATTAAAACGAGTTGCTATTAAGCGATCACGTTGGGTTGCATCATACGAGAAGATGGATGCCCCCAAAAGTGCCCTCTCCTCTTCCAGCCTCCCCTTTGGACAAAAACTGGGCTCTTGGGCTTTACGCAAAGTGAACCCATTGGGGGGGAAATATAGAAAAAAGAATCTTGCTGCCAAAATCTAGTTTTTTTCTTTCTTTTTTCTACTAAAGAACAATTCCTGTGCTTGTCTGTGATTCTGTGGCTGTTCACCTCTTGCGCGTTTTGGGAGCTGTAGAAGGGTTGCCCGGGAGGCAGGGCTTGCTTTGGGCAGCTTCTCTGTCAGCTCATCACTGGCTCCGCAGTTGTGGGGGTGGGAGGGGCTGTACAGGTTCCCGGGAATCAGCCTGTCTGGGCAGAAGGAGGGGACCCGGNGGCTGTTCACCTCTTGCGCGTTTTGGGAGCTGTAAAAGGGTTGCCCGGGAGGCAGGGCTTGCTTTGGGCAGCTTCTCTGTCAGCTCATCACTGGCTCCGCAGTTGTGGGGGTGGGAGGGGCTGTACAGGTTCCCGGGAATCAGCCTGTCTGGGCAGAAGGAGGGGACCCGGCCTGCGAAAGGACTGCCAGGGCCACTCCCCGCCTTCCTGCCCTCCACCCACCTCTTACTGCTCCAAAACGAGCTTTTGTTTTTTTAAGCTTTGTGTGTGCCTGTGTGCGTGCCAAGTTGCTTCAGTTGTGTCTGATGCTTTGCAACTTCATGAACTGTAGTCCGCCAGGCGCTTCTGTCCATGGGATTCTCCAGGCCGGAACACTGGAGTGGGTAGCCTTCCCTTCCCCCAGGGGATCTTCCTGACCCAGGGATGGAACCCGCATTTCTTAGTTTTCCTGCATTGCCAGGCGGGTTCTTTACCACTAGCACCACCTGAGAAGTCTTTTTTTGAGGTGTGATTGGCAGATAAAATTTATATATATGGAAGGTGTACAGCCTGATGCTTTGATGTATGAATACATTGTGGAAGGATGCTCGCAGTCGAGCTAACTAAGGCATCCATCCCCTCACACAGTGACCATGTTGTGTGTGATGAGGACCCTTAGGATCTGCTCTTAGCAAATTCCAAGTGCAGGATAGGATACCATTAACTGGAATCACCTTGCTGTACACCAGGTCTCCGGAACTCATTCATCTTGATAACCTAAACTCTGCACGCTTTGGCCAGCATCTCCCCACATCTGCCTCCCTGTGGCTTCCACTATTTTAGATTGTGCAGTATTTGTCTCTCTGCGTCCGGATTATTTCACTTAGGATAGTATTCTCAGCAGAATTATTCACAGTAGCCAAGATGTGGAAACGAGCTAAATGTCCATGGGGGATTAATTGGTAAAGGAAACATGGCGTATCCATACCGCGGAATATTACTCAGCCTTAAGGAAGAAGGGAATCCTGCCGTTGGGTCCTTGTGGAGGGGCCCACAGGGTCAGCGAGGTCTCCTTGCTGGAAGCTGGGGGGCATAGCAAGGTGGGTACCTGAGCTACTATGGACATGGCAGGTCACTAGATGTTTCTGAACCTGCCCGGGCAGTGCAAGGAGTGGAGACCGCAGCCCCTCCCTGAGGGCTTGTGTAGATGTCATAGGTCAGATGTAGGTTGTGTAGGTGGCCAGCTAAATGCTAACCCCAAGGGCCCGGGGGTCCCCGAAGTGCTGGAACCCCAGCCCCTCCCCTTGGAGCTCTCCCTCATCGGCCCCCTTCCCATCCCTCTCTGATCTTTCTCTCTGCTCAGTTTTCTGAACGCCCATCACCTGCACCTCACCCTCCATGTCCCCCTGCTCTCTCCACACAAAAAGGCCAGGGCCCCCATAGAAGGCTCTGCTGGAGGCTCTGCTGGGTAGGGCTTGGCTCTCTGCCCATCCAGTGAGCTCTGCCCTCAGCGGCTTTATGACTTTCAAGGTGGAGCTGTCTCTGCCCCCTTGGGCAGAGACGTAATCAGCTTGGAAGGCCAGTCCCACCCCCTCTGCTCCCAGGGGTCTTATCTGGCCTCTCTCTCCGCCCCACAGCCCACCTGGCAGCTGCAGAGTATTTATGGAGGGCCGGGCACCTGTCCCCTTCCATCTTCTTCCATCTAAATCACCTGCATGTTCAGGGGACTAATTCACGGCTCCGGCTGCACTCGGCTTGTCAGCCCTGGGCTTTGCAGAGGAGGCGCTGAAATCGCTCTGAACTCTGCAACTGGTGGTGCGGTGGGTGGGGCCCGAGGGACCCTCACCAACACCCTAGCCCTCCACACGCACACCAGAACCCACGCTGGACAGGGCATCTCTGCGACATGACGGGGCTGGCAAGCGGCTTGGCTTGTGAGACTGGCCAGGAGTCAGAGGTGTAAGAAGTTAGTTCAGTTCAGTTCAGTTCAGTTGCTCAGTCGTATTCGACTCTGCGACCCCATGAATCGCAGCACGCCAGGCCTCCCTGTCCATCACCAACTCCCAGAGTTCACTCGGACTCACATCCATCGAGTCAGTGATGCCATCCAGCCATCTCATCCTCTGTCATCCCCTTCTCCTCCCGCCCCCAATCCCTCCCAGCATCAGAGTCTTTTCCAATGAGTCAACTCTTCGCATGAGGTGGCCAAAGTACTGGAGTTTCAGCTTTAGCATCATTCCTTCCAAAGAAATCCCAGGGCTGATCTCCTTCAGAATGGACTACCGCCTTTTATGAAGCTGAAATACCCATGGACGCCCTCCGACCGCCTTTTCCCAGCCCTGAAAGTAAGGCTGTGTGATGAGATTTCCCCTCAGAAAAGAGAAGATCACAACACACTCGATTAAGAAGCTACTGATATTTGAAGCCTAGAAACAGATCTAGACAGATGAGAGGCTGGACAGGGTTTCTGAGATGAATTGTGGGGACGTGGTGGACCAGAAGGTGACCCACCGACCTCTGTGCTGTTGGTGATCCAGGCATGCTCGTCCAGGGCAGCTCAGGGGTCCCGAGCGAGCAGCGGGGGGGGCTTGGAGTGATCCATGGGATCCCTAGGGCCTCAGAGGACACGGAAGCCGGGGCGGCCTTCTCTGAATGCCAGAAATGGCAGCCCCAAAAGGAGCGTGTAGCCATTGGACCGCGTGTTTCCCAGCTGTCAGCCAGGCCCCAGATTTGTGCTTTGTGAGAGTCGCAAGCCGTCACACCCTTGTGTGTGTGTATGCGTGCCTGTGTGTGTAAGTGTGTGCTGTGTGTGTAAGTGCGTGTGTGTGTGAACACGCGTGATCTTTCTTCCCGCCTCCTCACCATCCTGGTCACCCAGCTCTGGGCAAAGCCTCCATTTAAGTGCAGCACCAGATACCAACATACAGCGTTCTGGGGTGTCTGCCCACTGCTCCCCTTTTGGCCTCTGTCGGGACCTCCCCAGAAATGCTCCTCCATCCCTCACCCAGAGCATCGCCAGAGAAACAGAGCTGGAGGCCCCGTTCGGGGGGGCTCCCAGCTGAGCCCCGTCTCCTCCCCAGGCACCGTCACGGCCTTCACCTCTCTAGGCCTCACCCATGTGGCTGGAGAACAGAGGCCTCACGTCTGCAGACTGCCTTTTAAAACAAAACACCCGAACAGGGAAACTACATCCCCCTCACCCCCAATTCGGTCTGTTGGTGTCAGACTCTGATATGTTGAAAGGCAGCTCAGAGAGAACGGGGGTGGGGAGAACAGCATCTCAGGGAGATAATTGACTTCAGAAAAGCTATGTCTGAGATGTAGGAAGAAAACAAGTGAAAATATGTTATTTTACAACCTTGATACTCCTGACCTCATTGAAAATAAATATACACATGCTGTATGGGCGATCAGGTAGGGAAGTACCCTAGCATGGGGTACTGGCGCCCTCGTGTGGTCAGAGCGAGTACTGCCACACCACATTCCACATTCGGATTCCCATAGAAGCCGGGGTATTGCAGGAGTTGCTTGGGCCCTGCTTGAATTAGAGCCAGAAAATGATCCTAATTGAAAAAATGAGCCATTCCTAAAAGCCTCCCTTCTCCAGACAAGACATCTGGTCACTCCTGGGCTGGCTGGCATGCTCCCAGAGAAGAGGAAGCTATAGTAGGAATGCAAGTCCTTCCAGAGCTTGGTACCATCTTTTGTGATTTAACATCTCCATGTCATTTGAGGGTCTGAGTCTGATCACCTGCAAAATGACAAACTGGAAATGCACGGTGCTTCTGGTCCCTTCCAACGGGACAGCCATCAGGTCTCAGCAGTCCTTGAGAGAGGCGGAGGCCTCAGAGAGCTGGTGAATCCCTGATCAGCCTGGGGGTGGTGGGGCGCTTTGTATGGGGTTGCTTCATTGCATTAAGCTCATTCACTGCTATTAAGACACGCTTTCTCTATTGCTGATGAATCCGGTGTTAGCTCAGTGTAACAGAACAGACCTATTGTTCCCCTGTCTGCAAGAACGTCCCCATTGTCATTCCCAGGCTGACTTCCAGTCTGTGACTTGTGATGTCTCTGAAAGTGGTGAGCGAGGGAACCTTCCCAGGGGCTGTGATCATCAGACACCTAAGCTCAATCCCACCGTGGACCGGCACCCAAGAATGCTGGTGGGCGGATGACACCCTGAGCTCTGAATTCGGGGCACGGTTGGTGGTATTTGCTCTTATGTTTTTTCCTTTCATCTGCATCTTAATACAGTTCACTCACTTACTACTTGAAAAGAAAGCTCTCCAGTATAGACTGTGTTTAAAAAGTTACCATTCTCTGCATTCACTCTTTGTGTAGCAACAATCTCTCTCTCTTATTCTTGTAGAGACAAGACTTAAGATTAATCTTTTTTTAAAACTTTTTACTGCAAGGTATTTGCTTTACAATATTGTGCTGGTTTCTGCCATAAATCATCATGAATCAGCCACAGGTGTATACGACCCCTCCCTCTTGAACATCCTTCCCATCTCCCACCCCATCCACCCCTCTAGGTTTTCGCAGACCACCACCCGTGTGTCGCACAGCAAATGCCCACTGGCTATCTGTTTTACATATGGTGATGTATATGTTTCATTTCTACTCTCTCCATTCGTCCCACCCTCTCGTTCCCATACAGTGCCCACAAGTCTGTTCTCTACGCCCTGCGCATAGGCTCATCAGTACTGTCTTTAAAATGTTTAGCCCTGTGAGCTGAGCAAACACCAGCTCTCACCCCTGACCCTCACCTCCTGGTCGCCAATGGGACCATCTCACACATGGACTTCAGTTCTTGTATAAGATGAACAGAGTCGCTCATCTTTTCTGTTTAAGCCCTTGGGATATTTCGGTTTGGCAAGACAGCAGTTTCAGGAAGCTACACTGTTTTATTAAGTGTATTAAACAGCACAGAAGCTCATCTGTTCGGCCACAGTTTGTCTACTGGGTGTCTTGGCTTTTTCCCAATATATCATGGGTTGTTTTCCCAACACATTTTAAAATTCTTATTACTGACTACGATGTGCTTTCATTGACGTTATTATCATAATTAATTTGTTTCTTATATAGCCGAAAACACAGAGTGGACCTTTGCCAGATTTGCATCTTTTAAAGCGTTTCAGGAACGGTGGCCACATCCATTAACAACTGGCACTTGCTGAGTGCCTACTAAGGGCCACGTGCATGCTAAGTCACTTCAGTTGTGTCTGACTCTTTGCAATCCTATGAACTATAGCCTGCCAGGCTCTTCTGTCCAGGAGATCCTCCAGGCAAAATGCTGGAGTGGGTTGCCACGCCCTTCTCCAGGGGACCTTCCCCACCCAGGGACTGAACCCACGTCTCTTACATCTCCTGCATTGGCAGGCGGGCTCTTTATCACCAGCACCACCCGGAAAGCCCACATAGCTTTGCATTTACTTTCTTCAGTTTTTCATCACAGCCCTGGAAGGGAGATCATTTTATCTCAGTGTCACAGGTGGGGACACTGAGGCCCCAGGAGGCTGAGTGGCTTTCTCAGTTCTCACAGCTACCGAATCCTGGAGGAGATAATGCCCACACCCAGCTCTAGCCCCAAAGCCCAAGCATCACTCACGATCACCCTCCACCCACAGTCCCACCTCCGCTGACATCCCACTGGGGACTTGATTCAAGAGCAGGTCCACCAGTCAGCAGATAGGCGGTGGCTTCACGTGGCCTCTCCTGTGAAGGTGACTCAGTTTGAATGGAGTGTGTTTTCAGTCCAAGCACCCTCCCAGGAAAGGCCCTGCTCTGGGAGGGGAAAGCTCAGACCTTGGCTTGGCTCCGGAACGAGCCGGAATCTGGACCTAGACACTCCATCTGCGAGGGTTTTGATTGGTCTGCTATTTAGTGCTGGGGTGAGAGCTCCGGCAGAGAAACTGGGTTCGTTGGTTTGATTCTTAGGCACTTACCGAGGTGCTTTGTATCACTTGGTCTGGGGACACTAGCACAGCCAACGTTTGTAATAAGAGCCCTTTCTATTCTGGGGAATTTGAGGTTTTGCTCTTTTTATTTTTTGGCATGCAGGGTTCTTTAGCTGCGGCACATGGGCCTGGCTGCCCCATGACCTGTGAGATCTTAGTTCCCTGACCAGGGATCAAACCAGCATCTCCTGCAGTAGAAGAACTGGACCGACAGGGAGGCCCCCGGAATCTGAGCTTTGACAGGAGACTCTGGGAAGGCTTCAAGGTCCATGTTGGTCCTAAAATATGCAAAACTATGGTGACGGACTGAGAAAAAGGAGATGCTGAGAACACATAGCTGTTTTCAAATACTCTGGGATGAGCTGTTTTCTATATGAGCACGTCCAGTAGAGCCAATAGGCTCACGTGATGGGAACCATTAGCTCGATATAAAATAAATGTAAAGGTCAGAGGTGCCCACAGAGGTGAAGGAGTGCCTTGGAGTTCTTCCAGCACTGGGTGTGCATGGCTGTGAACATGCATTTACATGCTCGTGCACACATGGGAAAGGGCAAGCAGAACTGATCAAATGGCCTTCACGACTCTATGATTTAGAATTACAGAATAATCTCTATAACTAAATTTGATGGGCCTTCAGGCAGCACGCTGGTTATCAGAGACATATGTTTGCTCGAGATATCTGCCCATTTTTTTAGAGCTTCGAACCTTTACAAAAGTAACACGAACAGCATACGAGCAGCTCTCACCCGCATTGCCTCGGCAGCTTCTTGGAACCACATGGTCTCTTACGTAATCCGTAATCACAAAGGCGTGATCAAGTTCAGGAAATTTACGTAGATACTGGCTGCGTCCACTGTCAGCTCACACACAGTCTGTCTCACAGTGTCTTCTCTGTCACGAGGTCCCCACCGCTGACCGTCCCCATGGCTGGACGCATCCTCCCATCTCTTTAGCCTCCATCCGTCCTGACACTGACGTTCTTGAAGACGACAGGTGGACTGGTAGTACCTGGTGCTTTTCAAACATTGCTCGCATGTCCAGCAGACAGCTCTGCATCTGGGAGTGCCGCACCTGGTCAGGGTTAGCAGGACAGAAGGCTACCTGTGCGCTGGTGGGCCAGGACCCTGGCCATCCTGGCCGGCAGGGGAGGGACCGCCAAGGCGTGAATTCTGAGCTTGTGCCCGTCCCCCGCCTCCTGAGACCCGTGGCTTCCTCGCCTCGCAGCAGTCATGAGAATTAAGTGGCATATTGTAGGTAAAAGTGCTTAGTAAACTATAGCAAAGAGCTAGACCTGCGCGATACATTGTAATTTATTATTAATACACCAGCAAGGCAGCCTGAAGCCAGAATCAGAGGGGGAAATTGAAAAATCTGTAAAATGCTGGGTTGAAAACAAGAGCGAGCCGACCGGGTGGGGCTGCTGGCCCGGTGGCTGGACCTAGAATCCCCGGCCTGCCTCTGCTCAGCTTGACCTTCTGAGGTTGGGGCACAAGAACGGGCCATGGGGACTGAGCCTTCACTAAGGCCCAAGCCCTTTGCGGAGGGAGGTCCCGGTGTAATGCAGAGTGGATCCGGCTGCTCGCTGCTCAAAAGCCAATAGCAGCTGGGCTGGTGGAAGGAAAAGTTTGCTTTATTTTGGGTGCCGGGACCTGGGGCGGAGAGGGTGGGTTCCTGTCCAGTGGCCGATTCCCCCTCACTGACAGTAGGCATGAGCTTTTTAGATGGAGGGGGGCGGTTACTCGCAGAAACAGCACGGTCAGCTCTGACAGTCATCTTGAAGCTGGTCATCAGCTGTCTGAGCAGTGTCACCGAGGCTGTTTTAGGCAGTTTATCTTCAGTTCCAGGATCAGCTTGTTTCTATTTCCTGAGGCCAGTTCTCAGAATTGTGGCAGCTTGTCTCGTGGCTACAGTCTGGTCCTCCTGTAGCTAACTTCTCCACCTGGTGGAGGGTTCGGCATCTAAAGACAACTCACGGGATATGGCTCCGAATATTATCTATAGCCCTGGAGAAGGACCTAAAGGGCCTTGATTATGGTTAATGACTAAGCTCTTACTATTTGATTTCCTTTGACTGTTTTCCTTTGTTTTTGAAAGTTCTCACTTCTCTGATTAAACTTACTTTTTTTGGCTCAAATCTTTCCACAGACAAAAGACAGGCTGAGGCCATGAGTGACAGGGTCCTGCTCCATTTCACCAATGCTCACGAGAACTCTGAAAGGTCTTAGGGTCTTTCTGTTAGAATGTAGAGCATCAGAGGTGATGTTATGCACTCACACAGCCAGCAAGTGTCAGATTCAGGAAGTGCATTTCCAACCCCTCCGGTGGCACATATCAGTACACACTCGTATGTACGTGTGTGTGCATAGTGAGTACATGCTTGGTCATGTCTGACCCCTTTGTGAACCACAGACTGTAGCCCACCAGGCTCCTCTCTCCATGGGATTTCCCAGGCAAGAAAACTGGAGTGGGTTGTCATTTCATCCTCCAGGGGATTGTCCCCACCCAGAGATCCAACCTGCGTCTCCTGTGTCTCCTGCATTGCAGGAGGATTTTTTTACTGCTTGAGCCATCAGGGAAGCTCATTTGTGTGCAAGTGTGTGTGTGTGTGTGTGTGTGTGTGTGTCCCCTCCATGGACACTGCAGCTGGAGAGTGGATAAGCTCATATCCCCCCATCTCAGGTGACATCTCTTGGGGAGACCACTTCCAGGGCTGGAGGGCTGGAGGCAAACCTCCTCCACACCAGGAGCCCCCTCTTACTGGCCTCAGCGTCTGCATCACGGCTGAGACGCCTCGCAGGCTGTGAGGACCAGCGCGCTGAATTCTGACTCCATCGGCAGGTTTCCGATCTCGAGTCCCTTGTCAGCTACTGAGAGGTGGATGCATGACTGCTGGCCGGTCATACGTCTGGGCAGCCTGTTTTCTCACCTGGAAACGGGGTGATGCCTGTCTTAAGGGCTGTTGTGAGGACTGATCTGAGTGTCACCGCAGAATCGCCGCTGCAGTTCAAGGCACTGTGAGCCCGCCTCTGGGGACACCCTGCAGGGCCCGTGGAGGACCGAGTCCCAGTCCCTCCTCCGTGAGCGCTTGTCTCCCTAACTCCGCAGAGGCCGGGCGCTCAGGGAGCCGAGGCTGGCTGTGGTCCCTTCTCCCCATCTCAGCCCCCAGCCTCGGCTCCGTGCCTTTTGAACACAGCTGCAGGGTCAGAGCCGGACACCCTGTGCTCAGCCCCTCGGTGAGCAGGGCTGCGCCCTCTGGTGGCGGCTGGCGGTGCTGCAGGCCCTAGCATCGCCTGGAGAGGAGGAGGACCCGCCCCTCACTTCCTCTCCAAGCTGCAGTGCCGGGAATGGTCCTTCCTTCTCACGCCAGTCTCCGCCAGAAACCTACCCAGTTCCGCTGGATCTGAAACTGGCTCCCCGCACACATCAGAAATGTTCCCTCTGGACCCTGCACTCACCTCCTCTCGGGGTTCGGGTCCCTCCTGGCGGCCCAGAGGGAGGCGGACTTGGCATTCCCACACTGTGCGTGAGGGCGTGTCTGGGCTCGTGGCTCGTGTGCATGTTCCTGCCAGCCAGGCCTGCCCTGTGCAGAGAACACGACTGAAAGGCATGTGAGTATCAGAGGCAGGACAGCACCTTCCCCCAACCCTCTCTCACACACACGGACACCCACACAAGGACACACAGACAGAGGACCCCTGGAGCCAGAGAGAGCTGTCTCTCTCTGTGGGATGTTGGGGCAAGCAGTGGCCAGTTGCATCCATCACGCCCTCCCTCTCTCTGCACCCGGCGCTGGCTCCACCCACTCTTCCAGGGCGGTCACGGAGGGTCACTCTGAGTGGGCGACTGCTGAGACAGAGATCACAGGACGATAGCCTGAGCCCGCTCACCCCCTGCAGACTGTGGGGAGGTGGTTGGCCCTCCTGCACTTCCAGGGCAAATGAAGCATGGATTTGGGGCCCTGCACAGAAAGCCTCGTCTCAACAGCCTTGGAGCGGCTGGCAGCATCTTCCTCGTCACGCCCTCTCCCGCATGGGCTGCAGCTCACAGGGTGCTGAGAGTGGGCAGGGAGTGGGCACAGCCTCCCCTCGGGGCTTCGGACCTGCCAGTCTCCTGTCCTCTGGCTGGGGCACAGGCTTTCTTTACACTGAGTGGTTGCTTAGTTGGGGTTTGAAGCTGGACCTCTGGGCTCAGCCCAGGCTGGGGTCTGCAGCCTGCCCACCTAGGTCTCTTGGCCCTGCCTCCCTCATCCCATCCCTCATCCCTCGTGGACCCTCCTTGTCCCAACATCCCACCTTCCTAGAGACCCGGGAGGTGTCGGGAGGCAGCAGTTTGAATCCAGCCCAGGTGATGATCTGGGGGAGATCACATTCCTCTGGGTTGTGGCAGCCCCCAGGAGGAGAGTAGGGGAGACAGGTGGGAAGAGGGGCAGGGCCTGGTGCGAGGAAAGTCTAGAAGGAGCCTCAGAGAGTTGCCACGCTGCCCCGAGGGAGGTCCACAGGTGGGCTGATGTCTGCGGGAACGCCAGGCCTCCCTGTCCATCACCAACTCCCAGAGCTTGCTCAAACTCATGCCCGTTGAGTCAGTAATGCCATCCAACCATCTCATCCTCTGTCGTTCCCTTCTCCTCCCGCCTACAGTCTTTCCCAGCATTGGGGTCTTTTCCGATGAGTCAACTCTTCTCATCAGGTGAACAAGGTATTGGAGTTTCAGCTTCAGCATCAGTCCTTCCAATGAATATTCAGGACTGATCTCCTTTAGGATGGACTGGTTGGATCTCCTTACAGTCCAAGGGACTCTCAAGAGTCTGCTCCAACACCACAGTTCAAAAGCATCAATTCTTCAGCACTCAGCTTTCTTTATGGTCCAACTTTATAGTCTATTTTATATATAGTAGTGCATATTTGTCAAACCCAGTCTTCCAATTTCCAATTTATCCCTCGCCCCTCACCTGCCTTGGTTAACTATAAGTTTGTTTTCTATATTTGTGACTCTGTTTCTGTGTTTGTAAATACGTTCATTTGTACCTTTTTTAAGATTTCACATAGAAGGGATATCATATGATAGTTCTCTTTCTGTGTGTGACTAGCTTCATTCAGTATGACAACTTCTAGGTCCATCCGTGTTGTTCCAAATGTATTAATCCATTCCTTTTTCTGGCTGAGTAATAGTCCATTGTATACAGGTACCATATCATCTTTATCCATTCCTCCATCGATGGACACATCGGTTGCGTTCATGTCTTGGCTATTGTACCCAGTGCTGCCGTGATCGCTGGGGTGCGCTTGTCTTTTAAAGTTATGGTTTTCTCTGGATCTATGCCCAGGAATGGGACTGTAGGATTACATGTTAGTTTTATTTTTGGTTTGTTAAGGAACCTCCATACTGTTCTCCACAGTGGCTGCACCAACTTACATTCCCACCATCAGTGCACCAGAAGGGTCCCCTTTGCTCCATACCCTCTTCTTTTTAATCTGTGTAGCGTCAGTCTCTCTACTAGAAGTAAAGTTTCAAATGCTCAGAGGCACGTCCCTGTCTCTATCCACAGTGTTTAGAACATTGGCAGAAGAAGGCACTTTAAAAACAAATTTGGGGAACCCCCCCATCCCTGCAAAACAACCTCCCTGCCTGCTGTCAGGCAACAACTGAACTAAACCATGTTCCCGGGAAGCCAAAAAGCTCCATCAAGTGTGAAAAACATGGAACACAGTAGTGAACATGGACAAATCCGTCAGCTGCGAGGAGTTCTGGGGTGCCCAGGTCACCTGTATCCCAACTGTGTGAATGGGGGTTTCTGCCCCTTTCAATGGGGTCCCAGCAGGGCCCGCCCGGCTCAGTCACTCGGTGACCCTAATGAGGACAGCGCGAGGGTGAGAGCCTGCCTCCTGCTGCCTCCCGGGGCTCCCGGGGTCCCCACCGGCCACCAGGCTGGTTCCCGCAGTGAGAGACCTTCCTGAGCATCCAGCCTGGAATCGCCCTGGACTGTCCACCCTATCTCCTGGGGCGACCAGAACTGGGTAACCACAGTTCCCTGAATTAATGCACCCTGGTGCCTGCAGAGACTGCCAGGCACTGCGGTCCACGCGGGCATCAGGGTAGTGGGCACAGAAGGGAGCAAAATGACTCCGCCCCTTGTTACCAGGGAGAAAGGGACAAAGGGCCGCGGGAGAGGGGGGGCACCGAGCGCGGGAATCCAGGCCGGCCGGGAGCTGCCCCCTCGTGGCCTCCACCGCCGACCCTCAGGTGGTCCCCAGCGCCTACTGGCCCCGCTGCCCCAGACACGTCCCCTGGCGCCGAAAGAGCTCTAACAAGGCAACAAGTGAATGTATTTTTAAAAGAAAGCTCATTTACCGAGCAGCCTCTGCAGCAGTTGATGGGACAGCCCTCCTCTGGATGGAAATAGTGGTGCAATGGCCTCCCTGGGGCTATTATTGCGCTGACATTACGGGGGCGCATAAACCCCACCGGGTGCGGCGCGCGCAGCCCGCAGGTTGCACACCTGGATCCGGGAGCCTGCAGACGCGGGGCCCGGCGCGCCTGCAGCTCCGAGGACGGCCACCGGAGGGCGCGCCCGCGCTCCTCGCGCCGCGTTCTGCGCTCCAGGCAGGCGGACCCCTGAAACTGCGGCGCGGAGGGGTGGGGCACGCTTCGCAGTCTGCGCTGCTCTCTAGCCGACCGCGCCCCCGAATGGGTGTCCGAACAATGGTTTGCAAAGCCAACCGCACAGGTACAACCGGAGGAGGCTGGGTAGACACTTCACTAAACCAGATCCCAGCAGGTGAATGGTGGCTTTTAAAGCTCCTGAAAAATCCTTTAAGATCATATCAGAACGATCCTTTCAGGTGGGAAGGTCTGTGAGGTGAGCCCAAAACCCCCAAAGCCAGACTGGTCTCAGCTCTCCAGCCTCCATCTGCTTCCCTTAGGGAGCTCGTGACCCGAGACCTCTAGGGCATCGCGCCCTCGCCTCCCCGCCCCCTGCTCCGCGTGGGCTCCCAGCAGGGACAGAACCTGGACTATACAGCTTGCATCCCCAGGGCTGGTCACGATGCTGACGGCAGTTCGTGTTTGAGTGGAAGCTGACACTGCTTCTTGCTGGGTGTGGGGATGCTCCGGCAAAAGACCCCAGCCGCTCCCTGCACGCTGGACACCAAATCCCGATCCCCCCGTCAGGCCGTGCAGCCCCGCGGGGGATGGGAAAATGCAGCCCCCAGTGTCACAGAACAATGGGCAGACACCCAATCACCCTCTGAGATGGTCTCAGCCAGTCCCGGAGGCCCACGGACCCCAGCCCCTTCTGGAGATGTTGCCTTAGGGCTCCTGGACCACTCTCAGGACCGATGGCACATTTTATTTTCTTGTTTATTTCAAGTGTTTAGTTAGCTTTTTAAATTCTTTTTTTATTGGAGTATAGTTGCTTTACAATGTTGTGTTAGTTTCTGCTGTACAGCAAAGTGAATCAGTTATATGTATACATATATCCCCCTCCCCTTTTTAAAATTTCCTTCCCCTTTAGGTCATTACGGAGAACTGAGTAGAGTTCCCGGTGCTATATAGTATGTTCTCATTTCATAGTAGTGTGTGTGTGTGTGTGTGTGTGTGTGTGTGTGTATATATATATATATATATGTCAATCTGTTTTAATTTCCCATACGTGTATTCTTAGGAAGGGGCTTCCCAGGTGGCGCTAGTGTAAAGAACCTGCCTGCCAATGCAGGAGACATAAGAGACACAGGTTCAATCCCTGGGGTGGGAAGATCCCCTGGAGAAGGAAATGGCTACCCACTCCAGTATTCTTGCTTGAACCCCATGGACAGAGGATCCTGGTGGGCTACAGTCCATGGGGTCGCATAGAGTCAAACATGACTGAAGCGACTTAGCATGCACGCACGCCCTTTTAGGAAGAGCAAATGCTAGCAAACAAGTTGGATGTTTGTTAAGGAAAATGCCTGCAGTCCCCAGGGGCTGAGGAAGGCGGGAAGCCTTGGAGTGGGATAGCTCTTTCTCCTGGGGCCTCTGCCACCACCTGTGGGTCTGCAGCGGGACCAGGCAGAGCCAGGACAGAGGTGGGCAGGAGCCTCCCCCCACCTCCCAGTGTGGCCCAGGAACCCAGGAACTCCTGAAAGGATCACTCAGGGGGGCCAGGGAGGACAGGTGGAAGTGAGCCTTGCCTTTCAAGTTTCAGGGCAGGATAGTTAACTCTTTAACTTTCAGGGCCTTAATTTGCAGGCTGATCAGTCCCTAGACCGGACTCAGGACATTTATTCTAGGGAATTCCGTCTCCCACAAATGCTGCTTTTAGCCCCTGTTTCCCCCGGAAGCACTGGTTCCTCGCAAGGTGATGTTCAAGAGGAGGGGCGGGTTGGCTTGTCCTTGTGCAGGAAGGGGTGCTGGCGTCAGGAGATGTCAGTTTCTCATCCTCCTCTGGGAAGGTCTTGCAGCCCAATTCACAAAACATCCCCTCCTCTTTGGATACCGAGTTCGTCTTCTCCCGGGCCCTTCCTGTCACTCTGTCCTCCGCCGGGGCCCCTCCACTCCGAGGAGGTGGCACCTGTTACAGTTACAGCACCTGACGCTGGTTCACATGGGATCACAGAAGACAGAACACGAAGCCGAGTGTCCCGGCCGCAGGCTGAGTCAGGCGCTGTGTGGACAGTGCTGAAAACCGCCCCTACGTTCATCCTTCAATTCCCGTCTCTTGGCAACCCTCAGGGGGTCGTCAGCACCCCATTCTGCAGATAGGAATGTGAGGCCTGGGGAAGTGGTGGGTCATCTCCAGTCTCACATCCAGTCCCTGCTCCTGCTGATCACTGAGGCTGGGCTCTTGCAGAGGCAGAAAGCACAAGAATTGCCCCCTAAGGCCTGGCAGGCTGGGGAGACAGCCCTGGCTGGAGAGCACGGTTCTCATGTGCCCTCTAGACATGAGAAGTGAAGAGGTACCAGCCTGGTGCTCCCCAGAGCCCCATGGAGAGACGCGCATGCAGTAGCGATGCAAGGCAAGGCAGGACAAGAGGACACAGGGGCGCCCTGGATTCCGGGCTCGGGCTGTCCATCGCCCTCCCTGCTCCTCATCCCCCGCCCCACCCCAGGCTGAACTCCCCCGAGGCTGGACCACGGCTTGCCTGTCTCCTCCAGACAGCTGAGGCTGCCCTTCCTTTGCTGCAGGCGCCCCAGGAGGCCACTTGGCTGGAACCCAGGGGCCCAGCCTGGCTGAGCTGAGATGTCGAAGCTGGAGGGGGGGGTCCCTCAGCTGGCCCTGCCCCTCTGCTCCCCCTCTTCCTCCCAGACACCCCCATCCAGGGCTCCTGTGGGCATCGACCTCAGATAACTCCCTCTGCCTGTTTCCCCTGAGCACCTCTCACCATCCTTCTTCCCATCACTTTTGTTTTCTCCGCTTCTCTTTCTCCTCTTTCATTCTTCTCCCCCTTAATATAAATCCCCAAAGCAGGGACAGTATGATCACCACACCCCAGAGGATGGGGTCCCTCACTCAGGGTTTGGGGTGCAGTGACCCTGCCGAGCTCAGGCCCCTCCAGTGGGTGGAGCTCATCAAGCACTTGTGTTTCCAGGGTGAATTTAGCCGAGATTAACAGGCTGCTGGAGGCTGGGGGAGGGGTGAACCAACATGCACTGAGTTCTTCCTGTTAGGAGTTTGTCATATCCAGCCTTACTCATTACCCAACACACACTCACACATACATACAGACACTGTGCTACCAGGTAGATACCATTAACTTTTCAATGAAGGAACTGAAGCTCAGCGATCTTGTCTAATTCAGATACTGAAAATGATGGAGATGGCCGTGTCCTCTGATCAGGAAAGAAAGGCGCTCTGGCTGGAGCACGGCCAGGCAGACCTGCGGGTGGGGGTGGGCTGGGGTGGGAGCTGTGGCAGTGGAGACGGGGCGGGGGTGCTCAGGAGGGGAGGAAAGAGACATGGCGAGGGGTGGGAAACCCCGGCTTGAGCTTCTGCAGTCTTTACAGCTCCAGGTTTCTCTTCCTCCCCTGCCACCACCCCACACTTCCCCCGTGCACCAGGGACCCCTCCCGGAGGTGGTACGGTAGCTGCCTTCCCCATGCAGATCTCCAGCTGGTCCTCAGACCAGGCTGACTCCTGTTTAAAGAAAGGAGAGAAAGAGGAGAGGGAGAGAGACTGGGAGAGAGAGAGAAGAGGAGGAAGGGAGAAGGAAGCGGGGAGGAGAGAGAGGGTGAAATCCCATCGTGGTCTCTGGGCCAAGACAGGGACAGGAGCTGCTGGCCGATGCTGACGGGGCATCAGGGCTGAAGGCGTCTCCCTGAACTTCATAAAGGAAGTCAGGTAAAGCAGAGTCTCAGGCAGAAAGCCAGATCCCCCCACGAGGCTCCTTGAGGGTTAAAGACACCGAGAATGGAATCCGAAGGAGAGAGAGTTCAAACAAAACCATAAATAAGGTTTCCTGATTCCAGAAAGAAATCAAAGGGAAGAATGTCATGAATGTTCAGGGCTAGTTTTCGATGCCTTAGCCCAGAAATAGCCTGGCAGGTCATTAATGAACCGCGTTGGGATTCTGGGCTCTTATGCTATGGTTAATTAATCTGTGTAAGTATTTATAATGGTAATGGCAGAGCGACCATCAGCCAAGACAAGTCATTATAAGGCTAAATCAGGCCAGGCTCAGACCGGGGTGGGGAAGGGCGTGGGGCTGGGGGCCTGGCTTTACAGGAATCGCTGTGTTCTGAGTGTTCTGGGTCAGGGCTGAGGTGGCCCAGAGGAGCAAAGCCACCATCTGAGGATCAGAGGTCAACAGCCCTGGTCCAGGGCGGCGTGGGTGGGGCGGAGGCTTGCCCAGGGGCCTCTTTCTAGTTCTGAGCTATTCTGTCTCCATGAGGGATGTGGGGAAAAAGTCTGCAGCTGAAAAATGTCACCTTCAACCTGACACTGGAGCCAGAGCATTTACAAATCTGCCTGTCACCGTGACAGCCTGACGGATCGCAACCTCACTCAGGACTGAGTTAAATCGCCACTATACGTCTTGCAAGAAGTTGGGGCTCTTAAGATTTTTATCATTGAGACAGGTTAAGAGATGGAGGGGCACGCCACTTCTAAGCAGGAAGGAGACTGAGGCTGTGAGCCTACCTTCCCTGGGACTCCAGCAGCTGCAAGATTATCTATTACCAGAGGGGAGGTGACGGCAGAAAATTACCCAGCGTCAGCCCCATCTGTTGCTGAGCACCGTTTATTTCACCTTCACTAATTCACTTGGTCTGTCGTTTTCCCTTTGTCTCCATGTCAGGCACCAAAGCCTACATCTCTTTGCCCTGGTGTCCCAGCCCGGCAAGTGTGGCTGCAGAAGCAAAGCCCGGGGAACCTCTTCAGAAAACTACAGTCACTTTGTCTCCTCCACCTCATTGTCATTTCCTCCATAATTGATCAGGAACTGGAGGCAAGAGAGAAACTGTGATTGCTTTTACAGCCTGGGTCTGCAGGCAAAGCACATTTCTGTGTTTGCTTTGTCTCCTGGGACCTGGCTCTGTCAGCGGAAGTGGCAGAGTGTTAATAAAGGCGAGCAGACTTGTGTCCCCGGGAGCGAGGTTGCACACCTAGACAAGAGCCCTGGCGCCCCCGTTATCCTTGGCTGCTTGGCCATCAGCCTCTCCCAGATTTGTCTTCTCATCTGTAATAGATCTGATCCTGGCTCACTCCACTGGCCAAGGTTGATGGAAAGATTAAATGAGATAGTATAGGGGCAAAGCGTCACTGTGCCCGTTTAATGAGTAAGTGAATTTAATGCACTTAACAGAGCCTTGCAGATTGCAAATGTTCCATAACTACCCTTCTATTATTATGCAAATAGAAGTAACCATGGTGATTTTTTTTTTTACCCTTGCAGCATCTGCCATTATTCTGGTTCCTGAGCTAGATAGGGCTTCTCAGTCAACATTTATTGAGTGAGTTCTATGTGCCAGGGGCTGTATCTCTCCTGGGCCTGGGGAGACTTTTTAAATGCAAGCAGAAATGGTAGCTCCTGGGTCTGGTAGCACAGAGTCTGGGGGGGAACCCTGTCGCAGAGTTGAAAGCACAATGCTTAGATGTGCACCCCACTTAGAATGGGGTGGGATTGCCAGAGAAGGTCCTGATTGAGAAAACGACTTTCAAGATGGGTTCTGTTGACTTGTTGAGGTTGGGGGCAGGAAAGAGCATTCGGGTGGAAATTATGCATAACACTTCTGGGTGGGACAGGGATCAGGGCTCACTGAGAGAAGCACAGAGCCCAAGGTTTCCCTGAGGGATGCTCTCCCCCTCCATATCTGGGAGTGGACATGTGGATAAAGGAGAAATTGCAGAAGGAGCATATTCATTTGTTGCTGAGAATTCTGAGCTTCGCTAGAGGGCAGTGAAGACCGTTAAAGGGTTTTAAACAAGGGGCCTGAGTGGTCCTGATTACAAAGAGTGAGGTTGGCTTAGAAGGTCAGCTGGATTGCATGGGTCATGCATAGAGGAGGCTGGTGGGCTGCAGTCCATGGGGTCGCAGAGTTGGACACAGCAGAGCAACTCACACACACACAGGATGGAGAGGAAAGATCAGCTAGGCTGACAAGACAGAGATCCAGAAACTGCCTGCCTGAGGAATGGGTGAGAGAGCAAATATTTCAGTACACCCTCGTGTCCCCTGTCAGCACAGAAGAGCTGGCCCCAGAACAGGCAGGATGGCGGGGCCAGAGGCTGGAAGGGAAGCCCCCTGCCAGTTCAGAAGAGCCATGCCATTGTGGGCTGTCACCACCAGAGGGAAGTGGCGGGCGGGCTGAGAAGCAGGCAAAGCTGCAGGCTTCAGGTTCAGCCACCGCGAGGGTGGGGCAGAGCCGTCTGCAGGGAGAGCGCTCATGTGCTGTCCAGGCTCTTTTCAACTGAAAATGTCCTGGGGCCAGGCCGAAGACTCAACTTGAAAAAAATCTCTGCGATCTCACCGACCCGATGCACAGCGGGCTTGCATGAGACTTCGGGCCACCTGGGGTCCTGTCTACACCCCAGGTTTGATGCCCCACCTATCAGACGGTGTGGGAGGTGGGCTGGGCTTGCCTGGAGGCTTCCAAGAGGATGCCCTTGGCGTCAGTGTGCTTTCATAGGCAAGGTCTCCACGAAGCCTCCGAGTAAACCTTCAAGTTGCAGATTAACACTTCCCATGTACAGGTTGCTGCTGCTGCTGCTAAGTCGCTTCAGTTGTGTTCGACTCTGTACGACCCCATAGACAGCAGCCCACCAGGCTCTCCCGTCCCTGGGATTCTCCAGGCAAGAACACTGGAGTGGGTTGCCATTTCCTTCTCCAGTGCATGGAAGTGAAAAGTGAAAGTGAAGTTGCTCAGTCGTGTCCGACTCTTAGCTACCCCATGGACTGCAGCCTGCCAGGCTCCTCTGTCCAAGGGATTTTCTAGGCAAGAGTACTTGAGTGGGGTGCCATGTGCAGGTTAATACTTTACAAATGCGCTTCAAGCCGCTTACCTGATCTGCAGGGAAATGAGGCAGCTGGCATGGCCTCAGGGCTCAGGTCCTTCCTCCCTTTCACTCCAAGTTGAATTCTTTGTCCTTTGAGATCGGGTATGTTTACTTCCTCGGGGGCACATGTGTGGACTAGTGTCTTGGAGAAGCTTGATCTGCTTTCTGAGAGCGTGGGAGGGCGTCCTGGGGTGGATGGGGATGGACAGCCCTGAACGCCAGGCATTGACTGTGACTGAGACACTTACCCAGACGCGTCCCACTGAGTCTTCGAGGCAACCCCATGAGAAGACTTATATCCCTGTTTTCAAATAGGGAAACTGAGGCTCGAAGAGCTTTCTGTCCTGAGTCAGCACAGCCAGTGGCCCCCCAGGATCTGTGAACGCCCTCTGCTGGGGTCTGCAAGCCCCCTGGACTGGGTGGGGGGTTGAGGTCAGGAGGAAGGCTAAATTTTGGCCTGGAAAGGGACATACATATTTAACATTTCAGAACTAGTTAACCAACACCAAATGTGGTCGACACTCGATGGACCTGTGATCGATCATTCAGGGCCAAGCAGAGAGGCCGATTCCATCTGGGACCAAAACAGCCATGATCATTCGGAGAACAGACACAGGTCCTCTGCCTGTCAGGCTATGGTGGGTGGTCCCCGTCACTGTAAGGACAGGGCGAGGATGGTCAGGCCCAGGACTTGCCAGGGAAGGTCCCAGACAGAGAAGAAGAGAGTGGGGAGGGAGCCCAGGACACAGCGCTGACCGCACAGCTGGACACAGCTGAGCACAGCCCCGGCGGTCCTGGTCAGAGCCTCCAAGTGTCCTGGGTTCAGAGGTCAGGCTAGCATTGCCATTTGCTTCCTCCCTGGACTCTGCAGAGGACAGATACCCAGTCAGATGGCCCCACCTACTTCCCAAGCCTGGGTTAGACCACACACGGCTGTTTCCATTATTCACGGACTCTAGGTTCCTTCTGGCATATGGATCTCCCTCTATCTTGTTTGCTCCTTTCCTAGAGCTAGCCTCGAGGCTACCTGACCTTCTCCTCTTTCAGAACTTCTCTGAGCCTTCTTGTCCTCACGTG
This sequence comes from Cephalophus harveyi, assembly GCA_006410635.1. Classification (NCBI taxonomy): domain Eukaryota; kingdom Metazoa; phylum Chordata; class Mammalia; order Artiodactyla; family Bovidae; genus Cephalophus; species Cephalophus harveyi. The sequence goes on along the minus strand of SJYT01016090.1, from coordinate 312,207 downwards.
ATAAACGAGCAGGATACTGCTCTCCGGACCCTCCTGAGGATGGAAGGGATCAGTGTGTATGGCTGCAATCAGCCCAGGGGATGACACAGATGAAAGCGAAATAAATATTGGTTTTCTCTCTCCCTTCACCTTTGTGTCCGGAACACGCACACGCGTGCACACACACAGGGCAAACCGCAAACCTTGCCAATAAATCTGTGCAAAGTCAGAGTTAACTTAGAGAATCGACCTGGTGCAGAAGCTTTTAGAGGACTGGCGTGCCTCAGGTGATGGAAAACAATAATAATAAATCTTCGGGAATGTCACCTTGCCCCTGGCACTGAAGACGAGAACCTGACGTTAGTGGAATAGCCTTGAGTGTGTGGAGGAAGGCGGCTGAGACAGCCTTCTTCCTGCAGGAGGGGCGGCGGGGTCCGTAGGGAGCCCCTGGAGGGCACAGGGACTGGTCTGGGGATTGTCACAGTCTGTGATTGTTAATTTCCTAGATTGCATGTCAGGATGGGGATGTGAGGAAAGATGGCTGCGCATATGGTACACGCAGAGATCACGGGGAAATTTGGAGATGGACTTGCAAATGTGGATGCCTCAGTGCAAAGCTGTGCAGACTTGCACCTCTCTGAGTCCTAGGTGCCCCCAGGGAGCTGGTGCTGTCCCTACTGGCATGGTGGCCATTCTGAGCGTGCATTGGGTTGCCCATTGCAGTCTCGTCCAGAACGCTTTACTTTTGATTGTTCGACACGTTGTTCAGCTGCTCAGTCCTGTCCGACTCTTTGCGACCCCATGGACTGTAGCACACCAGGCTTCCCTGTTCTTCACCAGCCCCTGAAGTTTGCTCAAACTCATGTCCATTGAGTCAGTGATGCCATCCAACCATCTCATCCTCTGTCGTCTGGCTGTTTGACATATTGGTTGATTACTTTCAGTACTTAGGTCCTTCAGTTATTTTGGAGAATTGTTACTCTTCCGTTGTCTCTTCAAATATTATTTCTCAGCTCTCTCTTTCTGAAGCTACTATGAGGCATGGATTTGGTCCTTTCACCATTAACTGCTGTTTCATATTCTTCATTTCTATACATCTGGATGACTTCCAGGTTTATCTTCCATTTTGGTAATTTTATCTTCTCGGATAATGCTTAACCATTCATTGAGACTTTAAAATTTTCATGACTTCATTTTTTACTTCCAAAAGCTCTTTAAGGCTTTACTTTTTCTGTGTCTTAATTTCAGATGTATTTGATTCCTGCTTTTTAAAGCATTTTAAGCTGAGCGATTCTATAGTCTCGATTTGGTCTTTTGATTTTGGCTTCCTAGGTGTTGCGGTGGTAAAGAATTCATCTGCAATGCAGGAGACCCAGGTTCAATGCCTGAGTCAGGAAGATCCCCTGGAGGAGGACATGGCTGCCCACTCCAGTGTTCTTGCCTGAAGAATCCCATGGACAGAGGAGCCTGGCAGGCCACAGTCCATGGGGTTGGAAAGAGTTGGACCCAGCTGAGCACACACACACACATGCGCGGTTTTTTGATGACTTAGTCCTAAGAGGCTGTGGTTCTGTCCTTGCATGTTTGGTGATGTGGAATCAGGGGCCTGTGATCAGCAGGAGAGGGTGGAGACTGGGGTGCCAGCATGTCTCTCCCTCTGTGTTTGGCTCCACGGGGACCCGTGGAGTGAATCAGCCCAGGAAACACAAATCAGACCCCCAAACCCATCTGGGCACAGGCTGCAGTCACGCCTTCCCTGGGGAGACTCAGCTGCTCCACCCATCAGGTCTGGACAGACGAGGTTCCTTGCTGTCCTCGTGCCAATTCTGGAATCTTTTCCTCATCCAGCATTCGGTGGCTTTCGAGGGCTCCAGCCTCTTGTGGAAATGTCCAATCCTGTCCTCGATCTCCAGGTTCCCACGAGGACATGGCCCTTCGGCTTTTGTCTCCGCAAGCTGACTCTCCCTCCCCTGGCTCCAGGGAGCTGCATCCCCAGCTCATGCCCTGGCTGCTTTTCTCCAAGTCCCTTCTTTGTTGGCAGTCCTTATAGAATTCCTCTGTTTTCTCATGTCAGCATCATCATTAGTAGCAGCCTCATCATGGCCAACATTTATTAAGTCCTTTAACTACGTGCCAGCCTGGCCCAAATTTCTTGGTACAAATGAACTCATTTACCTTCTTAACAACACCAAGAGGTAGATGCTATAATTATCCCCATTTTACAGATGATCAAATTGGAATTTTCTTTAAAGCAGGGGTCCCCAACCTCTAGGATCTAATGCCTGATGATCTGAGGTAGAGCTGATAGAATAATTACAGAAATAAAGTGCACAATAAATGCAATCATCTGGAAACTTCACCCCCCCTCCCCCGCCCCCTGCCCCACCGCCGGTCCATGGAAAAATCGTCTTCCACAAAACCAGTCCCTGGTGCAAAAAGGCTGGAGACCCCTGCTTTAAGGAACACACACTCCCTATTGGAAGAAAAAAATACATCCTAAAGATGTAAGTAATGATTTTATAGCAGAGGAAAAAGAATCAGATTCATAAAGGAAAAGTATTTTACCAGGTTCTCATAGTTATTTTACACCAGAGTCAGGACCAGCCCCCTTAGCCCAAAGCTAGATTTCCCTAAGTCTTCCACTGATGAAATTCTACTTGTTTCTTATATCGTAGACAGAACTTGATAGGCAGAGGGAAATCTGAGAGAAGGTTTGTAGCATCCTCTGCATAAAGGTGGGCTTTGTCACCTGGGTCAGATGTGTATAAGAGACAGGGGCCACCTGGGGTCCTGTCTACACCCCAGGTTTGATGCCCCACCTATCAGACGGTGTGGGAGGTGGGCTGGGCTTGCCTGGAGGCTTCCAAGAGGATGCCCTTGGCGTCAGTGTGCTTTCATAGGCAAGGTCTCCACGAAGCCTCCGAGTAAACCTTCAAGTTGCAGATTAACACTTCCCATGTACAGGTTGCTGCTGCTGCTGCTAAGTCGCTTCAGTTGTGTTCGACTCTGTACGACCCCATAGACAGCAGCCCACCAGGCTCTCCCTATGAAGGGTGGGGTGTTTCTTACAAACCCAGAGAGATGTATAAATACAGGTAGAACATCTCTAAAGGAGAGGCTGAAAGATGATCTGGACTCCCTCCCTTAATGTGAGTCATGTTGAAAACAAAAATTTACCTGCTGAAATCAGTCTCTGGATTAGGCTTTGAAATTACATTTCTATTTCTACAGAGATTGATGGTTGAAAATTAAAAGTCACAGAGAAACTTGGGCTCCTCCTGTTACCTTTCAGTCCTAAGGTTTTCTTCTCTTTGTTCACCGAGAAGACTGGGTTTGAAAGCCTGATAGGGTGAGTCAGAAAAAGTGGGACGGGGAGACATCCAAGCCTGGGATCTGCCAGGTCTGATAAAGCAGGAAAGACTAGGAAGAGGATAGAAACAGCAGCCTCCGAACTGAAGAAAGCGAAGAATCAGCCAGAGGAGCCAGGCGGCCGCACGTCTCAGGATAAAGCTCCCAGCTCCGTGCGCTGCCCGTGTGTTTCCCAGCCAGTAAGAGTCCAGAGCCCACAAGTGACCTTACCCTCCCTAGGCAGGAGCAGGTGCCAGCAAGGTCATGAGACATCTCCAACCCGCCCCCCGCCCCCCACCTGTGTGAAGACCTGCATCTCTACCCCAAACAATTCTTGCCTCATCACCTGTGCTGTTTCCTCCTGACCCAAAACCTCTTGTCCAGACAAACTACCCCAGGCTCTACTTGTGGCCTTCCTGATTTTGCCAGGCTGCTTTCCTTCTGACATATTTTATTTCACCTTTTCTTTGACACCAAACCATGGATTTCACCTCCGGCGTGTTAGCAGCCATTCTGATACGCAGTCATTCATTTCCTTCATAAAACCCGGGGTTGACCCATCCCCACCCATTCTATGCATTAAACATCCAGCTTGCAGCCTGATTCTTGAATGATGGTGGGAAATTAATCGAGGAAACACACAAGGAAGCCTTTGGGGATGAAAATGATCTTCATCTTAAATATGGTGGTGGTTATACACGTATGTGGGCTTCCCCAGGTGGCTCAGTGGTAAGGAATCTGCCTGCCAACACAGGATATGCAGGAGATGCAGTTCGATCCCTGGGTCGGGAAGATCTCTTGGAGGAGGAAATGGCAACCCACCCCAGTATTCTTGCCTAGAAAATCCCACGGACAGAGGAGTCTGGCAGCCTATGGTCCATGGGGTCACAAAGAGTAGGACACAGCTGAACAACTGAGCCCAGTCAATACACAAGAACAATACACAAGTATTTACAACTATCAAAATTCAGGGAGTGGTGCACTTAAAATGTGTGTAAACTATACCTCAACAAAGGTGACCTTTCCCAGCATAAACTTCCCATCCTGGACAAAGAAGGGCTCAGATCACTGAAGCTCTCACATATTCGCTAAGTCTAATCTGGAAACAAAAGTAGGCTGGACTACAGAGAAGATGCTGAAATTAAAAATGAAATTTCCAGGAATAAATTTTTAACACAAGCGTCTTTGAGTACCTATGATAGTCAGGCACTGTGCTAGGACCTGGGTCTAGGGATAAAACTCTGATGTAAGTTTGTAGTGCAACAGGGAAGCCAGAAAAGCAGCAAGTTCCAATTCAGTGGATAAGTGCCAAGAGTGGGAACTAGGGAGGTGAGCAAACCCAAGTGAAGCAAAAAGGATTTTCTGAAGGAAGTCATGTGTATGGGACTAGGGATCAAGAGGAAACCTCCAGCGTCACTAGTCAAAGTAGCAACCGGAAAGTATTGGAGATGTGTGTGTGTGTGTGTGTGTGTGTGTGCATGTGTGTGTGTGCACGCACGCATGCACAGCCATATTCAGTGTCTCGAACTAGACCATAGCTCGGAAGACCCCCGACTCTTCACCACGTAGAAGCCTGGGTACCACATTTGGGTTGGAAGCTGATTGAAGGGCTGGGAAATTATCAGCTACTATGATGCTGGGTACAAGTTCACGGTCATTCTGTTCAGGGGCAAAACAGAGCAGCTGGGTTGGCTGTGGTCCCTTTTTCTCTAGGAGTTCAGTTTAATCTGATTTTGTTTGTTATTTCTGACTCTGTTGGTTACCATCCGAGGAATTGTCTTCCTTGGTCAGAGACGCAATGCTTTATTGCAGATATAAAGAGTAATTTCTCTTTTGTTGAAACTTCAGAAATTGCTTTCTAATGGCCAGCCTTTATCCAGTTCCTCCAAGACAGTTTGTGCATCTCTGATGATGCTGTCCTGAGGCTCTCTTCTCGTTCCCTTCTTTCTGCTTTTCTCCCATGACTTCAGTTCCCATCTATAAATTCAGAATGCCTGATTTTGCATCTCGGCCAAGATCTCTCTTTCTTAGTTCCATTTGACCCAGTTGCTTACTGGGTCATAATAATCTTCTTAGCTCCACGATGACCCACTTGTTCACTAGGCCATAATAATAGCAAACGCTTCTGTAGCGCTTCCTCTGTGCCAGGCGTCATTCCAAGCACTTTAATGACTAACTCATTCAATCTCTGCAGCAACACTTTAAGGAAGGTGCCATCATTGCTGAGCATCCTCTTGGGAGTGCCATCCACAAGCCTCAAACTCGGCTTGTCCACAATGATGTCGCAAGCACGCCACTAAAGCCTGCACCTCACCCTCATCCAGTTCACATTTCAATGAATGACATCATCTTCCCACTGGCTGCTCAACCATGAAACCTGGAAAGCTCCCTTGACTTTTTCCATATGCAGTCTATATTCAGTCACCAGCTTTGCTCTGCTACCCAGCTCACAGCTAAGGCTTTGTCTTGGGAGTGGATTGTGTAGCTTGGAATCTGCTACTTAACAGTTGCAAGTCCTTGTAGAAATTACCTAAACTCTCGGAGAGCTTCTCTATTGGGTCAGTTGGTTAATAATCCATCTGCATTGCAGGAGACAAAGGTTTGATTGCCTGGGTCAGGAAGATCCTCTGGAGAAGGAAACGGCAACCCACTCTGGTATTCTTGCCTGGAAATCCCCCTGGACAGCGGAGCCTGATGGGCTATAGTCAAAGGGGTCACAAAAGAGTCAGACACAACTTAGCAAATGAACAAACTCTCTGAGCCCCAGTTTCATGGTGAGAATGAAAGAAATTAAAACATAGAAAGCATTTAGGGTGGTGCTTGGAGTATAGTAAAGAAGTATTTCTTCATCTGTGCCGGTTTCACTAACGGGAACAAGGCAAGCGGTGGCAGCAGGCCTGGGGTGGCATCCTTTTTCTGTCGCTAGCCATCTATGTGATTTGGTCAGGTTGACCGATTCCCTGGTCCACCTTCTTCATCTAACGAGATAATCTGATGCACCCATAGGGTCCTTGTGAGGAGTAAACTAGAAACTAGGTGGAAAGCCCCAAACACAGCATCTGGCATATGATAGACATGCAATAAACGTATTTCTCTGCTCCCCTGAACATGGCTGTTATCCGCACCGCCCCCCGCCACCCCCATTTCCATGTCTAAGAGGTAAATAATTAGTTGCCAGAAAAGCTTCTGGAATGGGAAGGAGTGAGGGAACAAGTCAGCAGATTTGTGAGCTTTGCCATGAACTACAGCGTCCAGAGCCCTGGGCAAGAATCATGCCTCCCCCCTCTCTCTCTCTCTCTCTCTCTCTTTTTTCAAAGAGCTGAGTATCTGGTTAGCTTGTAAATCACGACCTGTAGTTTAACCATGCACCAATGTCCGGTACTCACATTTCTGATAAAGTGTAAGCTCCAGCTCTCCCTCCCACTTCATGGAAAGTGCACTCTGAGTGCCCCTTCCTTTCCTAAGTTAATGGTGTGTCAGCGTGGAGGAAGAAGGGCCCAGAGGGACCCAGAGCAGTCCTCTTCCCATCAGCTAGAAGGCCAGGCATGCCATGGGTCAGCTGCATCTTGTGTGGGTGCAGGACTCTTGTTGAAAAGTCAGTAAGCATTTCAGGTTGGCAGTAGCAGAGCATGAAAGCAAACTCAGGGCCCTTCTGAGCTGGGGCCCCGCGGGACTGCATGGGGCATTATCCATGTGGCAGCCCCGTGGGGATGACCCAACTCTTTCCCATGGGCTCCCTGTGGCCTCCCTTAAATGTGCAGAAATTTCCCCAAACCTTTTCCCTTAGCCCTGGCTTCATCTTTTCAGCCTCTGCTCAGCTCAGACCTCAGGAGCAAAGCCCCAACGTCAGGTTGTCAGTCTCTGCACCTACTCTGTGGCCTCGATTTCTCAGACTCTGCTTCTCCGGCGACCTTCACTCCTTCTCTATATAAAGAAAGGATGGGAATGACAAAGATGGGTTGATTTTTGAAAGTCATCATTTAGTGAGTGCTTCTTAGTTCCACACAAAGGGCTTTTGGTGTAATTTTCTGTTTAATCTTTAAGACTGTCTCATCAGTGGTTACTGCTTTAACTCCATCCTAAGGATTAACTCATAGATTTAGGGAGATCAAATATTCTGTCCAAGGTCAAGCAGTAAGAAAGCTGGAGCTGGGAATAGAACCCAGAATCTCTGATTCCAGAACAAGGGAGGAGTTTTCAGAGTCTGGAGAGATTTGTGATAAAATGGAATCAACAACAGCAACAAAAAGAGAGAGAGAAATAAACTATATTTGTGACAAGAAGATTGAAGACTATTAAGATGTCATTTTTTTCCCAAGTGACTTTATAGTTTTAAGGTAATTCTAAGCAAAATGCTAATAGTTTTGTTGGAATAGCTATCAGGGGAGAATAGAGTTCACTTTTAGCTTTAGCCATGAAAACCCCCAAAGAGAAACCAACTGGAGGATGGGAGGAACAGCCTAAGTCATTCCTCAAACTACAGTGATAGAAACGGTGGGGGTCCGGCATAGGAATCAGTAGATGGGTCTATGTAACAGAATCGATTGCCCAGAAATACTTTTATGAAATATAAGGCATAGGAATCAGTAGATGGGTCTATGTAACAGAATCGATTGCCCAGAAATACTCTTATGAAATATAAGATTTGTGGGTATGAATATGACAATTTCAGAAATAAGTTAGGAAAGATACGGGTGTTCAATAAGTGATGTAGATTTTTCTAATAGTGAAAAATCTATCCTGAGCCCAACTGCAAAATAAATGACAGATTACAGAGAAGAAAGTAAAACACAAAGTCGTTAAAACTAGAAGTAAATGCAAGTAAGTTTACAGGTCTGTCTGTGTCCAAAAACATGGCATAATAAAGGCAGAAACATTGATGAATTGGCAACATTAAATCCTTCTTTATGTCAAACATCATGTAATTTAACAACAATCAATGGTAGTAATTTTTTAACAATACAAAAAAAAAAAACCGGTAAATATTTTTAATACATAAATAACTCCAAAAACATGAATATTTCGGTAGCAAAATAAGAAAAGGCTCTGAAGAGCTAGTTAAAACGATGTTAATGAGTGAGAAACAACAAAAACTTCAAATCACTTTGCATCAAAGAAATTCAAATTCGTGTGAGATGGAAATGTGCCCCCCTTTTTTTTTGCCTTCTAAATTGCCAAAGGTACGAAAAATAAATGCTAACTTCACTGTAGCAGTGGGTATTCTCAAACACTATGGTTGGAAAATTAAGCTGGAAAGCTGTTTGATTGCATGAGACAAAGGCCTTAAAACACCTACGTCATTTTACCTGGTGTTCCCGTTTATGGGATTATATCCTAGGGTGGTTAAAATGTAACTAATAAATGATTCTTATAAAAAGCTATTTGTTGCGATGTTCTATAAAGCAACAAAATAGTGGAAAGGACCTAAACACCCAGCCTTAGGAGAATGGCTATGTCAGTGAGTATGATGCAAATTATGAAAGTCACAAGTTTCATTCATTCATCAAAAATTCTAGTGAGGACTTTCCATGTGTTTGAAATGATTCTAAACCATGGGAATACACCACTGAACCAAACAATAAAAACCCTTTCCTTGGGGAGCTTACATTTTCATGGGGAGAAAAGAGATTAAAAAATAATATAAAGCAAAAACTGGAAGGTGTAAGTGCTAAGAGGAAAAATATAGCAGGGTAGGAGATGGGGAGAGACAAAGCGTGAGATGGTGGGTGGCATTTCCCAAGTGGAGCATCACAGCTGATCTCACTGGGAAGGGGTTATTTGATCAAACATATGACAGTAATGATGCAGTAAGTACATTAGGCATTTGTAGGGAGAAGACACATTCCATTGAGGGAAAAGAGGCTGCAAAGGCCCTGAGATGGGAGTTTGTCTGCTACATTCAAGAAGATTAAGGAAGACAAGATGACCAGGACAGAGTGAGCAGGGGCCAGGGTAAGGTAGAAGGTGCTAGAATTAGGGGGTAAGGCAGGGGAGGAGGGCCAGAGATGAACGACTTTAGAGCAGAGGCTGCTGTTTGTTTTAATGAAGTATAGTTGATTTACAATATTGTGTTAGTTTCAGGTGTACAGAATCATGATTTGCTGTTTTTGCAGATAAGACTCCATTGTAGGTTATTGCAAGAGAACGTGTATCACTCCCTGTGCCCTACAGTGTATCATTGCTGATTACCTATCTTCTCTCTAGTGGTGTGTATCTGTTAATCCCCTACCCCTAATTCATCCTTCCCACCTTCTCTCTCCCATTTGGTAACCGTGAGTTTTCTGCAACAGAGTGGATGGGCATGGAGATAGGATGCTCAGAGAAATGAATCAGAGAAAGACAAATACTGTATGATCTTGCCTATATGTGAAACCTAAAAAATAGGACTAATGAAAGTATGTGCAAGACAGAGTGGAGTTTTGTATGTCTCGGGAGAGGTTCTGCTTTCACTGTGCTGTGCTTAGTCAGTCAGTGGTGTCCGATGCTTTGCCCCCATGGACTGCAGCCCAGCAGGCTCCTCTGTCCATGGGGATTCTCCAGGCAAGAATGCTGCAGTGGGTTGCCATGCCCTCTTCCAGGGGATCTTCCCAACCCAGGGATTGAACCCAGGTCTCCCACGTTGCTGGTGGATCCTTTATCATCTGAGCCACCAAAGAAGCTTTCACTGTAGGTGAAAGGAACTCCATCGGTATCTTCAGAGCAGAGGAGTGGTATGGAATGACCCGTGATCTCAAAAGGTCACTCTGGCTGCTCTGGTGTATTTCAACTCCAGGATAATTATTGGGACACTATTTCCAAATATCCAAGAAAGAGATGATGGAAAAGTAATGAAAATAGTAAGATATCTGTGGTTAGTTTGAAGGCGAAAGCCAACAGGGTTCCCTAAAGGGCTGGTTGATAGCTGTAGGTGAGAGACAGGAGTTAAGGTGAACTAAAGGATTTTGGCTCCAGCGTCTGGAAGGACAGCACTTCCACTAACACAGATGGGGAAGTCTTGGTCAGGCAAGACCAGCCATCCCTGTTCCACGTGTTCACTTTGAGACTTCTGATAGTCATTCAAGCAGAGATGTGGAGAGGACAGTTAGCTGCGTGGTTATGCAGTTTATAGCAGAAGACTTGCGGGACTGATGCATTTGGGAGTCATCAGCATGTAATGACATTTAAGTCATAAACCTGGATGAGATCATGGGAGTATAGATGCAAAAAAGAAGGGTGTGCAAAGTGTGATCCCCAGGCACTGCACAGGAAGGGGAAGGGGGCAGGGGAAGCAGGGGAATAATAAGGGGCTAAGGGGGAGAGGTCCTTGTGATAGGAGAACAGCATGCCCCAAACAGGACAGCGTGGAACCCATGAGGCTGAGGGAAAAGGGTGTGCTGGAAGCAGCTTGAAATCCACGTGTGATGAGGAATGATCCCTGGATGGGGCGATGAATCAGCACTGTGGAGACCATTAGTGACCTTGACGAGCACACTGCAGAGGTGGAGAAAGTGCAGTTGGAGACAGAAAGCCTGAACAACCCTACCCACTGGCGCAGGGACGCTGGCTCCTTGCACTCAAAGCCAGCCCTCCACTCTCTCTACCGAGCCGTCAACGCCTTCTCCTGGATCACCCCCATCAGCATACACATGGTCCACAATTTCTCAGTCTGTGTTTTTTTTTTTTTTAACTACTGAATGGCATCAGAAAATGCTCAGAATCACAAGTTAAAGGACATGAATGGCACAAAATAAAATACCAGTGTGGGGCCACCAGCCACCCAAACATGGGCTCAATCTCTTTTCCTTGAGTTACTAAGCCAGTGGTTCTCAAAGTGGCTCAAATCCAAGTCTCTTAAGCCGCCTGCATTGCGAGGTGGGTTCTTTACCACAAGAGTCACCTGAGAAGCTATATATATATATATATACATACACACATACACGTATGTATGTGTGTGTATACATATATGTATATGTGCACATATGTGTGTATGTGTATACACACATATATATGCATATATAAGCATATACGCATATATACATATATGCATGTGTGTGTATATATATGTATATATGTTGTAAATAGATAGAGGCTATCACTCATATATCTGTGTGTCAAAACACGAAGGTAAATAATTACTCTTAATTGATAGAATAGTAGATGGCTTTCTTCTTTTCCTTCTTCCACCTCTTCTCCCTTCTCTTTCTCCTCCTTTTTCCAAACTTTCTGCAGTGGACATATTTTACTTATAAAAATGGATGAAAACCGAAAAGAAACAAAGGAAGAAAGAAATAATCATGAATGAGTCAGTGAAGGAAGGGAGAGGAGAAGGGAGGGGGGGCCAGAGAGGCCTCCCTGGCCCCTCTGTGGAATGCGGGGGGTGGTGGGTGATCTGGCTGCAGGCTGCAGACCGTGGCGGGGCGGGGCGGAGGGCCAGGCCTGCTCGGGGTGGAACTTTGTGGAGGCTGAAGCTGTTTGTGGTGGCCGGTCTGCCCCTAGCACTCCATCTCGGCCCTCTACCGCTGCCCAGCGCCTTTCTGGAGCAGCAGCAGCCTGGGGAGGCAGCCTGCTTTTGTGTGGGAAGCCAAGGAGATGGTGCTACCCACTGGGTCTGTAATTATAAACAAAGGGAAATTTTTTTGTGCAACAAAATACAAAATAGTTGAGAACATGGTCTAAATATAAACTACACAATGCCAAACACGCACCTAAAAGAGAGAGAGGCAATCCGCTGTGCGTGAAAGGGTATTGTTGCCACTTAACTGTGATAAAGTTCCGTCTCCAACCACGAACTGCATTGTCTCCTCCTATCTCCCTGGTTCAGCCTGGTCTGTCTCAGCATAGCCTCAGCGATTAAGCAAGTCCAAATGTTAAATGCCTCATTAACACCTCTTGCCACCAGGAGCAATTGTGTCTCCAGTGATTTTTCTCACCTTCTGAAGTCCAGTTCATGCTCTTCTATTTTTAAAGAACTAGCCTTTCCTCTCAAGGACTTCCCTGGTGGCCCAGTGGTTAGGATTTTGCCTTCCAGTGCATGGGGTGCAGGTTCCATATTTGGTTGAGGAACTAAGATCCCACATGCCATGCATCCAAAAAAAAAAGAAGAAGAAGCAGGAGCAATATTGTAATAAATCCATTAAAGGTTTTTTTTAAAAGATTTTTTTTTCTACATGTTTTCCTTTTCTCTTAATCCTTAAGAAGGTATGTGTTATACTCAGGTTGGCAACCAAATACACTTCTCTTTGTGTTTCCAGAGGAACCCACTCAACTCATTTTGAGCTTCCCTGGTGATTCTTGTGGTAAAGAATATGCCTGTCAATGCAGAAGATGCAAGAGATATGAGTTCGATCCCCGGGTTAGGAAGATCCCTTAGAGGAGGAAATGGCAGCCCACTCCAGTATTCTTGCCTGGGAAGTTCCATGAACAGAGGATCCTGGCTGGCTAACATCCCATGGAGTTGCAGAGAGTCGAACATGACCAAGTGTCTGAGTGCATAGCAAAGAGACATCACTCATTTTCGAATTAATCTAGATGTGATTTGTCACAGATGAAGCAAGTGCTACCCTTAGCAGCAGCGCATATGGAAGGCATACATCTTATTTTCAGAGCTGTCCTCCTGGAGCCCACTCTGGCCCACCATCAGCCCGTGATGTCTGAGAATATTAGATATCACTTGCAGATGGCCCTCTGTAGAGACATGGCCAAATTCCCCAGGCTTTGCTCTCTCCCACGGCAAGAAAAGAGGGATTGTGGGTTGAGTAATACTATTTCACCAAATTTATGCTCACTGACATTTATTGAAATGGACTCCTTAGTCTTGCAAGCTGAAGCAGTCTTAGAACCACACTGGCTTAATAGACGCTTTTTTAATGATAATATAAAGAAGCAAAAGCTGTTTATACATGGAATTGTGCCAGGTGCTTCAGGAAGATTCACAACAAACAGTAGCTTCTAGAAGCTTATGATGCAAGACAGAGGAAGGGATGGTTGTTAGATACATTGTTATTAGGTGGGGAGCGGCACCCTCCCCCCAATACGGCGGCTTAACAGAGAGAGAATTCTACGGCCTCTCACATGAGAGTCAGACCTAAGTGCACGAGGGTTCTGGCATCACCAGTTCCCAGTTAGTAAAGAGGAAAGAAAAATGCAAGATAAGCCATGTACACCTTTATTGCTTCTATGCCGGGGGCTCAAACCCATCATATGATGACATCTGTAGGAAGCCTGGGGACTGTGGCCTTTAGGTGCAAGGCTGATGCCTGGCTGAAACCCGAGAAGGGGAGAAGCAGCTCCTGTTTCTGAAATAAGGAAGCAAACAGTTTCCTGGAGGCTGCATTAACTCTGCAGCTGCCATAATCAATTAGCACAAGCTGGGCCACTTCAAGCAGCAGAAATGTGTTCTCCCACAGCTCTGGGGGCCAAAGCCCAAAGCAAGGTGCCGGCGGATTTGGTTCCTTCTGGAGGTTGTGAGGAGGACTCTGCTCCAATCTCTCTCCTTCCTCCTGGAGCAATCCCTGCTGATCCTTGTCTTGTAGACACGGACTCCAGCATCCGCCTGCATGTTCTCTCTGTGTCTCAGTATCCAGGTCCCCTTCTCCTTCCTCTAAAAAGAGACCAGCTGTTGACTTTAAAAATAGTCACAATGTATAAGTTGGGAGTTATGTTTTATTTTCTGGGTATTTTTAGGATTTTGAGCCCAGGAGGCAGCATCTCCAGTTAACACTGAGAGAACTGTTCCGAGGAGGTGAGGAGAGGAGCTAGGTTATACAGAGGTTTTGCAACAAAGGGCTGCTGCTGCTGCTGCTAAGTCACTTCAGTCGTGTCCGACTCTGTGCGACCCCACAGATGGCAGCCCACTGGGCTCCGCCATCCCTGGGATTCTCCAGGCAAGAACACTGGAGTGGGTTGCCGTTTCCTTCTCCAATGCATGAAAGTGAAAAGTCAAAGTGAAGTCGCTCAGTCGTGTCTGACTCAGCGACCCCATGGACTGCAGCCTCCCAGGCTCCTCCGTCCATGGGATTTTCCAGGCAGAGTACTGGAGTGGGGTGCCATTGCCTTCTCCGCAACAAAGGGCAGGTAGTCTGAATATCAAAAGATGATTGTTAATTAAACCAGGTATCTCAAGTTAGGGAATTTAGTGCTTTTTCTTTACGGAAAGATGTGAGAGTCTGGGCTCACTGAAAGCATTCCTTTGCTATGCTATCTGGGGCCAGGATCCTGTGTTTTCACAGCCTGAGTTTTCTCAGGGTTCAGGGTGGGGAGCGGGTGCGGTCTGATGGCTGTTAGATGGCAGGTATTCTTCCCTTCCTGAGTTCCCTCAGGGTTCACCAGCTCACCATCCGTGGTGGCTGCGGTCAATGGTGAGTGGGACATCCTTAGTTTACTGATGTGGCAAGAAATATTCCATTTCTCACACGTGCTGAGTTGCTAAGTCATGTCTGACTCTTTGTGACTCCATGAACTGTAACCTGCTGGGCTCCTCTGTCCATGGGCTTTCCCAGGCAAGAATACTGGAGGAGGGTGCCATTTCATCCTCCAGGGGATCTATGTGCAGGGAACCCAGCAGCAGTTTCCAAAAGCAAGCTGAGATTGAAGAAGAGTGATCAAATAGGTGGAAAGGTTTTTTTGTCCTTTGTTTCGTTCCAGCATTTTAGACTTCGTCACTTTTTGTTTGCTGTTTTTGTGTATATTTCACAGCCTGATGAGACAAAATTGATACACAGTAATAAGGAATGCATATTTCAACGTGCAACGTGGTAAGTTTTGACATGTCTTCACACAGGCATTGAGGTCCAGTTGTCACAGTCAAGGTGGTGAGCAGATCTGTCATGTCAAAAGTCCCCTTGTTGAATTCTGTTATTCCTCCCTCTTGCCATCCCCTCTCCACCCAGGCAACCTCTCATCTCCTTTCTGTTGCCATAAATTACTTTGCATTTTCTAGAGTTTTGTATATTTGAAATCACACATTGTGTATTCACTTTTGTCTGACTTCTTTTACGCAGCGCAATTATTTTGAAGTTTACCCATATGGTTGCATTTATTAACAGTTCATTCTTTTAAACTATGGAAGGGTATTTCATTATATAAATAAACCACAACTTCTTTTTCCATTCATAGGTTGATGAATATCTGGGTTGTTTCTAGTTTTTCTGTATTAGAAATAAAACTGCTAGGAACATTCATAAGAAAGCCCTTGTATGCCTTTGTATGGTCACATGGCTTTATTTCTCTTGAGTGAATACATAGGAGTGGAATTGCTGATTCATGTCATTAAATGCATGTTTAGCTTTTTATGAAGTTGCCAAAGTTTTCCAAAATGGTTGCATCAATTTATCTTCCCACCAGCAGTTTAAGAGAAGTTTTAATTCCTCCATATTCTTGCCAACATTTGGAATTTTAATTATAGCCATTCCAACAAGGGTGTAATGCTATCTCATTATGGTTTTAATTTGAATTTCCTTAATGACTAATAATGTTCAGAATCTTAGTCTGTGCTTATTTGCTAATTGTATGTGTTTGTTAGCAAAGTGTCTGTTCAAATCTTTTGAAAGCTTTTATTGGATTGTTTTATTTCTTCTTATTGAATTTGAAAGTTTACTGTATATTCTAAATATAAGTTCTTTATCAGGTATATAATTCAAATATTTTCCCCAATCTGTAGCATATCTTTTTGTTTTTCTAACAGTGCCATTAAAAGAGAAGAAATTTTATATTTTGCTGAAGTCCGGTGTATTTTTGTATTTTAATTTATAGGTGGTGCTCTTGGTGTCCCGTGAAAAATCATTGCCTAGCCCAAAGTCACAAAGGTTTCCTTTTAAGCTTTTTTCAAGAAAGTTTCACATTTGGGTCTTTGATCCATTTTGAGTTAATTTTTGTATATGATGCAAAGCATGAACTGAAACTTTTTAAAAATTGATTGATATCTAGTGTACCTGTATCATTTGTAGAAAAAATTCTATATTTTAATACCATGAATTGCCTTAACACTTAAAAAATTTAGTTCTTACAACTGTGGGTCAATTTTTGGACTCTATTTTGTTTCGCTGACTTATTTTTCTATCTTCATGATACATTGTTTTGTTTACAGTAGCTTTACAGGAAGTCTTCTAGTCAGGTAGAAGCTTCCCTTTTTTTTCCCAAAATTGTTTTGGTTATTGTGCATATTTTGCATTTCCATGTTGGTTTTAAAATCAGATTGTCAATTTAAAGTAAAAAAACTACTAGTATCTGGATTGAAATTATATTAAATCTGTGGATTAATTTTGAGAGGAATGTCATTTTAATAACAATGAATCTTGTGACTGATTAGCTCACCGTATATCTCTATTAATCTAGGTCTTCTTTAATTTCCTTCAGCTATGTTTTGTGGTCTTCAAAGTACAGATCTTAGACACTCTTTGATAGATTTAGCTCTAAGTATTTAAATTTACAATGCTATTGTAAATGGAATTTTTAAAATTCAAATTTCACACTATTCTTTGATTTTGCATAGAATATTTTATCTGGCAACTTTGCTGCACTTATTAGTTGTAACTTTTTAATATATCTCATCAGATATTCTATAGTGGCAATCATGTCACTTGGAAATAACAGTTTTACTTATATCTTTCCAATCTGAATGTTTTTGTTTCCCCTTATCTTAGTGCATGGGCTAGAACCTCCGGTACAATGTTTAGTAGAAATCGTGTAGACAGACTTTCTTTTCCTGTTTCTTATTTTTTTGGGGGGAAGCATTCAGTCTTTTAATTTTAGATATGCTGGAAGCTATAGGTTTTTCATAGATGCATTTTATCAGATTGAGAAATGTCTCATCTTAATTTGCTGAGAGTTGTTTTTTGTTTTTCCTCAATCAAGAATGATGTTAGACTTTGTCAAAGGTTTTCTTCTCTACCTTTTGAGATAATCATCTACTTTTCTAACTTTGTTAATATTGTGAATCCCATTGTTTTGATTTTTTCTTACTATTAAACCAACCTTGTTTTCCTAGAGTAAAAATACATGGTCCTGATGTATCTTTTTTCATATGTTGTTGGATTCAACTTGATTAATTTAATTTTGCTTAGCATTTTTGCATATATGTTCATGAAAGATGTTGGTCTATAGTTTTATTTATGTGTTTTTTGTACCATCTCTTTACAATTTTGGTGTCAGTTTAATACTGAGCTCATAGAATTTAAAATGTGAATGATTTCTTCCTCTTCAACTTTCTGAGTTTATTTATAATTGATATTGTTTCTTCATGAATTCATCTGGGCTTGCTTGTTTCTTTGTGGGAGGATTTTTATCTACAAATTCAATTCCCTTGGAATCTCACATTGAGCTTTGTTAGGTAAAATCAGCATGATGTTTAGTGTTGAGACCAGCTGCTGAGGTGAGATGCTCGAGTCAAGAGTCACAGGTTTTCCGGTCTGACTTGTAGGAACAGGCAGTATTCCTGGCCCTGCCTGTGGGCTGGGCAGTGTTCCCTCTAACCCTCTGGAGGGTTATTTCCCTAGATTTTGGCAATTTCATTGCACATACAAACTGACTACCTGCTGAATACCCAAGGGGACCCCAACAGATTTCTGAAGCCCTCTCTCCGTGCAGGTCTCCCCTGCCTGATAGTCTATGCTGAGAACTCTGCCTGCTCTCATCTCCCTGGTTCCCCAGTTGCTCAATTCTGAGTCCGTTGGGCTCTGCCTGGTCCCCCCTCCCAGCGCACGCTGGGGAGCTCTCTCCAGGCAGCAAGCTGAGACAAGGGTAGGGCACACCTCATCTGTTTTCCATCACTCAAAGTTCACTCTTTCCCTGCCTAATGTCTAGTGTCTTGGAAACCACCGTTTCATATACTCTGTCTCTCTTGCTGCTGTTGTTTAGGTGGAAGGGTAATCTGGGGCCTGTCACTTATCCTGGCCAGAGGCAGAAGTCGGCGTTCGCATTTGATTCTGGGGAGCCATGCAGTGTCCTCTTGGAGAGGCAGCTGTTGGCTGCACCAGAACCATCATGTCAGAGAAAACTTTCAGGGAGAGGAGTGATAACAGAGCTCCTGATAATCCACAGCAGTAAAAGCTGCAATCAAGTAGACAAAGGTCACGCGGGGAGTACTCATCACAGATGCAAGAGGTCCTGCAGCTCTGGAAGCTTACCGTAGTGAAATGGGCAGTGTCTCAGGAGGGCTAGGTCAGAGAAATGATGGGTTCCTGAGTGCCGTAGGAACCCAACAGCAAGCAGTTCCATGCCTGTGCCTCCAAACTAAACATGCTCCTGGCTTGCGAAGTTTGGAGGCATTTCTGGAGGCCAGGAGGGCCCTGCTTATCTTCCACATCCTGTTGTGTTCCATCAATGCTAATGGGGTCTGAGCAGCCGAAGCGCCACAGGTTACATCCATCGGGAAATTTCCTCTCTGAGATCTAAGTGGAAACGTAACAGCAGCTTCAACTTTAGGACACACTCATACAGAGGCAGGTTGCAAATAATGGGAAATTGCTCTGTTCTGAGTGTGCCCACATGGCGGACTTCCTTTATTGGCAAGGTGCCATTCTCACCCTGACGTCCATTTTCTACTTTCGTATATTTGGCAACCTTGAAAACCTAGGTGGAAGGAAATAGAGACTTATAACCCTGCTATTTCAGGAGGTGCTTTCTTAAGCAAAGAAGCACCACAATTCCAACTAGGTAATGATCAACCCAGGCTACAGATACTACTGCTTCAATCGATGTTTGTTTAGAAAGGCGACTGAGAAGTTACCTACCGATTATCGTATGACTGCGTTGTGCCGGGAGAGTGCTAACAAGCACATGTGACAACATAACCTCAAGCCTATGGAGAGGGAAGTGGAGACTTATCTCCAGGCTTCCCTGGTGGTTCACTGGTAAGGAATCCATCTGCCAAATGCAGGAGACGTGGGTTCGATCCCTGGGTCAGGAAGATTCCCTTGAGAAGGAAATGGCAATCCGCTTCATTATTCTAGCCTGGGAGATGACTTGAACAGAGGATCCTGGTGGACTACAGTCCATGGGGTGGCAGAGTCAGACATAATTTAGCGACTAAAGAACAAAAAGTAAGTGGAGGCTCAGGGAAGCCATACACCTTGTTAAATGCAGTGGGTCTCTCCTCAGTCCTTAAGCTCTTTGCTTATGCTGCCTGAAGAACCCTTAGCTTTGGACAGTTCTGTATTGATATGTTCTGGGAGCCAGTCCTGGAAAACAGAACGCTGTTAGACTTTGGAATCAGATGTGCATAATTTAAAAGGTGAGCTCCACACCCACCCGCAAAATCATTCATCCATTCAACAGATGTATAGGGACGGTAATGAATGGGGTGGGAGAGATCAGTCAGATTCTTAGTTTGATAAGTTTGGCAGCCTAGTGATGGTGGCAATTTTGTGAGTCAAACCTAACTTTGTCACCCAGCCTAGAACTCTTTGCACCTCTCCCTGCATTCCCAGGGCAGTTTATCACTATGTTGACTCCTGTTAGGCTAAAGAGCTCTTTTGACTCTGGAGACAGTGTATTATGGTAGTTAAAAGTGTGGACTGTGAAATGGGCTGCCTCAATTTAGGTCTCATCTCTGATACTTACTTTCTCTAAGATCACGTGTAAATACCTTTCTTTGCCTCAATCATCTTGTTGATAAAATGGGAATAATTCTGAGCCCCTGCTTTATCGGGTTTCATGAGAATTAGATGAGCAGAGCATGCATATACTGTTTGGTCCATTCCAAGTGCTTAAAGATAATTATTGTCAGTTTTTCTTCAGGGTTTGTACATAGAACACTTTCATTTTAGAGTTAATGAAAACTGTTTTCCTTTCCTAGGGAAAAAAATTAATGCACCTTAAATTAGTGATTTTAGAACTAGGAAGAAAAATGGAAAACAACTTTTAAAGTACATAATGTTGTTACCCTTTCAAAAACCCTCCAGCCCAATTAGGATAAGTGACCCCGAGGAACTAGAATAACCCAGCTAATAGCAATGTAATTACCAGTGGAACCCAGGAGATGACAGTTTCTCTTTTCTTTAAACTATGATGGTCCTCTGCCTCTGTTAAATTTCATCCTCGCAGAGTGACTTTGCGGGCTAAGGACAATGGAGAGATTCCTGGTGCCTCTAGTTACTGGCTGGATGACCTTGGACACGTTACCTAAACCTTCTGAGCTTTGATTTTTTCATTTATGACATGGAGATAACAGTGCTTCCCTCCTTAGGTCTTCATGATCACAAATTATGATAATATTTGCGGTGCAGGAGATCTGGATTTGATCTCTGGGTCAAGAAGATCTCCTGGAGAAAGAAATGGCTACCCACTCCAGTATTCTTGCCTGGAAAATCTCATGGACAGAGGGGCCTGGAGGGACACGGTCCATGGGATCGCCAAGAGTCAGACACAGTGGAGTTACTGGACAGAAACAATGGCTAAAGGCAGTCTCTTGTCATCTATGCCTGGACCCGAGTCCCGCCTCCCCTCACCAGAGACGTGTGACTGCTCGAAGGTAATGACCTTACCTAGACCTCCTCTTAGACCCTTGATCTGCATAGTAGGATTGTATTATCTCTGTCTTAAAGTTGATGTGAATATTCAAGCAAATAATGCTTGTAAAGCCCAGACGTAATGTCTGGTATATAGTCAGTGCCCAGTAAATAATAACAGATGTAAACATGGTTGCAGTTCCTCTCATTTTTATTTTTTTCAATCATCTGATTTCCACTATATCAATACCTCTATGTGCTTAAAGTATTGTTCTATAAAGCTCAGTCTCATCACTGGTTAATGGAGAGGAGGCACCAGATTCCAACTCTCTGACATACTTTATATTATTACGCTTTTAAAATCCCAACATTTCACTAAATTCATTACTACTTTCTAATGTTTCTGTCCAGAAGTGAAGTCATCTAAAGTCACATAATTATTTAATGGCCCATCTGAAACTGGATTCCAGTTCTTCTGAGTCTCGGTTTGCTATTCTTTCCACAAAAAAAAAAAAAGAAAAAGAAAGAAATGCCCCAATCCTCTTTTCAGAGCCTGGCTATTGAAAGTCATGAAGCATTATCTTCTGCCTTTCATATCATCCAGTAGTGTTTTAAGCCTCCTTGCCATGGCAACCATCAAAATACTAAGCCCCTCAAAGCAGAATTGGAAAGGCAGCTCCAGCCCAGCTATTGTTCCTGCTGATGGATGGAATAGTGTAGAGCCAAGAATCAGTTACCACTGGTCATCTTCCACTCAAGTGATGTAGCTCACGCAGCTGCGGGGCCAGAATTCAGTCTCCTCTCAAATGTCTTTGCCGTGTGGAATGTATCCTGTGATAGGTTCACGCTAAACATACAGCAAATAAAGTCAAGCATAATCGTGGTAGGTTATCCACGACCACTTCTACGCTTCCTTCTGTCTTCCCTCCCCTCCTTCCCTCTCTTCGTTCCTTCCATTCTTCCTCTCTTTCTTTAAATGAGAATGATAGCATAGCCCCAAAACCATGCCAAGTCATGGCTTCAGACAAGAAGATAAACTCCAGCCATCATATTTCAAGCCTCTAAGACACCAGACGCTGGACATAATGAGAAATGTAATAAAAATATATCCAGATCATTTTCTTCTTGTTAGTCTCCTTCTTTATCTTATTTCTCCACTTCTGATATCTTCAGCAAAAAGATGTGTGTGTATGAAACTCGTGTGTGTGTTGGGGGAGAGAGAGAGATGTGTGAAGTTGTACCTGAAACAGACAGGTGATGCTTCAAAGGTGGTTTGCTACTTGCTGACCCTGAGGTGACCAAAACCAGCAGGGGGCAGGGAGAAGGGAGATGGCGATGACCAGCAGCAAGAAGGCTTAAGGGCCAATGCAATTGCTTTACAGCAAATTTCAAAATAATTTCCCAGTTTGACATTATGTATCTGGCAGTGCATCTTTTAAAGGAGGTCATTTCTAACAAGTCAGCAGAGGGAGGGGCTATACCTTTTCGAGCTGGGATTGTACGCTGGCACTGTGATTAGCAGCAAGTGGAACAGTGTGTGTGGGGGGGAGGGGTGCAGGTACCAGGCCGTGGCTTTGTTCTCCTGTCCAGATGTTGCGCCAGCTGCAAGGTCACCAGGGAGCTTGTGGACCCCACCTTCTCTACTTGTCTGATACATAGCTGGAGGCTTCTCTCTTCAGCAGCCCATCTGGCTCCTGGCTCCAGGAAGTAAAATTATTATTATTTTTCCAAATGAAAGGCTTTGAATCACAGCTGTTAATTACCAAATGATTATTAAAAACACATATTGCCTACCGAGGTTTGAGAAGACAACTCATGCGTGCTGACTGGCCCCCTCTCAGGGATTCTTCACCTTAAACATTGCACATATTTCTTCAAAGAGCAAAATGTGATTTTCCTATACATTCAGGCAAATGCATGTAAGATGGGTGGTAGAGAGATTCCAAGGCACTACTTAAAGGAATATGGATGTTTTTCTCCCAGCACAGAATGTTCCAGAATCTCTCATTGCTAATCTTAGTGCATTACTTGACTCGAATTACCTTCGTTCGGGGACCTTTCAAACACCTGCAGTCCCTTTGATGGTGTTGACTAAGGCCTGGGTACAAGTGATGCCTGAGAGAGAGAGAATGAAAGAAAAGACCCTGCAGAAGGGCACTAATAAATTATGGATCTCGGCTGTCATGCTGCGTCGCTGGAACTCAGCTGAGGGACAGATGGAGGCTGCCTGAGCAGGCAGAGCCTGGAGGCGGGGACAGCAGCCAGCGAGAGTGGACTCTTTACATGTCAGGGGTGAGGACCGGGAATCGTGGCTGGAGGGGAAGAGGGCACAGGCTGGGGGCTTTCAGCTGTGAGCTGGAGGGAGTGGAGAGGAGGGAGCTCTGGACGAATAAGGGGCATCACATGGGCCTTCTGTCTTGAATCCCAGGTCCAGGGGACAATGTGGTCGGATCTATAATTAAGAAGCATCACGTGCTTTTAAGTTCTCAGCTTGGTGCTGGACATGGTGGTGAAGAGGGTCATTCATGAAGCTTACACACTAGTTGACCATAAAGATGACAATGAATGGGGTAGCTCGTAAACAGGGTAGACAGGAAAGAAGTGCTAAATTCACACATTTGACAAACAGGTATTGAATATTCATCACCACATGAGTCAGATACTGTGTCAATGAACAAAACAGGAAAATATGAAGCAAGATCTCTGGTCTCTTAGCTAACATCCTTGCAGAGCGAGATGACCAATGAAAAATTTGAGGAAGTAAAATATATACAATGTTACATGCAGATATATCCAATGGAGAAAAAAATCAGAAAACAGAAATGAGTCGTCTTGATGGGGGCAAGCCTAATTGTAAGTAGTGTGACCTGGGTAGGTGTCAGAAAAGAAAGGATCTGCAGGAGGGGAGGGACCCAGCCATGCAGACCTCAGGGGAGCATGTGACAGGCTCAGAAAGCCGTCCCATGAAGGTGTTGAGGCAGGAGCAAGCCTGGCGCGTTCTCCAGTCACTGGATGCTGTGGCTAGAATGGCGGGAGTGACGGGGAAGTGGGTGTTGGGCACATGAGGTCAGGCAGGCAAAGGGGAAGCAGTGGGCATATAGGACCCTGAAAGCTGTTACGGAGACTGGGTTTTGCAAACAGCGAGGTGAGCGCCCACTGGATGGTGTTGATCTGGAGAGAGAGAGGATGGGACTGCCACTCCAAGGAGGCGACTCTGGTCCCCGGGGTTGGTTCTAAACTTTGGTGCGTCAGGACCACACGCAGGGCCTGTGAAGATGCGTGCTGCTGAGCCCGAGTCCTAGATGCAAAGGGTCCTGGGTCAGGACCGAGACCCTGCATCACCACCAAGTTCTGAGACGGTGCTCTGCCTCTGATCTCCAGGGGCACAGGTCAAGGACTCTGGGAGAAACAGCAGACAGAAACGAAGTGTTGGGAAGAGGTGACTGACCTTAGGCCCCGCAGAACGGGTGGGATTTGGACAGTGGAAGGCAGAATCAGTCAAGACAAGAGGAATTACAGGAGCAAACTCAGAGCAGTGTGTTTTGCTTTTCCATTTTATTTTCTGCTAAAAGATGGAGAGCAGTTTATAAAGTGTGGAATGGGATTATCTATGTCGAACTCTCTCTGCGACCTTATTTTTTTTTTAATTGAAGTTTAGTTGATTTACAATATTGTTTTAGTTTCGGTATGTAGCAGACCAATTCAGTTTTATATATTTTTTATATGTTATTTTTATTATATATATATATTCCATTATAGGCTATTACAAAACACTGAATATTGCTTGTTGTGTTGTACAGTAATTTATCTGTTTTATGCATGCTGGTCTATATGTGTTAATTCCATAGTCCTAATTTATCCTTCCCCTTCCTTCCCTCTTTGGTAACCATGTGTTTGTTTTCTTTGCATATAGATTTATTTATATTATTTTCTAGATCCCACATATAACTGGTATATAATATTTATCTTTCTCTGACTTACTTCACTTAGTATGATATTCTCCATGAATGCTGCTGAAAATGGCGATATCTCATTCTTTTTTTATGGCTGAGTAATATTCCATTGTGTATATGTATGCATATGGGGCTTCCCAGGTGGCTCAGTAGTAAAGAATCTGCAGGCAATGCAGGAGATGTGGGTTTAATCCCTGGGTTGGGAAGATCCTCTGGAAAGGAAATGGCAACCCATTTTCCAGTATTCTTGCCTGGGAAATCCCATGGACAGAGAAGCCCAGTGGGGCTATAGTCCATGGGGTCACCAAGAGTTAGACACAACTTAGCAATTAAACAAAAGCAAAAATGTATGCATATATACATAACCTTACTGCCCTGAGTTTTTCATCTGCTTGAAGGGGTCATGGTGAAGATTAAATGTGCTAATCCATCTAAAACACCTGGGATGAGCTGAGTGGTCAGTACGTGTTAGCTGTTAAAGCCACGACTTAGGATGAACACTTGGTAGATACTGCTGGGGTCAATGCAGGCACCTGGGTGCTTGAGTGACACCCTGTCACCAATGAAGATGGGAGATTTAGACAACATCCCAATATCCCCATGGGATATTTATGAAAACAAGTTCATTTACAAAAATTGACATTGTTGTTCACATACCATAAAATGTACCCTTTTATTTTTTTATGTAGTTCTTTTTAATAGGAGGGTATTTGCTTTACAAGATCGTGTTGGTTTCTGCCATACATCAACATGAATCAGCCATAGGTACATATGTTCCCTCCCTCCTGAACCTCCCTCCCACCCCATGCCACACCCCTAGCTTGTCATAGAGCACCAGGTTTGAGCTCCTTCCATCATATAGCAAACCCCAACTGGCTATCTAGTTTACATGTGGTAATGTATGTTTCAATGCAACTCTCTCAATTCGTCCCAACCTCTCCCCTCCTCACTGTGTCTACAAGTCTGTTCTCTATGTCTGCATCTCCATTCAGTACCATCTTTCCAGATTCCACATATATGTGCTAATATACAAAATTGGTCTTTCTCTTTGACTCAGTTCTAATAAGGTAGATGAACCTAGAGCCTATTATACAGAGTAAAATGCACCCTTTTTTAAATTTTTTTATTGAAGGATAATTGCTTTACAGAATTTTGTTGTTTTCTGTCAAACTTCAACATGAATCAACCATAGGTATACATATATCCCCTCCCATCTCCCACTTCATCCCTACATCAGTCTAGAGGCCTCTAGATTGATATAGAGCCCCTGTTTGAGCTTCCTGAGCCATACAGCAAATTCCCATTGTCTGTCTATTTGGTAGATAAGTTTCCATGTTACTCTTTCCATTCATCTCACTCTCTCCTCCCTTCTCCCCATGTCCATAAGTCTATTTTCTATGTCTGTTTCTCCAATGCTGCCCTGTAAATAGATTCTTCAGTGCCATTTTTCTGGATTCCATATACATTAAAATATATTTATCTTTCTAAAATATACCCCTTTAAAGTATACAATTCAGTGGGTTTTAGTATATTCATGAAATTGTGCAATCATAGCCACTGTCTCCAGAACCTGTTTTAATCACTCCCAAAAGAAAACCTGTACCTATTAGCCATCATTCTCCCTCCCTGTCCTCCCAGTCCCTGGCAATCAGGGACTGCTACTTTATTTCTCTGTGTGTGCTCAGCCATTCAGTTGTGTACAACTCTTTGCAACCCACACACTATAGCCAGCCAGGCTCCTCTGTCCATGGAATTCTCCAGGCAAGAATATTGGACCAGGTAGCCATTCCCTTCTCCAGGAGATCATCCTAACCCAGGGATCAAACCCAAGTCTCCTGGGTCTCCTGCATTGACAGGTGGATTCTTTACTACTAGCGCCACCTAAGAAACCCCTTATTTCTCTTGGATTTGCTTATTTTGAACATTTAATGTACATGGGACTATGCTATATGTGGCCTTTGGTGTGGCTTCTCTCATTTAGCCTAATGTTTCCAAGACTGACCCGTGCTGTAGCATGAATCAGTGCTTCCTTCTCTCTCGTGTCTGAATAATATTCATCTGAATATACCAGATTTTATTTATCCATTAATTAATTAATAGAAAATTATAATATTTCCCCTCTTTGGTTATCATGAATAATGCTGCTATAAAAACAAACAAACAAACCAGTAACTGAGCCTCAACCTAAAGGCTATACCTTGAACAAAAAGTGAACTCAAAATGCATCAGAAATCTAAAAGTATACAATTATAGAACTTTTAAAAGTAAACATGGGAGAAAACATTTGTAACCTAGGTTTAATCAGAAAGCTCTTATTCACCCAGAGTGTGATCCATAAAAACCTCTTATCTACAGTCACTACAGCACAATCTAGGGGTTTGTTTGTTTGTTTTTTGTTTGGTTGTAGGGGAAGGATTCTGAGTTTTCCAGTTTTATGATTTTGTTTTACCCTATAGCTTCCCTGGTGTCTCAGACGGTAAAGAATCTGCCTACTATCAGGAGACCCAGGTTTGATCCCTGAGTTGGGAAGATCCCCTGGAGGAGAAGGGAATGGCAACCCTCTCCAGTATTCTTGCCTGGAGAATCCCATGGATAGAAGAGCCTGGCGGGCTACAGTCCATGGGGTTGCAAGAGTCAGACACGACTGAGCAACTAGCAATTTACCCTAGAGCACCCTAAATTTGCCTTCTTATTTTTCTTTTCCTTTACACAATTCTATTGCCAAGAGCATTTCTACCTTCCTTTTTGACCTTTTTTTCTCCCTTAGAGGCTTTGTGTTTTGCAAGTTCCTTTTAAATCTCTCCTAACCCTTTTAAGCGTTATCTCCTCTTTTAACATTTTAACCAGTACCTCCTCTTTTGAATCATATCTAAAAAATCTCTTCTCTGTAGATTATGCCCTGATCTGTCCAGACACTTTCGTAGTATTTTCAGATTTAGGATAGATTTAATATTTTTGGTGGTCATTGCAAGTAAATAACAGTAATGTGGCTATGAACATTCATATACAAGTTTTTTGTGGACATGTATTGTCACAAAGTCCCATGGACAGAGGAGCCTGGTAAGCGGCACTCCATGGGGTCGCTAAGAGTTGGACACAACTGAGCGACTTCACTCTCACTTTTCACTTTCATGCATTGGAGAAAGAAATGGCAACCCACTCCAGTGTTCTTGCCTGGAGAATCCCAGGGACAGGGGAGCCTGGTGGGCTGCTGTCTATGGGGTCGCACACAGTCGGACACGACTGAAGCGACTTAGCAGCAGCAGCATTATCATTTCAGGCTTCCCTGGTGGCTCAGTGGGTAAAGAATCCACCTGCCAATGCAGGAAATGTAGGTTTGATCCCTGGGTAGAGAAGATCCCCAGGAGGAGGGCATGACAACCCACTCCAGTATTCTTGTCTGGAGAATCCTGTGGACAGAGGAGCCTGGCAGGCTTCAGTCCGTAGGGTCACAAAGAGCTGGACATGACTGAGTGACTAAGCATGCACATTGCCATTTCTCTTGGGTATATACCCAGGATTGGAATTGCAGCGTCAACTGGTGATTCTGTGTTTAACACTTGGGAGAACTACCAAATTGTTTTCCAGTCTGGCCTCACCATTTTACCTTCCCTCCAGCCAAGGATGAAGGCTCCAAGTTCTCATCCTCACCAGCGATTGTCAGAGCCTGTCTTTTGATTACAGCCCTCCCAGATGCTGTGCAGTGATAACCATGGTTTGGATTTCTGTTTTCCTGATGGCTAATGAATTGAGGCATCTTTTCGTGTGTTTATTGGCTGTTTGCATATTTTCAGCACATTTGTTATTAACATACATTTGAGGTGAGGATGATAGATCTGAATATGCCCAAGGGGTGTCATATGTCTTATAAAGTGGGCATGTGTGTGAGTGGTTGAAACTGGACTTTGAGTTTTGTGATAAACCACATGGGTGGTTACTGAAGTTGTGCAGAGATCTGAGTTCTAGGAGGAGAAGAGCAAGGAATCCCTGAGCCTTGGCAAACATCCATACGTAGTGGGAGAGTTAAATGGGAGAAAGGGAAGAAGAAGAAAAATGATCAATAGCCAGGTATGGATCTAGGGTACCTCCTGAAAAGCAAAATTCAAATTTTAAGGAATTCTGTTAGGATCAGCGAAATATCTGAGGTCAGTGGTTTCTCTCCGAAATAGAACAGTCCCCAGGAAGATTCTTTCCTGTTTCAGAACAAAGTCAGTAAGATTTCATCAGGTTTTGTTATGAAAAAAAAAAAACAAAAAACTATTTTTATTCTCCTTAGGGTATTATTACCCAGTGCTTCTGACATCAGACTGCTAGACCGCTTTTATTAAAACCAGTGAAATACCTTAGAGATTCAGAATGTAGAGTTGTTTTCCCTTATAATTTCTCAGGCCAGGAAAATAGTCATAGTTTAATGGGAGACCTGATTGTTGGTTCTAAAATTTTTCAGGGTCCACAGCCTTAACTGCCCCCCATGTGTTCTTTTTGTACCTTCATGTCCAGTTTCTTGACCCTAATTTTGCTCTATTTAGAGAACTCCAAAGAAAATCATGAGCATTGTGGATCTTTCTCGACTTTATATTTATCTGGTTTCTTTAGATCAAAGGTATGTAGATCAGCTCCCATTTTCATGTTGCTTAAAATAACTCAGTCTGGTTGGGCAGGTCAATGCTTGGTTTTGATGCCAATCTTCCATTTGTGTCTGAGATCAGAGCGTTTCCTTGTATATGATGTTATCTAATCAACTCCAAATTCCTCTAAAAGGGCTCTTAGCGGTTCCTGCTTATCCCTCTTATTTCAGTGCATTTTATGCAGCTTCAGACACAACTGACACTCACCCAGGTCCATTAATGGAAAATAAAGGTCATGGCTGGGGCACCGATCATCACCTCTCCAGACTTCTGCTCAAGCTTGTGTCTGCGTATGTCAATCTTTTCCATTTTCTTCCTGATTTAGTAGAAGCAATCATAACAGAATTGGCTCTGAATGTAGGCTGCCATGCTTCTTTGATGAAATTCACCAGCAGGCAGGCAGCTGAACCTCATGACTGAATTCACCCAAATGCATTTTCAGAGGCAAGGAGCCAGCCCAACACAGGCTCAGAAATGGAGAATCGCTCTTCTCTGGAGAATACTCCTTGGACTGTGTCTGCTGGCGATGGTTGGTAGCTGCTCGGTACCTCGGTGATCCCTCTGCACAACCCCCCACCCCCACCCCAGCTGGGCTGCTCTCCGCACATATGCTTGTCCATCTGATGTCCTACTGTGTGTGGTATAACAGGTCAGGAAGAGGCATGCATTTTCAAATTCCACTATCACAGCAACGTCTTAATTGGGTGACTTTGGGCACATTTTATGTGCATGCTCCAGGCCTCCGTTTATTCTTCAGTAAAGTGAAGACAATTAAGGAACCTGTTTCATAGGGCTGTCGTGAGAATTAATGAGATAAGCTGTAGCAAGTTCTCAGTACAATAGAAAGTGCAAAATCCAGCTTGCGTTTTGTTATTTATTAGCCCCATTTCTTATTTATTCGCCCGATTGTCTGAGCCGGAAACTTGGGTCTTTATAAATATCCGCTTCTCTCCTCATTCTCCGTCCCATCGGCCTCCTCTTCCTGGTCACGATGTCACAGTCGGTCTCCATCGCCCCCTCTGTTTCCCGCTGCCCTGCAGCCCCCCAGGCCCTCACCGTCTCCAGGTCTGCTGGTCACCATCTCTCCGCTGCCCTGTTCCTCTTTCCACTGTCATCAGACGTCGAACTGAACACTAACTTTCTCTCTGTGAGATTTCCTTGGGGCAAATTTTGAGGCAATGTATCAGTTGTAATTTTAATAAAATCCCTCTCTCCCACTTTTGATTTTCTTGGGTCTTTTTGTCACATGAAGTCTCATAATCTCCAGCCTGGGGCTATATTCTTCAGTCCTGTTTTTATCAATAGGCTTGTGTATTATTTTTCTCTCTCTTTTATTATTTGAATTATGAAAGTATGACAACATATTTACAGGAGATTTGGGAAGTATAGAACAAAGTTGCATATAGTTCAGCTGTATATTACAATTATACTTTAGGTAGATAAATTAAGATTTTTAGTTGAAGTTTCAATATCAACCTCTCAAATAATAGTAGAATGAATAGACAGAAAAGTATTAATAGAATGACATAGTAGATCTGAAAAGTACTATGAACCAATTCGACATAACCAAGATTTATACAAATTTTCACACAACAGCAGGAAACAAATTCTATTCAAGTTCCCATAGACTCTAAACACTGGAGACGCTGGAACATATCCAGGGATATAGAATAGGGTGCAAGCATTTTATGGTCTAAAAGTACTGAAATCATACAGCATCTATTCTTTTATTGCTGTGGAATTATGTTACAATCAGTATCAAAAGCTATTTGGAAAAAACCCACATATTTTGAAGTGAAATGTGACATTTGCCCAGAGAGGTTTATGCATTCTTAGAAGACATAGGACTATTTGTGGATGATGCCTATTTGTGCGGGCATTTTTCATTTTCCAGGGTACATGGTGCAGGTCTGTAGATGATGTATGTTTTTCCATATGCATTTTTACTGTTTCAAATATTATTTTCATTATACTGCTGCATAAAACAAGAACCATGCTATCATAATTACATACTTATCATTACATGATAACGAATCACATGTCAGTTTCACAAAGAACATCTAAACACTAAAACACTGATTTGTTATAGAAAGCAGAGTAGGAGAAAACAAAACGAGCTATAATTTTCATTTTTATTAAAGAGCTATCCCTCTGAGAAGAATCAAATCAATTAATAATATTCTCAACTATTACATCCTGCAAATAATATATACCTGGGAAAGTTACAAAGTCTCATGTGCTTTAGTCACTTGTTCCTAATTATATGTTTTGGTTTCTTTTTTGACTGATTCTGTTAATATAATGTTTTACATTAATACCATTACAGTGGTAATCACTTATTAATTTATAGCATTAACATGCTATTAGATAAATCTAATTTTAACTAAATAGTAAAGCCTTGATTTAATGACAAATGACAGATATATTATTCTTTTACAAAGAAATTTTGCTGTTTCCCCATCTCCATAAAGTGAAAAGGGTTAGTTGCTCAGTTGTGTCTGACTCTTAGTGATCCCATGGACTGTAGCCTGCCAGGCTCCTCTGTCCATGAAATCCTCCAGGCAAGAATACTGGAGCTGGTAGTCATTCTCTTCTCCAGGAGATCTTCCCGACCCAGGGACTGAACCTGCGTCTCCTGCATTGCAGGCAGATTCTCTACTATCTGAGCCGCCAGGGAAGCCCATCTCCATGAGTTAAACCCAAAGCCCCATAACATGGCACCCAAGATGAACCTACTAATCCAACTTCCTCCTTCCTTGCTCCGCTAACCAGGACCTTGCCCTCTAGTTTCCTTTCCTTTTTTTTTTCTTTTTTTCTTCACCCATTTAACCACATCACATTTTCCCATGCCTTTAAAAGGCCTCTTTTAATAGCTGCATAATAATCTATCATATTGTTAGGCCATAATTTATATAACATCCTCCTATTATTGATCATTAAGATAATTCCAATGATCTAATATTATGAATAATGTTATAAAGAGCATCACTGTTCATTAATTTTTTTGTCTACAGTAATAGGTAACTTTTTGGAGTAACTTATTGATGACCTGAAAATGGGCTTAAAGTAGCAGTGAGCAGTGACTCCTGTCCAGTATAGACAGCAGACAGCAAAGCACCCACATGGGGAAGTGGCGGAGCCGGGGGCAGGGGCAAGGGAAGATGAGGACAACCGTGTTAGTCACTGAGCTCCCATCCGTCATTCTGCCTTCTCGTCCCCCAGCCCAGAAGCTGACTTGTCCTCTGCAGATTCTTTACCATCTGAGCCACCAGGGCAGCCCGTTTACCGGTCACTCTGGAAATAAACCTGGGTTTGGAGTGGCTGAATGACCATCATAATGCAGCTGGAGCATTTGAGAAAGTCCACCTAAGGGCCCGGTACCTCCCCCTTTCCTCTCTGACTTTAATCGACACCTTTCTACTTTAGTGAGTCCCTCCTTCCTTCTTCCTGCCTCCCTGCCTTCCACTCTTTCAGCAAACATACACTGTGGGCCAGGTATGTGTTTCCTAGTGTGTTAGAGGGACCCGGAGGTGAACAGGACTGGGCCCCATCCTAAAGGACTGACCCTCATCATTCTTCATTCGCAGGACACAGAGACAAGAATTTGACGCTTGTCCCTAATTCCACTGCTCATGTCAGTGACTCCCTGCTCTTCCTTGAGCTTGTATTGCCCTATTTTCTCTAAATTTAGGGTAGAGACATTGTTAATACCCAGACTCCTCCCCTTACACTACCCTCACATATGTGAACATGCACAAGTTATATTTCTCTAACATGCTCTCAGCTTCCAGATGAAAACTACATTACTGCCACTACTAATATCATTATTAATAATCTATTAATAATCCAATAGCAATATCCGTATGACAGCAGCACAGTATTCCCTGTGCCACTCCTCACAACAGTTATTATTTTATCTCTTTTTATTATTTCTCCACCATCACCCAGGGGCTGCTCAGAAAATTAAAATCCAATAATAAGAATGAAGAATAATTAAAATAACACCAAGAACAATACAAACGAGATGACAAATACTGAGAGAGCTAAGAAAATTCAACCAAGGGGCTAAGTTCCTTGTGAAAGGTGCTAATAAGATTGGCCAGGAATATGTGACAAAATCCTCCCAGAGAGCTTGAAAATTCTCTGCTTCTTACTCAATGGCCTTTTTGCCACCGAGGTCTCAAGAGGTGCTAGGATGTATAACACTTATTTAGCTGATCCTGCCAAAAATGTGCTGCAAAGGCAAAAAAAAAGATCAAGAAAAGGAAGGACAACTCTTTCATTATGAGAGCCACACTGAAGAATATTTCCCCTCTGGCTAGACACTGGCGAGACTCCCAGGCTCTCTCCCAGCTGTCCAGTTCCTGTGAACACTTTGCAGGGCTTATGGGGAATTTTACACTGTATTTCCCACTATGTTCTGTGCACCCTTATTGAATCTGACCCTTAGTTTCTCCATCTGAGAAATGGATGCTATTATCAGGCATACAACTCATGAGAAAAGTTGGGTAAAATGAATGTTTCTAAACGAAACGTACTATAGTAACACAACAGTCATTTTGATGAACCACCTGGGTATTGAAAGTCCGAGGGAATGGCAATTTACTGTTTGAAACAAGATCAGGAGGAAAAAAAATAAACAGAATAGTCAAGCTCTGTTTTGTGTGTCCTGTGGCAAGGTGTTTTGGAGAAGGCGATGGCACCCCACTCCAGTACTCTTGCCTGGAAAATCCCATGGACAGAGGAGCCTGGTAGGCTATGGTCCATGGGGTCGCGAAGAGTCGGACACGACTGAGCGACTTCCCTTTCACTTTTCACTTTCATGCATTGGAGAAGGAAATGGCAACCCACTCCAGTGTTCTTGCCTGGAGAATCCCAGGCATGGGGGAGTCTGGTGGGCTGCCATCTATGGGGTCACACAGAGTCGGACACGACTGAAGTGACTTAGCAGCAGCAGCAGTGGTAAGGTGTTTGGCTTTGAACACCTTTAAAGTTTTACCTTTAATTGACCCTCAGTCATGGCTACGTTCACCTGGTGCTTGGCAGTTTCTCTGAGGGCTTTTGTGTTCTGTAACACAGGTGTTCCTTCTGTTACTTTTATGACAAAGATGAATGTTGCCAGGCCATGCACATGTTGGTGAGAGAGCCCTGGAGTGGTGGGGGTCAGAGACCTTGGCCACCCCCCAGGTTTTCCATTCGAGACAAATATCCCTGGGTACGGTTGAGTCCGTCTGTGTAAACACTCAAAGCAGTAGTTGCTGTTGGTTAGTCTCTAAGTTGTATCCAACTCTTTGCCACTCCGTGGACTGTAGCCCGCCAGGCTCCTCTGCCCATGGGATTATCCAGGCAAGAATACTGGAGTGGGTTGCCATTTCCTTCTCCAGGGGATCTTCCTGACTCAGGGATTAAACCCATGTCTCCTGCATTGCAGGCGTATTTTTTACCATTGAGCCACCAGGGAAACCCCAAAGCAGTAGAATCCTCCACAAATTTCATTTCCTTGTGTCTCAGTTTTGTAACATACCAAAAAAAAAAAAAAAAATTAAAAAAGTAGGGCATTGGATAAGCTGTTCCTCTCAACACTGATTTAATTCCCACTATTTCAAAAGGAAGAAATGGATCTAGGAAAGGTGCCTTGTCCTCAGTCAGATGCCTCAATTTGATGCTGGAAATCTACAACCCTGGGCAGCCAGTCCTAGATTCCAGAGCTGTTTCCACATGGCAGAAGCTACTTAGTATCCAACAGGCCATGGAAATAGTTCTGCCTCTCCTTTACCTACTCACCCACCTTTATCTGTCCTCCACCCGCCTGCCAGGTCTATTCCACTGCCTACACGTTCCAAAGTCCTCAGCAGATGCATTCGGTTAGGCAGCTCTGGAAGTGGCATTGTCTGCCCAAGACAACATCTGCTCTGCTTGGGAAGCGCTGAAGCATCTGGGAGGGTCCAGGCAGCTCCGCCCACTGCCTGCTCTGGCTCCTCCTAACATCAGTCACTCCAGTGTTGGCTGCTCCTGAGAAATGGATCTCACTTTTTGTTCCATCTCATTTGACACTTTATCAGCTGGAGATGACAGGAAGCCAGTGATCTGTCAGCTCCCAAGATACGTAACATATCTGCCGAACACTGTTTACTCCCTGGCAAGGCAGCTCAGGACACAACAAAGAGAGAGAAAGAGGTAGATGATCAGCTTAACTCAAGTTTGTTAAAGTCCTGCAAAAATCCCGCTGGCTTCTCTTTGGGCAGCACAGGGGAGGAGAGAAGAGGGGGGAAGAGATGAGGGAGGAGAGGATCGCCATCCCTGCTTCTGTCCTGGAAGGAAGTTTGTCCGTCTCAGCTGAGAATTCAGTGTTGACCCATCATATCCTCATGTATTATTGAGACATGGCTTAACTTTATAAATAAGCCATTATTTCTGTGCAGGGACCACTGCCATGGCAAGAACCCTGCACATAATAACTGTCCTTGGGGAGCTTAATATTATACCTGCTCCTTCAAATGCCTGAGAGTGCTCTACTTTTGGAATTTAGAAAGTTGACATCCTGTGAATGTCAAGCTGGCAGGCTAATGGTGTCAAGGGGGGAGGGCAGGAATGGACGCTCACTGGATTCTGATGTATTGATATCTGGCACTAGATAAGGTATCCTCTTAAATATGGCAGCTCACATGAGAGGGGGCCGTTGGTCACGTGAGATGAGCCCCACCCACTTTGTGCAACGAGGGCTGAGAAAAGGCAGTTGGAAAGATTCTAGGTGGACTGGAAGGGGAGGGGCATATCACAGGGGCACAGGAGCTGGACTGCGGGGCGGAGGTGGGGGTCTCACCCCTTCATCTTAGGACTTACTCCAGGCTGACCACACACAGCCCACATCGAGGAGAATCTCTCTTCTGAAGTTCAGTTAGCCTGCTTCGTCCCCTCCACGTCTCAGTAGAAGAAAACCCATTCACGCTATTTGTTTTACTGCCCCTCTGTTTTTATCTGGTATAAACTGTGTTGATTTTTTCAGCGTTTTCTTATTTGTTATTTCATTTGCCCTCCAGAACTCAGAAAAGAGCATCAGACATCATTTTCCTTCTCCCTTCCTGATCCCGGGGAAGATGAATGGATCTGGTTTTATGATGTCTGTGCTCTCTGCTCCCTTTCCCCTTTTTCTTTCTCTTTTATGTGCCTCCTCCCCCTCCCTTCCTTTGGCTTCCGCAAATTTCTTCCGCTTAGAATCTGATTCTTGGTTGCTGCCCTCGTGTGAGGCAGGGAGGTGTGGGGGGAGTTCCCATTCTTCTCAAACTCTGTCGGAAATATTAATGCCCAGTACAAGGCTGACACCCCAGGGCCCGGGGTTGTATCTGCCGCATTTTCTCTTTCTTGTTCAATTCAGTTTCAGGAGTTATACGGTTTATTTTTTGATATGAAAATTAATTTCTGGACAAGACAATATATGCCTGTGCAGGGGCCAAATTTGTATTTTCTCACCGCATGGCTGTAATTCCACTATAGCTCAAACCGGCTCTCTCATCCTCAGGGCTTTCTCCCCTCTCCGTGGTCCTGAGGCTGCAGGGGTGGCCCGGAGCAGCGGGTTTCATATAGCAGTGGTGCAAGGGGTTGGCCATGGATGGGCTGGGTTAGCCATCATTCCCAGATCTCTCCCCTCAAATTCTTTCTCTGGATGGACTTGTCCAATCCATACAAACACAGACGAAGCTGGGGCTCAGGTCTCCAGCCCAGTGAGGAGGTTGGGGGAGACTGGTGGTGATGGAGCTTCCCTTTGTCCTGTTTGCTGCAAGCATTTCAGTCCTGTGCTTTGAGATGTCGGCAGCAAGAAGGGTTTGACACATTTCTCGTGGTCCCTGCACATTGCCCATGACCACCTTGCCTTCCAAAAGCCTGTGTTCACCTGCTAAGAATGGTCACTGTGAATTAATATCAAGGTAAGAACTTGTGAAATAGGGCAGAACCAACAAGACATTTTCCAGAGTAATGAAAGTGAAGTGACTTTTATGTTGTATTCAATATTGTGACTTCTAGAGGAATTTCCAGGAAAGCCATGGCCTTTCTTCATACCCCAACTCCCACAGCTAATTCTAATTCTGCTTATATATATATATATATATATACACACACACATATACACACACACACACACACACACACACATATATATGTAGCTGTACCACTGTTTGGTATAATTAGATATATGGTCCTCAGGTGGACATCTAGTCTTGCCTATAAGCCATGTATTACTTCCCAAAGAAGCCTATTTGATTCTGACACCTACAAGGTGAATACAAACTATTTATTCACACTGTAGCTAGCATTCCTCCCAAATCCCCATAATATGTTGGGTCTGAATGATTTGTGTATGGAGAGAGGGTTGTTCAGACATACTTTATACATTGGAAAGTCAACCCGGGAGGTGTAGATAACTCTCATTAAGTGAGCCAAGGCTCAAGATGAGATTACGTGTTCTTTCAGATTGAACTGGGGGCCGAGGGATATGGGTTCCAGTCTCTCCAGTGCTCTCATTGGTCCCTAGTGGCTATTTCTCTTTTTTCTATCTGCCAAGTGAGGTGAGGTACCAGTGCCTTTCCACACACCCTGCTCACAGCGACATCTTAAAGATGATTGAGTTTCAGTGACTCCCAGGTGGAAAAAACTCTTTCTCACACCCCTACTCCATCACTGTAATTATTATTATTTTTTTAAAATGAATCAAATTATGGTTGGATGGCTTTTGAGAAGTCAAAATAGCATACTTTTATGGAGTGGAATAAACATAAAGGATGGGTTTTGGAATCAAGCAATTTAAGATTTGAAGCCCAAACTTATCACTTACTACATTGATGGGTAAGTTACTTAGCCTCTTGGAGCTTTATTTTCCCATGTAAAAAGTGGGGATAACAGTGTCATCTATGGAAAGTTACAAGGGTAAGTAACCATCT
This sequence comes from Cephalophus harveyi, assembly GCA_006410635.1. Taxonomy (NCBI): domain Eukaryota; kingdom Metazoa; phylum Chordata; class Mammalia; order Artiodactyla; family Bovidae; genus Cephalophus; species Cephalophus harveyi. The sequence continues at coordinate 273,940 of SJYT01016090.1, read as the reverse complement.
TTATTACATCAGTACTCTTTCAGCACTGAGAGAAAGAATTCCATGTTTAAGTTGCTTTGTGACTGCAAGGAACCTCTTACCACCACACACTGGTTGCAGTTCGCCTGTACCTCTTCTCCTGTCACTGCTGATGCCTGCAGAAGCTTCCAGAATCCAGTGAGCTCAGCGCCATATAACCGAGCAATGTCCTATGCTGGACCCTGTTCTGTGCCTCCCGGTCCAGGGCAGGAAGCCACTGCTTGTCACTCAAGGGCTCTGCTCCTGGTTAGAGTGCCCGTGTTTGTCCCCAGGAGACCAGGAGCATGACAATGTAATAGTAGGTCTCAGATGGGAAAATGCAGCTGCCCAGGGATGCCTGAGGTTCTGGTTTCTCTTTACTCCTCAATACAGACAGACACCCAGCACCAGCTGAAGGTGAAGACTCTGCAAAAAACCCCAGTGAAGGGCTCAGGTGTACGGGAAACACCAGGAATGAGGAGGGAGCTAAATGCCCAGCCCTGAGACCCAGGAGTGCGATTATCTGACAGTTTGGCTTAATGGAAAAATCGATGGTTTAGGAGGTGCCTCTGGGTTTGAAGCCTCCTTCTGACAGGCTTCTGAGCACAGTGCTGAGTCAGCGGCCTTCTTCACAGACTCCCAGTTTTCTTCTTGACAAGATCAGACTAATAGTTCCCTCACGAGGCTATAGGGTGAGTGTTCAAACCCCATCCTAGCCAGTGAGCACCTCCAGGTCTCTGGGAAAGCTGCTTGCAGCTGTCTGCCTCTGTTTCCACATCTGTGAAATGAAGACGATATTTCTTGCCTGTCTCGCAGGGCATGGCAGAGAATCAACTGTATGATGTACCCAGGAACCCAAGGGTGCCCAGCATCTGAACTCATAAACAGTCCACAAATACACCCCCTTTAAGTGGCAATTATAGATGCTATTATTTTATTGATTTTAGCTTATTATACACAAGACTAGATAACTGTGCATGCTGTTGCTCAGCAGTGGCCAAGCACCCCATGGACCCTAGCCTGCCAGTCTCCTCTGTCCATGGGATTTCCCAAGCAAGAATACTGGACTACGTTGCCATTTCCTCCTCCAGGGGATCTTCCCGTCGAAGGGATCTAACCGTGTCTCCCATGTCTCCCGCATTAGCAGGCAAATTCTTTACCACTGTGCCACCTGGGAGGCCCAGACTAGATAATCAGTTCAGTTCAGTCGCTCAGTCGTGTCCGACTCTTTGCGACCCCATGAATCGCAGCACGCCAGGCCTCCCTGTTCATCACCATCTCTCGGAGTTCACTCAGACTCACATCCATCGAGTCAGTGATGCCATCCAGCCATCTCATCCTCGGTCGTCCNGATAATACTTACCTACAAATTAGACTAGACTAGGACAGCAGTTGAACCAAGTGTGTGCTTTTAAATGGCTCATACTAGGTAAAATTCCTAGAAAATTTTTATTTTCTGAATTTTTTTTTCTTGACTCTGGAGTTTCCTTCCTTAAATTCGTGATTCTCAATTTCCCTCTCTCTCTCTCTCTGTCCTCCATGCAGTAAAACAGAGCTGCAGGCGGTCAATTTCGAGTCAGTGGGCTGTGGAAAGCAGTTAGAATAATAGTTTATTGACCCTGAATGTGGCAGCTGGAACTGAGGGCAGGCTAGTCTTGGGCACAGTGTAATTGTCATGAGGGAAGTTTGATCATCTTTGATCATGTCAGTGACCTTTAAGAAACAGGATGCTTGCAGAGGAACGTGGTAAGCACAGCCAGAGACCAGGGAGGCAGCCTCCCCAGAGAAGGAGGGGCTTGGGTGGAGTGTAGGCAGGTGGGCCACAGGGGTGGCGGCTTGCTGTCTGCACCTGCGCATTGACCTTGCCCCCCCTGCTTTGGGTGTCTGAGCGCTGAGCAGACTGGTGCTCTGAGCTCCATTGGTGATGCTAAACCCCAGTTTCAGTGTGTCAGAGCCACAGAAGGACTCTGCTTTTCAGATCATCGTTTGCAACTGGGATTGCTCCTAAATACTGACTGGCCTGCTTCCTTCACTGAGATGATCACGAACCTTTTAATGGAAACATAATTAGGAAGTAAAATACAGTTAAGCTAATTTAATATTTCAATATTACAGACAAACTTTTTGCAAGCATAATTTCAAATAAGGGAGACAGTTGAGGAAACTCAAAGAGACAAGACAGCCTGAGTAAGTGAATGAGTAAACGATCATTTACATTTTGCCTAATTTGTGAGCTACATAATCAAATAAGAAAACAAGACTCTATAGGCATCGAATAACATATATTCAATAAAGAAACTCAAAATGTATTAGTTCTGGGTAAAATGGGTTGTGGCCTTTAGAAAATATTTCTAAATAATATGTTACCTCATTCTCTAAGTGACATTTTTACTTAATTAGTTGTGCTTATATTTATTCCCTTTGTGATCCTTGAGTTCAACTACCTATATTGACAAAAGAAAAAACACCATGTAAATATTTTTTCCTTTTTAAAAGAAAGCACCAATCCTACGAAAGAGGACATGGGTCTTTCTTGGTATCTGCCATCTGCACTGTGGCTGAAGCAATAAGATGCATTACATAGAAACTGGGATTGTAGCTAAAGAGCTCCCGATATTAGATAAAAGGCACTCATGTTAGTTTCAAGATGTTATGAGCTCTGAGTGAAATATATGAGAGGAGGAGCATGAATTATTTCTTTTCATTTAATATCTTTTCACTGAGAGCAGGGGAAGTCCTGGTGAGCAGGCTGGTCAGGTAAAAACCAATGTCAGGAGAACTGACTGCTCTGGGAGAAAGAGAAAAGGGGCTGCGTATTCAAGTAGAATAGAATCTAGTTGAAGGGTGAGAAGATAGAAATGAAATAATAGTTTGTTTTTCATAGCAACAATCCAGCAAGTGCACAAATTAAATTTGTATGAGCTGAATGCCTAAGTGCTGACTGTCTAAAGAAATGTGTGAAGAAGCATCTCTGAAGGTTGACACAAGAGGCTGATGGATTCAACTTCACTTTTTTCAACTGTTTATGCATTTATATGAACCATCTGAGGTCTTTATGCTTGATTGTTTAGTCAATTATTGCAAGAAGGGATTTCAGAAAAACCATCTCTGTCTTTTTTTCCACACCCCCTGCTCATGAAGTATGCAATTGTTTCCACAAGAGCTGAGACATGGTGCTAACCTCACAGGGCACACGCAGAAGACTTAACAAGTTTTCTTTCTTTCTTTTTTTTTTTTTTTAATGAACCTTTTCCTTATTGTGTGTTTTGCTGACTACTGTTAACATTGTTTTTTTCACATTTTAAAACTAATGATTCTTGGTTAGGATAGATCCATGTCTGATGTCTGATAATTATTTAAGAAACAATTTTGCAGAGTTAGAAGAGAAGTAAAGATGAAATGTGTTACGAGATTTACATTTACAAAATTTCCTTTTAAAAATCAACACTCTATTTTCTAGAAACTAGTGATGGCAAGTTTCTGCATAAACTGTGAAACAAAATAAAACCCAACAAAACTTAAGAATAGGACCTTCCCAGTACTCTTCCTCGGAAGGGTAATTTGCTATGTGGATTTTTTCTCTCTTTTTTTAAATTGTATTTGGTTATTTAGTTTTGGCTGCTCGGGCTACTCTCTAGTTGCTGTGCATGGACTTCTCATTGCTGTGGTTTCTCTCGTTTCAGAACTTGAACTCTAGGACACATGGGCTCAGCAGTTGAGAGCACAGGCTCAATAGTTGTGGTGAATAGGCTTGGTTTCCCCATGGCATGTGGAATCTTCCCAAAACAGGGATCAAACCTGTGTCCCCTGCATCAGCAGGCAGATTCTCAACCACAGGGCCACCAGGGAAGTCCAGTGTGGATTTTCAGTGCATTCAGGGTCATGAATTCAATGAAACTTAGTCACCAAAGGCAGTATCCCTACTAAATGCTTGGCCAGAAGAAAGATATGTCTGGCAGAGGACATCCCACTTCCCAGATGTATTGATATTTGCAAGTCTTTGACCCTTTGCAAGCCATTGGCCCTTTACTTCCATATCTCAAGAAGAACAGGCAAGAAGCAATGAGGCTGGGAAGCTGTGTGAAACGGTAGAAACAACTGCTCTTATTTTTCCAAAAATGTGTACACTCTTCAGCATGAACCAGATAAACCAGAAATTTATCTAGAGTTCTTTTTAACCCTGGGCAGTGCTGTTACATCGAGGACAATCTCCAGTTCCTAGACACCGTCATATCTGCTCATTTCTGGCACCCCAACCAAATACAGTTTTGTTGATCATTTCTATTTTCCTCAAGGTTTCTTGTGACTTCAATCATCTGCCTGCATTTGACTGGCTCTTAGGATGAAACCTCAATGTCTTTTTATACTGGGAACTCTTGATGTTCCAAACTTAGCCCATTTTGGGGAAGCAAGTCTTATTCTGCTTCCTATCTTTGGAGACAACTGATTTTCTTTGTCACCTGAACCAAGGCTCTTTACCTTTCCTGATTTTCCCAACAGTGAATCAGAGTTAATTATTCCTAACCTGAAGGAGTTGTCGAGAGGATCAATTTGTTAATGTTTGTAAAGTACTTTGGATACATAAAGTGCTAAGTATTATTAAATTCCATACAAATAAATTGAAATCTAGACTCTAAAGGGACTAAATAATTGACTTTATTCTTGTGAGTTTATAATATTTCAGCAAATGTACAAAATGTGGGTATTTTTTCTATCTTACATTTGTACAGATATTATTATTGTTTGTAATACAGAGCATACAAAGCAACCCCTCCTTCCTACTCAAGTTAATAAAAATGTAAAAGAAATGACTGTCATTATAAGCAAAGTGAGTGTCCCAGGGGAAATATCCCCCAATTTCAAACGTTGCTGGCAATTTCCTCTTCCAGCTGTCTATAGAAAACCTGCCCCGAAAAGGTAAGAGGAACTGAGAAGGCAATTAAGGAATTGAATATGGATTAGACAAGCAATGTTAAAAACTCAAGAATCTCCTAATTATGCTGCTTTCTGGACTCTGAAACAGTTGGGGTAAATAAGCAAACTTAAGGTGCTTGCCCTCAAGTCCAGTTTCTTCAGGACCCAGGTACAGACTAGGGCACTGGTTGCACTTTGTTCAGCCCCAGGGATGTTCAGCCCTGGTGATCACATGTCCCTCTGACATCACCACACAGCACTGTGTCATCCCTGCCTGTGTCACACCAGAGTTGCTGGAGATTCCATAAATATTAGTCCAGCAGGGCCACAGGCTTGCACGTGTGCTCATCTCTGGGGTAAATGCGAGCACTGCCCGCTGACACAGTCCCTTGATGAGGATAGCTAAAGCCAGAAGCAATCTCCGCCAGGTATAAAGGGGTGATGTTCTTTTTTTTTAGCGGGGGCTGCTTTGAGTTTTAGCTGTGGCATGTGGGATCTTTCCATGTGGTGCACAACTCAGTTGCCCTGGGGCATGTGGGATCTTAGTTCCTTGACCAGGGATCAAATCCATGTCCCCTGCAGGGGAAGTGCAGAATCTTAACTACTGGACCACCAGGGATGTCCATGGGGTGACTCTCTTTAAACAAACCCTGGCCCACAAAGCAGAGACTTCCGCTGGGGTTGTGATGACTTACTGACGGGTGGGGCCTCCAGAGACCACTCTGTGGCCTTAGAGCCTTGGGTGAGAACGATGACTTCTCCCATCGCCGGGGCTGTTTCCTGGAGCTGTCCTGTGGGGTGTGTAGGATTCCGCAAGAGGACGGAGCAGCTGGGTCCTGCCTGCAGTGGGGGCTGGGAGGCCCATCGAGACCTGCGTGCAGGACTCTTTCCCTCAGTCTCCTCTTTCAAGCCGAGAGGGTTCCTGAAGCTACTACCCACCTTCTAGGATGAGGACAACGTGGAACAGTAACTGTGAAGGCATCGGAAAGCATACACGCCCTGTGCAAATATGATGGATCCCATGGGAAGCACCCTTTCTCCTGTGAGTAGAGTCATCTCCCTGGCTTAACAATGCCTCGGGCTTCAACACTCCATCCTCCCGCTGTGGTTCACTCCTGGGGAACCTCACCTCCCGACAGATAATAAGTGAAGTTTTAGCACTGAAATAAATCCCTCTCATGGGGCATACGACACTCCGTTTTATTATTTTTTTTTTCTTTTAATTTCACCAAAGGAAGAATTTCAGGAGAATAAGTTCCTTCTTTTATGGGTGCCTATTTTTCTGCTTTTAGCCTGGGCTGCTGGGTGGTCCAGGGCAGGGGAGAGGGGACCTAAGGGTTCCAGCGCCTGAGCCCGTGTCATCACTCATCTGAGGACATTTCATTTGCCCTCTCCAGGCGTCTTTATACCCTCCTGCTCCCATGGATAACTAGAAGGATAAAGTAAGTGGATATGATGGAGAACAGGAAAACATCTTCCCTCCAAAGGTGACTTTCAGGGTTGGAGAGATGTAATTTATTTCTCTGCGGCAACCATCAGGGATGTCGTCCAGAGCTGGTTGGTATATTTCCTGCCTGGGACTGGGGCACAGGCTGTTCTTTTCCAAGCCTGAAAAAGTGACACATTGCCCAGCTGGGTGCTCTGTGTTGGTTTGTGTAGCCGAATTGGTGCGATGGACATTTCACAGACAGGAAAGGAGGAGACCGCAGAGGAAAAAAAGACAGCTGCTCAGGAATTCCTTTCTTCACGATGCACCCAGGGTCTAAGCTGGCCCTTCTCGATCCTTGCGACGTAATTTTCCCATCAAGATAAGCATGAACTGTGTTGGCAGTTTCTGCTGTACAGTCTGCAGTTCCAGGTTGTGCTCAGATGAATAGAACTGTGAGTTTGCAGAGACATTAATAAGCCTATGCATTTAAATAACCTTTATCTTCCAAGGAGCTCAGAGCATTATAAATGATGGGACATTGCTTTTATTTTTTTTTCCCCCTGCTTCAGACACTTAGCATTCTTATAAAACCTGAAATTTCAGTATCATCCTTCATGAGTCTAGTGTACCATCAAGAAAAAAAGAGTGATAACAATGATGTCAACAAATTATTATAACAAAGACTCAGTGATACATACAGAAAAGAGGCAGAAGACTGGAGATTAAATCTCGACTAAGTCATGGATGTGCTATAGTATTTTTAGCCAAGTCACCTCATCTTAGACACTAAATTTTATTACCTGTAAAATTGGGATTAAAATATTTTCATCTGTAGGGTTGTGGTAAGGAAAATGATAAGATAACCTGTTTCATTGTAAAGCATTACACAAATGGAAGATGATTGCTATAAACATTTCTTGGGATCCGCTGCTCCCCTTAGGCACAGTTTCCTGTTTATGTAAATACGCTGGAGGGAAACTAAGGCACAGATAGAAAACAGACTTTTTCCTACTGCAGTCTATAAACTCACAACTCCCAACTATTAATGCAGCCACAACTCCTATGAGCTTAAAACTCCGTCGCCAAGATGCCGGCTGTGACTTAGGGCCCCCACTGCACCATCTCTTCTGAGTTCCCCCGCAAACCAAGCCTCCTTCTGGATTCCTTCTTGCAGTTCCTGTCACAAACACCTGTGCAAGGAACTGAAGCCCCAGCCTGGCCCTGCTTCTGTAGAGCAGAGAGGCCGAGTCCAGGCTTTCCGACTGTACCTCCTAGGACTTCCTCCCCTCACTCTCTTCCTTGTTGTTCCTACTATGACATCTCAGCGGAGCCCCTCCTGTGTTTCCACTGAATGCAGTAGCTTTCACAGTGGGGCTTTCTGCCTCTTCTTCCTTCCCCAAACCACTTTCCATGATCTCGCCAGAGCTATGTAAACAAAGTGCAAAACAAACCATGTCGAGTCTCAGCATAACCCCTCTCCCCTCCAGAGGTCCCTGTGGACCATAGGATAAGCTCAAGGTTTTCTTCAGGATGAAGAGGGACTTCATCACATGGTGTCTCAAACACAGACACTACCACGCCTACCTCCCACTGGAGCTTCCAGCTACACCACATCCGTCCTGAAAGCCCCGTGCGCCTGTCCTGCCAGTGCCACTGATGCTCAGGATCTCGCCCCCAACTTCCTCCTCTGGCAAGCCCCTCATCGTCCTGTGCTCAGGCGTGCCTGCTCCAGGACCAGCCACCCATCACCTCTGTGTCGCAGGGCACCTATCACTTCTCATGGTGACTTTAGTTACACACGACACAGCTTTCTTAGCAGAATCCACTGATGAGGGTTAAGGGGTTTCAACACTACTGTTCATGCAAGATTAAGGTTTGTTGTTGTTTACTCACTCAGTCATGTCTGACTCTTTGTGAACAAGATTGTCACCTTCCTTGGAAGCTTGCTCACTGCTGTACAAGTTACTGTAACAGTTGCAGGATTCCTGGTTTTGCCCCCGGTCTTCCTCACTCTCTGCTTGGTACCTCATCTCCCTGCCTGCTCGAGGCAGAGGTCCAGTGGCCTGTTCCCCTTCCTTTCCTACACTCCTGCCATCTGGTGTTAGTCCCTCAGTCATGTCTGCCTCTTTGTGACCCCATGGACTGTAACCCGCCAGGCTCCTCTGTCCGTGGGACTCTCCAGGCAAGAATACTGGAGTGGGTTGCCATTTCCTTGTCCAGGGGATCTTTCCAACCCAGGGATCGAACCTGTGTCTCTTGCCTGGCAAGTGGATTCTGTACCATTGAGTCACCTGGGACGCCCCCAAGATTAAGGCAGCAAGGAACAAATAAGTTTCGATGCTACAGCAGAGCTGTGCGTGTTTGGTCATGCAGTCATTGGACCAGCTCTGTTAAGGGCTTGTGTGTGCCAAGTACTGGAATAGATTCTAGGTCACGCAGTACGGCCGGTGCTCTGGGGTGGATGTCCAGGGTGTGGACCATGTAGTGTATACACATGGATTCAGGCGTCCACCTCATTCCCGAAACCTCTGAATGTGAAAAGTGTTAAGTAGGTGCTTAGTCATATCCGCCTCTTTACCACCCCATGGACTGTAGCCCTCCAGGCTCCTCTGTCCATGGGATTCTCCAGGCAAGAATACTGGAGTGGGTTGCCATTCCCTTCTCCAGGGGATCTTCTCAATCCA
>SJYT01016090.1:224904-262970 GCA_006410635.1 Cephalophus harveyi | reverse complement strand
AGTCTACATGGCTTTCTATATCTTAGCTGAATAATGTCAGAGATTATCTACTGAAATTTTGTAATAAAGATTCAAAAATTAGAATATTTGTGTATTTTTTATTTTAATTTTAGGTCAATATAATTTATTATTTATGTTGTATTGCTTAAAATTTCAAAATAAGCCTTCAGATATTTATTGCTATGTTTCCTCTTAAAAAAATGAGAAAATTGACATTCCTACATTTCTTCCTAATATCTGTTGGTTCCACATGTATTTGTTTTTTGGTAAAGTGGATATTGTTATTTTGTTCAGTCACTAAGTCATGTCCAACTCTTTGTGACTCCACAGACCACAGCACACCAGGCTTCCCTGTTGTTCACTAACTCTGGGAGTTTTCTCAAACTCATGTCCATTTAGTCAGTGATGCTATCCAAATATCTCATCCCCTTCTCCTCTGGCCCTCAGTCTTTCCCAGCATCTTGGTCTTTTCCAGTTAATCAGCTCTTCACATCACATGGCCAAAGTATTGCAGTTTTGCTTCAGTGTCAGTCCTTCCAATGGATATTCAGGACTGCTTTCCTTTAGGACTGGTTAGATCTCCTTGCAGTTCAAGAAACTCTCAAGAGTCTTCTCCAACACCACAGTTCAAAAGCATCAATTCCTTGGCACTCAGCTTTCTTCATGGTCAAACTCTCATATCCATGCATGACTAGTGGAAAAACCATAGCCTTTACTAGATGGACCTTTGTCAGCAAAGTAATGTCTCTGCTTTTTAATACACTGTCTAGGTTGGTCATAGCTTTTTCTTCCAAGGAGCAAGCATTTTTAATTTCATGGCTTTAGTCACCATTTTCAGTGATTTTTGAGCCCAAGAAAATAAAGTCTGTCACTGTTTCCATTGTTTCCCCATCTTTTTGCCATTAAGTGTTGGGATTGGATGCTTTAGATCTCCTTGCAGTTCAAGAAACTCTCAAGAGTCTTCTCCAACACCACAGTTCAAAAGCATCAATTCCTTGGCACTAAGCTTTCTTCATGGTCAAACTCTCATATCCATGCATGACTACTGGAAAAACCATAGCCTTTACTAGATGGACCTTTGTCAGCAAAGTAATGTTTCTGCTTTTTAATACACTGTCTAGATTGGTCACAGCTTTTCTTCCAAGGAGCAAGCATTTTTAATTTCATGGCTTTAGTCACCATTTTCAGTGATTTTTGAGCCCAAGAAAATAAAGTCTGTCACTGTTTCCATTGTTTCCCCATCTTTTTGCCATTAAGTGTTGGGATTGGATGCCATGATCTTAGTTTTTTGAATGTTGAGTTTTAAGCCAGCCTTTTCACTCTCACCTTCATCAAGAGACTCTTCAGTTCCTCTTCACTTTCTGCTATAAGGGTGGTGTCATCCACCTATCTGAGGCTATTGATATTTCTCCCAGGAATCTTGATTCCAGCTTGTGCTTCATGATATTGTTACTGAGTCCACAGTATGAAAAGAGTGGACTCAGTAACAATATCATTTCCACAAAAGAAGATCTCCCATTAACAGCCCAGGAGAAAGAAACAAGAGCATTAAACAAGCAATTCTGTTTTGTTCACATCATCACAAAATGCTACTCATCTGATACAATCTATGATTCTATGATATTAAGTCATTGTTCAATCAAAATTACTATTGTTTCACAAAGCGAGTTTGGAGCCTTCAACACCACACCTTTGAAAGACCGTCCCAATCTTTCCTCACAGTACAAAAGAACACACTGCGCTGGACAGGCCTGGGGAGGAGAAGCCCTTTAAAGCTATTATTTAGATTTTTATAACCCGAGAGAGTAACACAGTATTCATCAGTATTTACATTTCTCTTTCTTTTTTGCCAGATTATACTGTTTATCAGGTAATTTCGTTTTCACCATTAATTCACTGATTTCATCTGAATTTCAGAGTTTCACCTCGCCATTTTCTGTGAAATGCAGTCTTTTCTGAAAACAATCTCTCCCCCAGTGAAACAATGCAGTATTAAGAAGAAATGTTAAAGCATTCTATTATCTTTAAATAAAAATACCAGCCATAACCAAGTGCAGAGAAAAACCTAGAGACTGAAAGGGTGAGGAGGTACCAACCAAGTGCAGGGGGCAGACCTCATGTGGAGTCTGATTCAAACCAGTGGTAAAGGAGACTCCTCAGTGAGATGATTAGCAACATGTAAACTAGAAGGTTGATAATATTGAGGAATTGGGGTTATTTTTCAGATGAAATAATATATTTTTCCAAAGGCTCTCCTATCCCTTAGAGAAAAACTAGTAAAATATTTGTGTGTTAGTCATTCAGTGGTGTCTGACTCTTTGCAACCCAATGGACTATAGCCCACCAGGCAAGAACATTGGAGTAGATAATTATTCCCTTCTCCAGGGGATCTTTCAAGCCCAGGAATCAAACCCACATCTCCTGAACTGCAGGCAGGGTCTTTATTGTCTGAGCCACCAGGAAAGCTTTGAAATGGAAGTGAAAGTCATTCTGTTGTGTCCAATTCTTTGCAACCCCATGAACTACAGAGTCCATGGAATTCTCCAGGCTAGAATACTGCAGTGGGTAGCCGTTCCTGTCTCCAGGAGATCTTCCCAATCCAGGGATCAAACCCAGGTCTCCCACATTGCAGGCAGACTCTTTACCAGCTGAGCCCAATGCTTTACAGGATTGGGAGCAGGAGGAGAAGGGGACGACAGAGGATGAGATGACTGGATGGTATCACTGACTCGGTGGGCGTTAGTCTGAATGAACTCTGGGAGTTGGTGATGGATAGGAGGCCTGGCGTGCTGCGATTCATGGGGTCGCAAAGAGTCGGACACGACTGAGTGACTGAACTGAACTGAATCTGAGGTCTAGGATCTGCTCCAGAATAACCTGGGGTGGGGGTGGGGCTGGCAGAGGGCAGGAGTGAAGATGCAGCAAGACTGGCCACCAGCTGCTCCTGCTTGAAGCTGGGGAGTGGGTCCATGAGGGTTCATTACACTGTACACTCTAATTTTAGAAATTTTTGTAATTGTCCACTACGACAATAAGTTAAAAGTGAATTAAACTTCACAAAGTGAAACAACCCCCTCCTCAACATTCTGTGAGTGTCCTTATGACATCAGGATTGAAGGACTAGCATATATGCCTGTGTACTTACTCAGAAGACCAGTGTAAATATTAAACAACACTGAACAATCTTTCAAACTTTAAAAAATAAAAAGAACTTTCAACAAACTTTACTGATAGTTTAAACCGTCTGTCATTTGAAATTCTAGTACATGCTACTCAAAAGTCCTTACTCACCTCTCCCAAAGCACAAGCCTTTATTACTTCTTCATATAGGTCTTCTTCATATTTCTTCCCAAATAAAATGTTACTCCTCACAGTTCCTGAGAACACCCAGGGCTGCTGAGGAACATACGCGATCCTCCCGTGCACGCTGACCTGCCCCTGGCTCGGGGGCAGCTCCCCCAGCACAGCGCGTAACAGTGACGACTGAAACAGACAGAAACACACACGCGTGAACAGGGAGCACTCAGGATGAAACACATCCCATAGCACGGCTGACCCCAGGCTGGTGCTTGATACACAACAGAACCCTTGCATTTAGAAAGGGATAAAGTACAGCCCTGGAAGTTTGGACAAAAACAAATGAAAATAACACTATTGGTCAATGCAAATGAATGGCTGACAAGGAATATTAATAAAATACTATAACAATCTCCTCTGCCCAAGAGAAGCCCCCAAATGAAGCACTACACTCAGCAAAAACTAAGAATGCTTAACATCCTTCACTAGCAGAGCAGCCCAGCAGGATGTGTACTTCATGTATCTGATGTTTAGTGCAGTTGTTCCTGCATCCAGGTGTCCGTCACTTGACAAACACTTATCCTTAAAAAGCTCTGTGTGAAGAATATATCCAAAGATGATTACTTAAAAGAATTCTGAAATGAGTCGTGTCTAAAGAGCAACAGTCCATCATAGAGGAAATCATCACCCTCTCATGTACACATCCACACTTAGGTTTCTGTATTTTGTTGTTTCACAACACAGGACACTAAGTGCAAGTGCACATCTTTCAAATCTCTTGTGACTCACAGAAGTGACGTGTCTGTGTCTACACCATCAGAGCGCTCACCACACTGGGCTGAGATCAACTGCCTATGTATCTGGCTCGCCCTGGAACCTGGTTGCCTTTGGATGGTAGAGACGTCAGGGTCTGGCTCACATCTGTGTCTTTAGCTCCAGCACGTGACTGAACATTCACCACACGTGCACTGAAAAGATCACATCAAGTCCCATGAGGAAATGCTCAGAGCTTCCCGGAAGAGCCTTCACCATCTCCAGACTTCCTGGAGGGGCCACTGTGATGAAAAGAAGTCCCCACTGTCTCCATCCAACCTAATAGCTGTCACATCAATAATTTCATTCACTGAGACGTCCAAATTCCTGACAATGGTTCCCAACTGTGCAATGTGAAGCATCAAGAAAGAAAACACAGTGTGTGCTTATTTAGATTTATTTGACCATGAAACCTTCTTGCAAAACTAATATTCCATGGAACAGTTTGAGAAACGCTGTTCTAGATACACCCAATTCAAACTGTGTCACGCATAGCTCTGGGCTCAACTCTGAGAATTTAACAAGGGCAGTGGTATTGCATCGAGCTGACAAAAGGCATCAAAACTTACCTTTCCTGCACCCACAGGTCCAACCACAGCTAACAGTTCACCAGGTCTGGCAGTAAAGAAAAGGTCTTGTAGGGTTGGGGTTCCTGATTTCTGCAAATTAAAGTTTATAAAAATGGGCCCATTTCAATAAAGTAACATACATTACTTCAGAATGTAGAGAAAATTACATAATAGTCATTGATATGCTAATGTAATCCACATTTTTCCCCTTCCTATTTTAAGATAGTAAGTCCTGGAGGCCTTTTCATCCAATCATACATATCTCTTTGGGGGTTAACAAGGCTCCTTCTTTTACCAGATTTCCATAAGGATATAGCTCCAGATACCCACAGAATTTTAGTAGTAGAAACGACAAGGCACCTGCCTGAAATGCAAACTGAATAATGCACATAAGCTTATTAATATAATGCACTTAATAGAATATCCTGCTTGGGAGGTTTTTAATCATTTATAAGTTTTCAAAATGACCCTTGGTTTTAACGGTCTCATTACTCTCCACAGTTCAGTTCAGTTCAGTCACTCAGTCGTGTCCAACTCTTTGCGACCCCATGGACTGCAGCATGCCAGGCTTCCCTGTCCATCACCAACTCCCAGAGCACACTCAAACTCATGTCTATGGAGTTGGTGATGCCATCCAACCAGCTCATCCTTTGTCATCCCCTTTTCCTTCTGCCTTCAATTTTTCCCAGCATCAGGGTCTTTTCAAATGAGTCAGTTCTTCACATCAGGTGGCCAAAATGTTGGAGCTTCAGCTTCAGCATCAGCCCTTCCAATGAATGTTCAGGACTGATTTCCTTTAAGATTGACAGGTTTGATCTCTGTTGTCCAAGGGACTCTCAACAGTCTTCTCCAGCACCCCAGTTCAAAAGCATCAATCAATCCCCACAAGGTGGCAGCATAAGTTCCTGGCATGCCTGGCCCTTTAATTAAATAATTTGAAACCTCCACTAATCTCTCCACTTTCATTTGATAAAGAATGAACCTCAGTAGTGCTCAGCAAGCAAAGGGGTACTTTCTTGGCAAATTAAGTGTTATTAATAATGGTCCAAGCTCTAATTTTTAACAAGAGCTCTAATTTAATACTTCCACCACCAACAACAACAATAAATGGGGAATAATTATGACATGATAAAGCGATAAAGCCTCAATTTTATATGTATTTATATACATTACCTGTCTTGGCTGAATGGAGGATAATAATACTTCTACTGAAGAAAAACAGGCAGCTTATTTACTGTCTGAGCCACCAGGGAAGCCCAAAGGAATAAAATAACAACAAAAACCATGGAGATACATGCGCTAGTACCCCCACCCAATGCAACGCAGGACCAAGTATTCACTGTGCCAATAACAAGTCACATTCTTGAGAGACTTGCAGGTTCATGTATGTCTTTACATATCATAAGTGTTAAGGAAAGTGTCAATAGCTGCCAATGCTTTAAAAAAAAAAAAAAAAAAAAAAGAATGGGGACACTTGACTCTAAAGTGCCCCAAAGACTAGAAACAAGACTCTGAATTTAAAAATCTGAATATTCCTCAAAATGAAAAATTTCTACAACTAATTATAAAGCATTCACATGCTAAAAAATGACATATATTTTGCATGGCCAAAAACACTAGCCCCAGATTTTAAAAGAAACTATAAATCTACCAATAAGAAGCTAGATGTTAAAACATAAGAAATATTTTTTAACCTTCTCCACTTCTTTATTCTTTTCTGACACTAGGGCTCTTATTTTATTACTCATCACTCAGTTATGACTAAAAAACAATGAGTCACATACCAACATCAGCTCCCTGTCACCACTCCTCACTGTTTCCCAGGGTCAGACACTGAGTTCCCTCCCTGTTCAGGCTTCAGGATCGGGCACTACTCTGCCGAGACCAGTAGAGGGCAGCACTCAACAGCGCAGACGTGCTGGGTCCAGTCAATTCCTGGTTATCCAGGCTCAGGGGATGCTGACTCAACAAGGATCATCAGCTGAGCCCGCACTCTGTACCAGATATAGTTGAAAACCCCCGCCCCATGAAGAAGTGGAGGCTCCCACAGGACCATTTATTTTAAAGCTTCAAGATTAAGACCATGTTCCATCATTTCATGAATGAGACCTGGGTCCCTGAGACCTGTCCCCACCTGCCCATCTGCCCACCTGGCTCTCTAGTGGAGCAGGTTACAGAGTTCATGTCTATCTCCTGCCTCCCAACCCAGCAGGGGCTTCATTCAGATTCAGCTTCTCTTTAAAACCCCAATGTCTGTGTCCCCCATCCAAGAGATCTCTCACCCATGATCTAACCTCACAGCCATTTTTACTAATGACCCCAGCAAGGGGCACAGTTCTTTCATAGGCAAGGCCAGGACAACATAATAGGCTGTTCTGTTTTACAATGCAAGTTGCACAAAAATCTGAGAACATGTTATTAAGTTCTTGAAAGAAAAACAAAATAGCTCATTTTAAAATGCTCCATAATTTGGTACAAAAGAAATTTGGTAATGAGTCATTTAAAAAGATGTGTTAGCATTCACATGGAGTGGTATTTATAATGGAATTTTAGTGCTTTCCATAAATGCTTCAAGAGTACTGTGATGAGAAATACGAAACAGGAGGTAAATCTACCGGAATAAGGTATGAGAAACTCTCAGGATAGGTCAGGCACCTTCTGTGCGTTGCCACGTGCAACTGGCACAGGGCTGTGGTTTTATGTATTCGGGAACATATTATCCTACTGTGCTATTGATGGAGGTGGCAGGTACTTAATCAGAAGTTGGTGAACACCATGCAGGTGGCAAAACAGAGTCCCAGGCCTGAAAGACAGGAGGAGTCTACAGAGTCTAGACATTTGCCCTGTGGTCCCCACTCTGACAGCAGCCAGGCTTCTGAGCTCTGCTCTGGAGAGTGGACCCTCTGGTAGAGGCATCTCCTTCCTGAGTCCTCCCGGCTCTCGGGCGGGAACAGTTTCCTGCCTTTGCTAATTTCTGGGTTGTCTCACCCACCACCATTTTGCTGTTTCTGCTTTTGCCCACTCTTGTCATCTATGCAACTAATTCCCTGCATGGAACTGCCTCTCCCATGGTGGGGTTCTTTTTTCCTGACTAATCCACACTGATACAGGAGGATGTGCACAGAGGACCAGGGAACCATGGAGGCAGGAACATTTCAGTCATTGATAAAGGAGGCAGCATTGCATGTGCAACTTAGAAAGTGGACCCTTGTTTTTTTCTGTTTGCCAAAAAGTCATAAATAAACCAAGTGTTGGAAAATCACCAGTTCTCCCTGTCAGTTTCCACACACTGCAGCCCTTCAACTAGGAATCACTGGTGCTCACTACGCCCACCTGCTGCTTCCTTCCTGCCCCTGGCTGCTACCAAAGTAGCCAGAGCCATCCAGAAGCTTAGGATGGGGGAGCCCCCACTCTACCCCACAGCAAAGATCCAGATCATGGCCTCAATGCATGTACAATAAAATGATCTGATAATCAAGGGAAAAAATGTACACTGATTCCCCAAAGCCTCTTTAACAACTGTCTGTGTATTCATTAGTTAAACCATTCCACACTGCAGCATTTTGACCATCCAATCCTGTAAATTCTAACATTATAAACACATGTACTTTAAATTCAAAATGTGCTAATACTTTGAAAGCTCTCTTGAAAATGAAATAAAGAGCAACATGTCAAACTTCTTATGCTGATTTTTACACTTAATCTCCATTAGCTGCAAACCTTATTCCTGATTTTGAGAATTTTTATAACATACTCTTAATATATGAGCAAATCACATTTTACACCATGTGGAAAACCTCGTCATTCTCCCATAAACCTATGTCTTCAGCTGTCAATTAGTAGCTATGATCTTGGAGAAGAGGACTTGTTACCTTATCCCAAGAAGCAGTGAAATCGTTCATGTCCACTATCGTTTCACCATCTGATACCAGCTGAGGGTTGAGCTGTGGTATCTCATCAAGTAATAGGAAGTTCTACAGAAAAAGGAGAAACACAGATTGTTAAACTGCAAGAACAAAGTACAAACAAAAATAATTGCTTTCCTGGAATTTATAATAAAAGATTTTATACAGCCTATATATCATTTTGTCAGCTGTACATAAACTGGTTTTGTTTCATATCAGAACATACTAAAAATTATATATTATATAGAATAACATATATCATATGGTATACATAATCTTAAAATATAGTATATATAGTATGCATAGAGTGTTTTATATACATATGTATGTATATATATAAACATATTTATATATAAAGCACATATAAGAATATTTTATATACAAACACTGTTATTTAATTGCTCAGTCAAGTATGACTCTTTTGAGACCTGCATGGGATTTTCTGGGCAAGAATACTGGAATCAGTTGCCATTTCCTTCTCAGGGGATCTTCCCAACCCAGGGATCAAACCTGCATCTCTGGCATCTCCTGCAATGGCAGGATTCCTTACTACTGTGCCACCTGGGAAGCCATATAAATATAAGGTTATTTACCACTAGCACCACCTGGGAAGCCCTGTATATATACATAAAAATACAGATATATATATAAAATAAACAGTTCCTGGCCATGAACAAATAGAGACTTTCTCAACAAGTATACTGGTTTCTCCTTAAAGAGAAAATATGACTCCAAACTTCAACATGTTTAGAACCTGGATGTTTTTATTGTTTACCTTGAGTTACTAACAACAAACAGGAGAATTGGTAGGAAATGATTCCACAAATACTTACTGAGTCCCACCAGGTGCCAAGCACCACGTGCTAGGAACACAGTGAGGAACGCCATGCCCAGGCCTTCAGGCATCAAGGGGCACAGGACAGGCTGGGACAACAAGACCGATGGCCGAGATGCCAAACAAAAGCCCTGGCGATGCCTGTTTTGCCTCATGACCTTTCCCTGGACACTTAAACACACTCTGCCTTTCTCCTAATGTTTTAAGTCAGTATCACTGTTTTCCATTACTTATCATTTAAGTCTTATTCTAAAAGTGAAGTGCTCTTAAATTTCTCTTCAAAATATTTTGCAAGCATCTTTCCACAATCACGGTCTCTTCCTGGACACTGCCCTCTCTCCTACAACAGGAGTGACTGCAGCTCCCACTTCTTGCCGTGTTCACATTGCTCAGCAGTTATTCAGTGGAATGTAGCTGATTAAAACCAACTCCTGAGAACCACTACAAAGCTAGCATAATCTTATGCAGGAAAACTCCCTCCTGTCCTGCAAATGCTGGACATAAGCCAACAAGAAAAGCTACTATGGCAGAGAAATTGAGTAAACAACTGAGACAACCCCAGTGCCATCGCCTCCTCCAAGAACCATGAAAATGTGGCAGAGACTGCTGGCTGTCCTCAAAATCTGCTCTCATTCTTCCCAAACCCCCGATGTTAGCTGCAAGTAGCAGCCTGGAAGGAGGCCCTCGCTCTCCAGGCTCCCGAGCAGATAGGAGCAGCCACGCGACTAAATCCAGGTCAGTGGAGAGTGACAACGTCCAGAACCTTCCTCTGCCCCATGGACTGGGCTTTGGAAGATGCCAGCTTGGTCAAGGCCATACACAGTGGAGTAACAGGAAAGAGTATGGGACCTCCCTAGTGATGCAGTTGATAAGAATCTGCCTTCCAATGCAGTGATGCGAACTTGATCCCTGGTCCAGGAGACTCTACATGCCACAGAGCAACTAAGCCCACGTGCCACAACTCCTGAGTCTGAGCTCAGAGCCCAAGTGCCACAACTACCGAAGCCTGGGCACCTGGAGCCCCTGCTCCACGAGAGAAGTCACCACAGTGAGAAGCTTGCTTGCCACAGCTAGAGAAAAAATCTGTGCAGCAATGAAGACCCAGCACAGATAAAATTAAATTTTTGTTAGAAAAAAGAAAGAGCCTGAGTCCCTTACGCCATGGAGGATGATTCCTACAAAAAAAAAAAAAAAATCTGCTGAAATCCTAAACTATTACTGCAAAATATGACTTAAAAACAGGGTTGCTGCAGATGTAATCAATTAAGGTGAGATCACATTGGAGTAGGGTAGGCCCCAAATCCAATATTAGTGTCCTTATAAGAAGAGAAAACCAGGGACACACACACTGGCAGGAAATGCCCGTGTGATGATGGAGACAGAAGCTGGAGTGACGGCAGTTACAAGCCAAGGAAGATCAAGGTTTTCCTGCAGCAACCTAAGCTAACAGAGGCGAGGAAGGATTCCCTCTTGCAGGACTCAGAGGGATGGTGACCCTGCTGACTCCTTGACTTCAGACTTCTAGGCTCCAGGACTGAGAAGCAATCAATTTCTGGGGTTTGAGGCACCTGTTTGTGGTACTTGGTAACAGCAGCCCCAGGAAACCCATACAGAGCCTTATAAGAACACTCGCATGAGAGAAAAATAAACTATCTGTGCAAGCAGCTTTAACATGGGTAGTTCTAGGCCTCATAGGCAAACTGAGTCCAAACCAACATAGGGGGAAACTGAAATAAGTAACTGAGGATGTGGGAGAAAGAAAACAGCACATAATCAGCAACCTATTACCCTAAAAATCATAAACACACTTCAAGTCCTTGACACCCAGAATATCATGCCCCCGAATCATAAATGTGATTGCAATCTTCACTACAAAAGAACAACTGGTAAAAACTGAACATGAAAACCTGCTTCTGTGCAGGAAAAGAAAGACATCGTGATCCCTGCATCTCTCTCAAAGACCAGCGGGTGGGAGATGCCATCCACTTGTTCCCCCTTCCGCTCATGCAGGCTCACTGAGACCTAACGCTGGGCATGGCTCCTCCTCCCCGCCCCGAGCCCGAGTCCAGCAGGAGACAGGGTGGACGGACAGTGATCTGAGGACTCCTCTGCAGACTCTCAACCACCGCAGCCCGAGTTCTCTCTGCACACCACCTCTTCCGTAGTCAGCCAGGTACCAGCTCTCACCTGTTCTGACACAGCTCATCCCTCTCCCAATGCTTTTCTCTCAAAACAATACAATTTCAGAATTCTACCCACTATTAACCACTGCAAATATTAATACAACTTTTCTTTTGCTGGCTCCTTCGCCAGCCCTCCCCAACACCACCAAACTGATCCCAACACCACTATTTCCTGATCTCTTTACAGCACCTCTGAGTGTCCACCACGCTTAACACACCCAGAGACCCATCAGTACCTAAGTCCACACTCCCCAGGTGGCCTCTGCCTGGATGCCCTGAGTACTAACCCTACCCCTCCTTCTGAGTCCATCTCAAATACTAACCCTCCATGGAACCATTCAGGACAATCTAGGCTGGCACTGCCCTCCCAACCTCTGAATCCCCAGAAAGATAGAAAGTCACACAGAGGGGAGACACTTCATCATTCATGCACCTACAGTCACAACTCCAGCTGAGACCAAGCTTTGCACGGAGTCAACCCCTCATGGGTGAGGCAAGGAAGAGACTGTAGGGCTGGTTCAAATCAGCACAAACACTGACTGCATGGCCGCTATAGCCTTACACAGTCTGAGCTAACACGGCAACAGCCAAAGGTTATATATGTATGTTATACATTTTGTCTAGACAGAAATTCCAAGTTTAGCTTAAATGTGTTACCAGGACAAAAAACAATGTTAAGCATGTGCACAGTAGAACCGAAATTTTCCACTTTCAAAAAAAGAAGAAGAAAGTAAAGAACAAGCACTAAGTAAGGAATTAAATCTATTGAGTGCTTGTTCACAAATAATAGGTCTGAGTAGGGAAAGAGTCACAGGCTTCCAGGGGTTAAATGACACTCCATTCAGCACATGACCAACTCATGAAGGTGCAGAAGTGCTGGCTGGATTCTTCTCCAGGACTCAGGCTAATGAAAAAGCTGAAATTAAATTTCTCTTAGACCCAGAACAGGTTCTGCAGGAAAGTATCAACATCAGAACTGTAGCCAAAAAGAGTTCCCAGTGGCTGAAAATGGAAAACCTGCTTTATGAACAATATAACCTCAGAGACACATTTTATGGCATGTAAAGTCACTGAAGACTTTCAGTGCTTTGGAGACAAGATATTTACAATCCTAGTGGAGTCAATCAATGCCAAGACCTTCAGACCCCTTTTCTTATTACGAAAAAAATAGAGGGACTTCTGGGACCTATAAAATCATAATAAATCCTCATATTCTCTATATGAAAAAAGGAAATTGAAAAGCATGTATAAACAAGAAGATACAAAACTATGAAGACACGTGTAGGTCTGCCTGTGCATATGGACCACCACACCCCCCTCCAAGGCAGGCAGGGATGGCGGGTTTCCTTCCTAGGACTCCCAGATATGACCTGAAAAGAAATCCTAGGAGATGACCATCCAGTCTACTGAGTCCCAGGCTCCAGGGGACAGTGGGGCAGCAGAGCTCCACCCCACACTGTATTCTAAACTCCTCATGCCCACCACACTTCCAGCCCATCTGTGGTCAAACCTCACTCAGCTCTCACCACCTGTCAGTAAACTCAGCTGACCTTTTCTTCCACTCTTGTTGGCCTTTTCACCTTCTAATTGGACATTAACCCACCTAAGTGAGAGGCAGGTTGAGGAAAAAAAGGAACATCCAGTCATTGTCTATTACCTGTTAGATAACAGCATAGGAACTAAATAACGGGATAGGAACTATATAACAGGATAAAAGGGTAGGAACTAAAGAGCCTCTTGATGAAAGTGAAAGAGGAGAGTGAAAAGTTGGCTTAAAACTCAACCTTTAGAAATCTAAGATCATGGCATCTGGCCCCATCACTTCATGGCAAATATTTGGGGAAACAATGGAAACAGTGACAGGCTATTTTCTTGGGCTCCAAAATAACTGAAGATGGTGACTGCAGCCATGAAATTAAAAGACACTTGCTCTTTGGAAGAAAAGCTATGACCAACCTAGACCTGTCTCTTNAATATTTGGGGAAACAATGGAAACAGTGACAGGCTATTTTCTTGGGCTCCAAAATAACTGAAGATGGTGACTGCAGCCATGAAATTAAAAGACACTTGCTCTTTGGAAGAAAAGCTATGACCAACCTAGACAGCATATTAAAAAGCAGAGACATTACTTTGCCAACAAAGGTCCTTCTAGTCAAAGCTATGGTTTTTCCAGTAGTCATGTATGGATGTGAGAGTTGGGCTATAAAGAAAGCTGAGTGCCTGGAGAATTGATGCTTTTGAACCGTGGTGTCAGAGAAGACTCTTGAGAGTCCCTTGGACTGTAAGGACATCCAACCAGTCAATTGTAAAGGAAATCAGTCCTGAATATTCATTGGAAGGACTGATGCTGAGGCTGAAACTCCAATACTTTGGCCACCTGATATGAAGAACTGGCTCATTTGAAAAGACCCTGATGCTGGGAAAGATTGACGGCAGGAGAAGGAGACGACAGAGGATGAGATGGTTGGATGGTATCACTGACTCAATGAACATGAGTCTGAGCAAGCTTCAGGAGTTGGTGATGGACAGGGAAGCCTGGCATGCTGCCTTCCATGGAGTTGCAAAGAGTCAGACACAACTAAGCAACTGAACTGAACTGAACAGGATAGGAAGCTGAATCAGGCCAAGGGAAGTCAGTGAAGTGGGTCTTATAGCAAACATTTAGATATTTCTAAGCATCTCAGAATTCAAAACCAAGTTCATGCTCTCCTCCCCAAGTTTGGTTCTCCTCTAGTACTCACTATTTGAGTGAATCCAGGTGATTTTATAGCCCCAAAATGTGAAGCAGCCTGAGATCCACCTTTTCCACCCTCAATACCCAACTCAAAATGTGCCCTGAGTATCTCTCAAATCTGGCCAAGTCTCCCTATTTCACACTAAACCTAACCACATCATCTCATCTCTGGATGAGATGTCTGGCTCTAGGTGAGTGATCACACCATCGTGATTATCTGGGTCGTGAAGATCTTTTTTGTATAGTTCTTCTGTGTATTCTTGCCACCTCTTCTTAATATCTTCTGCTTCTGTTAGGTCCATACCATTTCTGTCCTGCATTGAGCCCATCTTTGCATGAAATATTCCCTTGGTATCTCTAATTTTCTTGAGATATCTCTGGTCTTTCCTATTCTATTGTTTTCCTCTATTTCTTTGCATTGATCACTGGGGAAGGCTTTCTTATCTGTCCTTGTTATTCTTTGGAACTCTGCATTCAGATGGGTATATCTTTCCTTTTCTCCTTTGATTTTTGCTTCTCTTCTTTTCACAGCTATTTGTAAGGCCTCCTCAGACAGCTATTTTGCTTTTTTGCAATTCTTTTTCTTGGGGATGGTCTTGATCCCTGTCTACAGTACAATGTCATGAACCTGTGTTCATAGTTCTGACAGAATATGGTCCACTGAAGAAGGGAATGGCAAACCACTTCAGTATTCTTACCTTGAGAACCCCATGAGCAATATGAAAAGGCAAAAAGATAGGACACAGAAAGATGAACTCCCCAGGTCAGTAGTTACCCAATTTGCTACTGGAGATCAGTGGAGAAATAACTCCAGAAAGAAAGAAGGGATGGAGCCAAAGCAAAACCAACACCCAGTTGTGGATGTGACTGGTGATAGAAGCAAGGTCCGATGCTATAAAGAGCAATATTGCATAGGAACCTGAAATGTTAGGTCCATGAATCAAGGCACATTGGAAGTGGTCAAACAGGAGATGGCAAGAGTGAACGTCCACATTCTAGGAATCAGCGAACTAAAATGGACTGGAATGGATGAATTTAACTCAGATGACCATTATATCTACTACTGTGGGAATGAATCCCTTAGAAGAAATGGAGTAGCCATCATAGTCAACAAAAGAGTCCGAAATGCAGTACTTGGATGCAATCTCAAAAACGACAGAATGATCTCTGTTCGTTTCCAAGGCAAACCATTCAGCTCAATAAGCTTAAAGGTTTACTTCAATTAGATCTAGTTTAATGTAACACAAAAAATTTCGCTTTTTTAAACTATCTTTTTCCTCCAAGATTAGGCAGATGTGAGCACAGAGAGAACTGTAAGGAGAAATCTTTATAATATTTATATGCATTTAAGTATGGATGAATGAAGAGAAAACGGCTGTGTTAGTAACAGTTGCTGCCATTAACTGAAACCCTGACTTGTTTGCATTGCACAGGTGTGGCCTGTAGGCTTTAGGGTAATCCCACCCCTCCAGCACGTAATAAGAGAAGAAACTGAGACAAACACCTGGAGTTACTATCTGGGACTATTTTTCTCTAAAGGTCAAACTTTTTCTACTACATGTGCAGTCTCTGTATCTTCAGGCAAAAATAACTCTAATGCAGCGGCTTAGTCGCTTCCGCGTCTGACCCTGTGCGATCACATGGACTGTAACCCGCCAGGCTCCTCTGTCCATGGAATTCTCCAGGCAAGAGGACTAGAGGAGGTTGCCATGCCCTCCTTCAGGGGATCTTCCTGACCCAGGGATCCTGCATTGCAAGCAGATTGCCACGGAGCCACCAAGGAAGCCCAAAGTAACTCCAGACACCTCTACTACCTGTGACCATCTTATCTTCATCCACCGACACATGGATTCCAAAAGGCGATAAGCAGAGGCTCGCATAACTCATTAAATGGTTCCCAAGTGCTGCAAAGACCTTGCTAACCCCTTGCTAATTGCTAATCAGTCATAGAGGACATTTCAGAGCTGCAACAAAACCTCTTGGAAAACCGCTGGACCAGTGTCCTCATTTTGCTGTGGAAACCTCAGGCAGGTAACAGGACATGTTCACAGTGACAGCAGGCAAGTGACACAGCCGGGTCCAGGACTCCCCTCTCACTACTCCTCTGCCCTAGGCCACCTTCCTGCCAAGGACAGAAAGGGCACCAGGGGCCCCAACTCTCTGTCCTGACCATGCAAACAGGAGAGCAGTCCATCTTTGTAAACATTTGTCTCATCACATACAGAAGAATCGCTGTGCAGCCCAGTCTTGCAGGGCCCCTTTTCACAGAATCTGCTGCATGGATGGTCCAGGGTGAGGGAAGCCTCAGAACCCTGTGCACGTTACTGGTCCAGTCACGCCATGTGGCTGCAGCAAAGCATTGCCCCCCAGGGAGAATGATGGCCCCTGAGGAAAACGCTGACTGGTAGCCACTTTCCCACAGCTGCTCCTCTCCAGAGATGCGCAAACGCGGGACAGAAAGACAGGCCTGAGCTTCACCGGAAAGGCAAGGTCATGAGAGAAACACTCACACCTGGCCTGGGTCTTTGGAGTCTGATGTGGGCATCAGGAGCTGGATATGATTAAGGTAAAGAGGAAATGCCTAAGATCTGTTTATTCCACATCCCACTTTCCACCTTCATCCATCACCTGCTTTTTGAAAAGTTCTTTCTTTTAAACTTCCTCAAGCCAGCACAGCACCGAGGGCAAGCATGGAGTCTAGAGTTGTGCAGAAGCAGATGTGAACTTGAGCTCCAGATGTTAAGGACAGCTGTTTCATCCCCCAAGCTTCAGTTTTACCAACAAAAAATGAGGAATTCAACATCGAGGAGATGCATGAAGAATAACTTACATACCTTCTTATGTGTGTATACACACACGTGTGAGAGAGAGAAACTGATTTGCATCTAGACTCTGAATGGGAGCTGCTGCTCTCACTGTTTACATTTGCTTCCCCCTTTTCTTACACAGTATTTGCAGTGTAGCATTAGTCACTCAGATGTGTCCGACTCTTTTGACCCCTATGGACTACAGCGTGCCAGCCTCCTCTGTCCATGGAATTCTCCAGGCAAAAATACTGGAGTGGGTTCCATTTCCTTCTCCAGGGATCTTTTGGACCCAGGGATTGAACCCGGGTCTCCCACATTGCCGGCAGATCCTTTACCATCTGAGCCACCAGGGAAGTCCATATATTTGCTCTTAAATTGTTTTTAAATTTTTGGTTGTGCCTTGTGGCATGTAGGATCTTAGCTTTTGACCAAAGATCGAACCTATGCCCCCTGCATTGGGAGCATGGAGTTTGAACCACTGGATTATCACATTATAAACACCACTTAATAAAAATCCAGCTCATCCCTGCTACCTTGATACTGTAACCAGTGCAGTTCAGTCACTCAGTAGTGTCTGACTCTTTGCGACCCCGTGAATTGCAGCACACCAGGCCTCCCTGTCCATCAAAATTCCCAGAGTTCACTCAGACTCACGTCCATCGAGTCCATGATGCCATCCAGCCATCTCATCCTCTGTCATCCCCTTCTCCTCCTGCCCCCAATCCCTCCCAGCATCAAAGTCTTTTCCAATGAGTCAACTCTTCGCATAAGGTGGCCAAACTACTGGAGTTTCAGCTTTAGCATCATTCCTCCCAAAGAAATCCCAGGGTTGATCTCCTTCAGAATGCACTGGTTGGATCTTTGCCCCCCAGGGAGAACGATGGCCCCTGAGGAAAACGCTGACTGGTAGCCACTGTCCCACAGCTGCTCCTCTCCAGAGATGCTCAAACGCGGGACAGAAAGACAGGCCTGAGCTTCACCGGAAAGGCAAGGTCATGAGAGAAACACTCACACCTGGCCCGGGTCTTTGGAGTCTGATGTGGGCATCAGGAGCTGGACATGATTAAGGTAAAGAGGAAATGCCTAAGATTTGTTTATTCCGCATCCCACCTTCCACCTTCATCCATCACCTGCTTTCTGAAAAGTTCTTTCTTTTAAACTTCCTCAAGCCAGCACAGCACCGAGGGCAAGCATGGAGTCTAGAGTTGTGCAGAAACAGATCTGAATTTGAGCTCCAGATGTTAAGAACAGCTGTTTCATCCCCCAAGCTTCAGCTTTACCAACAAAAAGTGAGGAATTCAACATCGAGGACACTCATAAAGAATAACTTACATACCTTCTTATGTGTGTATACACACACGTGCGAGAGAGAAACTGATTTGCATCTAGACTCTGAATGGGAGCTGCTGCTCTCACTTTATATTTCCTTCCCCCTTTTCTTACACAGTATTTGCAGTGTAGCAGTAGTCACTCAGTTGTGTCCGACTCTTTCGACCCCTATGGACTATAGCGTGCCAAGCTCCTCTGTCCACGGAATTCTCCATGCAAAAATACTGGAGTGGGTTCTACTACCTTCTCCAGGGATCTCTTGGACCCAGGGATTGAATCCGGGTCTCCCACATAGCAGGCAGATCCTTTACCATCTGAGCCACCAGGGAAGTCCATATATTTGCTCTTAAATTGTTTTTAAATTTTTGGTTGTGCCTTGTGGCACGTAGGATCTTAGTTTTTGACCAAAGATCGAACCTATGCCCCCTGCATTGGGAGCATGGAGTTTGAACCACTGGATCACCACATTATAAACACCATTTAATAAAATCCAGCTCATTCCTGCTACCTTGATGCTGTAACCAGGAAGGGTTAATTTTGAACTCATTCTGGTGCTTCTGTGACTTTAATCCTTATCTTGCTGCTTTTGTTACTGCAGGCATGCACAATGGCCTGCCTCAAGGAGATGGCCTGACCCTGCCCACCTGTGAAGGGTTATAAGGAAGTGAAACTAACTTATCTCTGGGCATGAGGCTTGTTGCTTTATAAGATATTCACCAGAATTAAATGATCTTTTTACTTTGTTTCCTCATGTCCAACCATCTCTGATTCACAGAAGAACGTGACATCCTGCCCCTAATGAGATGGCTATTTTGAGGTGCTAACCTGCCATGTCAGCTATTTGTAAGGCCTCCTCAGAGAATCATTTTGCCTTTTTGTATTTTTTTTTCTTGGGATGGTCTTGATCACTGCCTCCTGTACCAATGTCATGAACCTTTTTCCATAGTTCTTCAGGCACTCTATCAGATCTAATCCCTTGAATCTATTTGCCACTTCCACTCTATAATCATAAGGGATTTGATTTATGTCATACCTGAATGGTCTAGTGGTTTTCCCTACTTTCGTCAATTTAAATCTGAATTTGGCAATAAGGCATTCATTATCTGAGCCACAGTCAGCTCCCAGTCTTGTTTTTTCTGATTGTATAATTTCTCCATCTTTGGCTGCAAAGAATAGAATCGATCTGATTTCGGTGTTGACCATCTGGTGATGTCAATGTGTAGAGTCTTCTCTTGTGTTGTTGGAAGAGGGTGTTTGCTATGACCAGTGCATTCTCTTGGCAAAATTCTGTTAGCCTTCACCCTGCTTCATTCCATATTCCAAGGCCAAATATGCTTGTTATTCCAGGGGTCTCTTGACTTCCTACTTTTGCATTCCAGTCCCACATAATGAAAAGGACGTCTTTTTGGATGTTAGTTCTAGAAGGTCTTGTAGGTCTTCACAGAACCATTCAACTTCAGCTTCTTCAGCATTACTGGTCAGGACATAGACTTGGATTACCATGATACTGAATGGTTTGCCTTGGAAATGAACAGAGATCATTCTGTCATTTTTGAGATTGCATCCAAGTACTGCATTTCGGACTCTTTTGTTGACTATGATGGCTACTCCATTTCTTCTAAGGGATTCTTGCCCACAATAGTAGATATAATGGTCATCTGAGTTAAATTAGCCCGTTTCAGTCCCTTTTAGTTCACTGATTCCTACAACATCAATGTTCACCCTTATCATCTCCTGTTTGACCCCTTCCAATTTGTCTTGATTCATGGACCTAATATTCCAGGTTCCTATGCAATATGGTTCTTTACAGCATTGGACTTTACTTCCATCACCAGTCACATTCACAACTGGGTGTTGTTTTTGCTTTGGCTCTATCTCTTAATTCTTTCTAGCATACCGGGCACCTACTGACCTGGGGAGTTCATCTTTCAGTGTGCTATCTTTTGCCTTTTCATACTGTTCATGAGGTTCTCAAGGCAAGAATACTGAAGTGGCTTGCCATTCCCATCTCCAGTGGACCATGCTTTGTCAAAGAGTCAGACACAACTGAGCAACTGAACTGATACTAATACTGAACTTGCCATCTTCTCTGTCAGGGGCTTCCTGAATAAAGTCCCTTCCTTGTCTCAGCACCTCATCTCAGACTCATTGGCCTACGGTGCAGTGAACAGAGTGAGCTTGGACTCAGTTCAGTTCAGTCACTCAGTTGTGTCCAATTCTTTGAGACCCCATGGACTACAGCATGCCAGGCTTTGCTGTCTATCACCAACTCCCAGAGCTTGCTCAAACTCATGTCCATCAAGTCAGTGATGCCATCCAACCATCTCATCTTCAATTATTTCCTTCTCCTCTTGCCTTCAATCTTTCCCAGTATCAGGGTCTTTTCCAGTGAGTCAGTTCTTCGCATCAGATGGCCACAGTATTGGAGCTTCAGCTTCAGCATCAGTGCTTCCAATGAATATTCAGGACTGCTTTCCTTTAGGACTGGTTGGATCTCCTTGCAGTTCAAGAAACTCTCAAGAGTCTTCTCCAACACCACAGATCAAAAGCATCAATTGCTTGGCACTCAGCTTTCTTCATGGTCCAACTCTCACATCCATGCATGACTACTGGGAAAACCATAGCCTTTACTAGACGGACCTTTGTTGGCAAAGTAATGTCTCTGCTTTTTAATACACTGTCTAGGTTGGTCATAGCTTTTTTTCCCAAGGAGCAAGCATTTTTAATTTCATGGCTTCAGTCACCATCTTCAGTGACTTTTGACACCAAGAAAATAAAGTCTGTCACTGTTTCCATTGTTTCCTCATCTATTTGCCATTAAGTGTTGGGATTGGATGCCGTGATCTTAGGTTTTTGAATGTTGAGTTTTAAGCCAGCCTTTTCACTCTCCTCTTTCACCTTCATCAAGAGGCTCTTCAGTTCCTCTTCACTTTCTGCTATAAGGGTGGTGTCATCCACATATCTGAGGTTATTGATATTTCTCCCAGGAATCTTGATTCCAGCTTGTGCTTCATGATATTGTTACTGAGTCCACAGTCTGAAAAGAGTGGACTCAGTAACAATATCATTTCCACAAAAGATCTCCCATTAACAACAACCCAGGAGAAAGAAAGAAGAGTATTAAACAAGCCATTCTTTTTTGTTCACATCATCACAAAATGCTACTCATCTGATATAGTCTATGATATTAAGTCATTGTTCAAGCAAAATTACTATTGTTTCACAAAGCGAGTTTGGAGCCTTCAACACCACACCTTTGAAAGACCGTTCCAATCTTTCCTCACAGTACAAAAGAACACACTGCGCTGGACAGGCCTGGGGAGGAGAAGCCCTTTAAAGCTATTATTTAGATTTTTATAACCCGAGAGAGTAACACAGTATTCATCAGTATTTACATTTTTCTTTCTTTTTTGCCAGATTATACTGTTTATCAGGTAATTTCGTTTTCACCATTCATTCACTGATTTCATCCAAATTTCAGAGTTTCACCTTGCCATTTTCTGTGAAACACAGTCTTTTCTGAAAACAATCTCTCCCCCAGTGAAACAATGCAGTATTAAGAATAAATGTTAAAGCATTCTATTTTCTTTAAATAAAAATACCAGTTATAACCAAGTATAGAAAAAAACCTAGAGACTGAAAGGGTGAGGAGGTACCAGCCATGTGCAGGGGGCAGACCTCATGTGGAGTCTAATTCAAACCAGTGGTAAAGGAGACTCCTCAGTGAGATGATTAGCAACATGTAAACTAGAAGGCTGATAATACTGAGGAATTGGGGCTATTTTTCAGATGAAATAATATATTTTTCCAAACGCTCTTCTATCTCTTGGAGAAAAACTAGTAAAATATTTGTGTGTTAGTCGCTCAGTGGTGTCTGACTCTTTGCAACCCAATGGACTGTAGCCCACCAGGCAAGAACATTGGAGTGGATAATTATTCCCTTCTCCAGGGGATCTTTCAAGCCCAGGAATCAAACCCACATCTCCTGAACTGCAGGCAGGGTCTTTACCGTCTGAGCCACCAGGAAAGCTTTGAAAGTGGAAGTGAAAGTCACTCTGTCATGTCGAATTCTTTGCAACCCCATGAACTACAGAGTCCATGGAAGTCTCCAGGCTAGAATACTGCAGTGGGTAGCCGTTCCTGTCTCCAGGAGATCTTCCCAATCCAGGGACCAAACTCAGGTCTCCCACATTGCAGGCAGACTCTTTACCAGCTGAGCCGAACTAATCTGAGGTCTAGGATCTGCTCCAGAATAACGTGGGAAGGGGGTGGGGCTGGCAGAGGGCAAGGGTGGAGATGCAGCAAGACTGGCCACCAGCTGCTCCTGCTTGAAGCTGGGGAGTAGGTACATGAGGTTCATTACACTGTACACTATAATTTTAGACATTTTTGTAATTGTCCACTACGACAATAAATTAAAAGTGAAATAAACTTCACTAAGTGAAACAACCCCCTCCTCAACATTCTGTGAGTGTCCTTATGACATCAGGATTGAAGGTCTAGCATATATGCCTGTATACTTACTCAGAAGACCAGTGTAAATATTAAACAACACTGAACGATCTTTCAAACTTTAAAAAATAAAAAGAACTTTCAACAAATTTACTGATAGCTTAAACCAAGTCTGTCATTTGAAATTCTAGTACATGCTACTCAAAAGTCCTTACTCACCTCTCTCAAAGCACAAGCCTTTATTACTTCTTCATATCGGTCTTCTTCATATTTCTTCCCAAATAAAATGTTACTCCTCACAGTTCCTGAGAACACCCAGGGCTGCTGAGGAACATACGCGATCCTCCCGTGCACGCTGACCTGCCCCTGGCTCGGGGGCAGCTCCCCCAGCACAGCGCGTAACAGTGACGACTGAAACAGACAGAAACACACACGCGTGAACAGGGAGCACTCAGGATGAAACACATCCCGTAGCACGGCTGACCCCAGCCTGGTGTTTGATACACAACAGAACCCTTGCATTTAGAAAGGGATAAAGTACAGCCCTGGAAGTTTGGACAAAAACAAATGAAAATAACACTATTGGTCAATGCAAATGAATGGTTGATAAGGAATATTAATAAAATACTATAACAATCTCCTCTGCCCAAGAGAAGCCCCCAAATGAAGCACTACACTCAGCAAAAACTAAGAATGCTTAACATCCTTCACTAGCAGAGCAGCCCAGCAGGATGTGTATTTCATGTATCTGATGTTTAGTGCAGCTGTTCCTGCATCCAAGTATCCGTCACTTGACAAACACTTATCCTTAAAAAGCTCTGTGTGAAGAATATATCCAAAGATGATTACTTAAAAGAATTTTGAAATGAGTCGTGTCTAAAGAGCAACAGTCCATCATAGAGGAAATCATCACCCTCTCGTGTACACATCCACACTTAGGCTTCTGTATTTTGTTGTTTCACAACACAGGACACTAAGTGCAAGTGCACATCTTTCAAATCTCTTGTGACTCACAGAAGTGACGTGTCTGTGTCTACACCATCAGAGCGCTCACCACACTGGGCTGAGATCAACTGCCTATGTATCTGGCTTGCCCTGGAACCTGGTTATCTCTGGACAGTAGAGGCATTGGGATCTGGCTCACATCTGTGTCTTTAGCTCCAGCACGTGGCTGAACATTCACTATACGTGCACTGAAAAGATCACATCAAGTCCCATGAGGAAATGCTCAGAGCTTCCCGGAAGAGCCTTCACCATCTCCAGACTTCCTGGAGGGGCCACTGTGATGAAAAGAAGTACCCACTGTCTCTATCCAACCTAATAGCTGTCACATCAATAATTTCATTCACTGAGACCTCCAAATTCCTGACAATGGTTCCCAACTGTGCAATGTGAGGCATCAAGAAAGAAAACACAGTGTGTGCTTATTTAGATTTATTTGACCATGAAACCTTCTTGCAAAACTAATATTCCATGGAACAGTTTGAGAAACGCTGTTCTAGGTACACCCAATTCAAACTGTGTCACGCATAGCTCTGGGCTCAACTCTGAGAATTTAACAAGGGCAGTGGTATTGCATCGAGCTGACAAAAGGCATCAAAACTTACCTTTCCTGCAGCCACAGGTCCAACCACAGCTAACAGTTCACCAGGTCTGGCAGTAAAGAAAAGGTCTTGTAGGGTTGGGGTTCCTGATTTCTGCAAATTAAAGTTTATAAAAATGGGCCCATTTCAATAAACTAACATGCATTACTTCAGAATGTAGAGAAAATTACATAATGGTCATTGATATGCTAATGTAATCCACATTTTTCCCCTTCCTATTTTAAGATAGTAAGTCCTGGAGGCCTTTTCATCCAATCATACATATCTCTTCGGGGGTTAACAAGGCTCCTTCTTTTACCAGATTTCCATAAGGATATAGCTCCAGATACCCACAGAATTTTAGTAGTAGAAACGACAAGGCACCTGCCTGAAATGCAAACTGAATAATGCACATAAGCTTATTAATATAATGCACTTAATAGAATATCCTGCTTGGGAGGTTTTTAATCATTTATAAGTTTTCAAAATGACCCTTGGTTTTAACGGTCTCATTACTCTCCACAGTTCAGTTCAGTTCAGTCACTCAGTCGTGTCCAACTCTTTGCGACCCCATGGACTGCAGCATGCCAGGCTTCCCTGTCCATCACCAACTCCCAGAGCACACTCAAACTCATGTCTATGGAGTTGGTGATGCCATCCAACCAGCTCATCCTTTGTCATCCCCTTTTCCTTCTGCCTTCAATTTTTCCCAGCATCAGGGTCTTTTCAAATGAGTCAGTTCTTCACATCAGGTGGCCAAAATGTTGGAGCTTCAGCTTCAGCATCAGCCCTTCCAATGAATGTTCAGGACTGATTTCCTTTAAGATTGACAGGTTTGATCTCTGTTGTCCAAGGGACTCTCAACAGTCTTCTCCAGCACCCCAGTTCAAAAGCATCAATCAATCCCCACAAGGTGGCAGCATAAGTTCCTGGCATGCCTGGCCCTTTAATTAAATAATTTGAAACCTCCACTAATCTCTCCACTTTCATTTGATAAAGAATGAACCTCAGTAGTGCTCAGCAAGCAAAGGGGTACTTTCTTGGCAAATTAAGTGTTATTAATAATGGTCCAAGCTCTAATTTTTAACAAGAGCTCTAATTTAATACTTCCACCACCAACAACAACAATAAATGGGGAATAATTATGACATGATAAAGCGATAAAGCCTCAATTTTATATGTATTTATATACATTACCTGTCTTGGCTGAATGGAGGATAATAATACTTCTACTGAAGAAAAACAGGCAGCTTATTTACTGTCTGAGCCACCAGGGAAGCCCAAAGGAATAAAATAACAACAAAAACCATGGAGATACATGCGCTAGTACCCCCACCCAATGCAACGCAGGACCAAGTATTCACTGTGCCAATAACAAGTCACATTCTTGAGAGACTTGCAGGTTCATGTATGTCTTTACATATCATAAGTGTTAAGGAAAGTGTCAATAGCTCATAATTTGGTACAAAAGAAATTTGGTAATGAGTCATTTAAAAAGATGTGTTAGCATTCACATGGAGTGGTATTTATAATGGAATTTTAGTGCTTTCCATAAATGCTTCAAGAGTACTGTGATGAGAAATACGAAACCGGAGGTAAATCTACTGGAAAAAGGTATGAGAAACTCTCAGGATAGGTCAGGCACCTTCTGTGCGTTGCCACGTGCAACTGGCGCAGGGCTGTGGTTTTATATATTCGGGAACATATTATCCTGCTGTGCTATTGATGGAGGTGGCAGGCACTTAATCAGAAGTTGGTGAACACCATGCAGGTGGCAAAACAGAGTCACAGGCATGAAAGACAGGAGGAGTCTACAGAGTCTGGACACTTGCCCTATGGTCCCCACTCTGACAGCAGCCAGGCTTCTGAGCTCTGCTCTGGAGAGTGGACCCTCTGGTAGAGGCATCTCCTTCCTGAGTCCTCCCGGCTCTCGGGCGGGAACAGTTTCCTGCCTTTGCTAATTTCTGGGTTGTCTCACCCACCACCATTTTGCTGTTTCTGCTTTTGCCCACTCTTGTCATCTATGCAACTAATTCCCTGCATGGAACTCCCTCTCCCATGGTGGGGTTCTTTTTTCCTGACTAATCCACACTGATACAGGAGGATGTGCACAGAGGACCAGGGAACCACGGAGGCAGGAACATTTCAGTCATTGATAAAGGAGGCAGCATTGCATGTGCAACTTAGAAAGTGGACCCTTGTTTTTTTCTGTTTGCCAGAAAGTCATAAATAAACCAAGTATTGGAAAATCACCAGTTCTCCCTGTCAGTTTCCACACACTGCAACCCTTCAACTAGGAATCACTGGTGCTCACTACGCCCACCTTCTGTTTCCTTCCTGTCCCTGGCTGCTACCAAAGTAGCCAGAACCATCCAGAAGCTTAGGATGGGGGAGCCCCCACTCTACCCCACAGCAAAGATCCAGATCATGGCCTCAATGCATGTACAATAAAGTGATCTGATAATCAAGGCAAAAAATGTACACTGATTCCCCAAAGCCTCTTTAACAACTGTCTGTGTATTCATTAGTTAAACCATTCCACATTGCAGCATTTTGACCATCCAGTCCTGTAAATTCTAACATTATAAACACATGTACTTTAAATTCAAAATGTGCTACTACTTTGACAGCTCTCTTGAAAATGAAATAAAGAGCAACATGTCAAACTTCTTATGCTGATTTTTACACTTAATTTCCATTAGCTGCAAACCTTATTCCTGATTTTGAGAATTTTTATAACATACTCTTAATATATGAGCAAATCACATTTTACACCATGTGGAAAACCTCATCATTCTCCCATAAACCTATGTCTTCAGTTGTCAATTAGTAGTTATGATCTTGGAGTGGAGAACTTGTTACCTTATCCCAAGAAGCAGTGAAATCGTTCATGTCCACTATCGTTTCACCATCTGATACCAGCTGAGGGTTGAGCTGTGGTATCTCATCAAGTAATAGGAAGTTCTACAGAAAAAGGAGAAACACAGATTGTTAAACTGCAAGAACAAAATACAAACAAAATAATTGCTTTCCTGGAATTTATAATAAAAGATTTTATACAGCCTACATATCATTTTGTCAGTTATACATAAACTGGTTTTGTTTCATATCAGAACATACTAAATAGTATATATTATATAGAATAATATATATCATATGGTATAGATAATCTTATAATATAGTATATATAGTATGCATAGAGTGTTTTATATACATATGTATGTATATATATAAACATATTTATACATAAAGCACATATAAGAATATTTTATATACAAACACTGTTATTTAATTGCTCAGTCAAGTATGACTCTTTTGAGACCTGCATGGGATTTTCTGGGCAAGAATACTGGAACCAGTTGCCATTTCCTTCTCAGGGGATCTTTCCAACCCAGGGATCAAACCTGCATCTCTTGCATCTCCTGCATTGGCAGGAGGATTCTTTACTATTGTGCCACCTGGGAAGCCATATAAACATAAGGTTATTTACCACTAGTACCACCTGGGAAGCCCTATATATATATATATACATAAACATACAGATATATATATAAAATAAACAGTTCCTGGCCATGAACAAATAGAGACTTTCTCAACAAGTATACTGGTTCCTCCTTAAAGAGAAAATATGACTCCAAACTTCAACATGTTTAGAACCTGGACATTTTTATTGTTTACCTTTTGAGTTACTAACAACAAACAGGAGAATTGGGAGGAAATGATTCCACAAATACTTACTGAATCCCACCAGGTGCCAAGCACCACGTAACACTGCTAGGAACACAGTGAGGAAGGCCATGCCCAGGCCTTCAGGCATCAAGGGGCACAGGACAGGCTGGGACAACAAGACCGATGGCAGAGATGCCAAGCGAAAGCCCTGGCGATGCCTGTTTTGCCTCATGACCTTTCCCTGGACACTTAAGCACACTCTACCTTTCTCCTGATGTTTTAAGTCAGTATCACTGTTTTCCATTACTTATCATTTAAGTCGTTATTCTAAAAGTGAAGTGCTCTTAAATTTCTCTTAAAAATATTTTGCAAGCATCTTTCCACAATCACGGTCTCTTCCTGGACACTGCCCTCTCTCCTACAACAGGAGTGACTGCAGCTCCCCCTTCTTGCCGTGTTCACATTGCTCAGCAGTTATTCAGTGGAATATAGCTGATTAAAACCAACTCCTGAGAACCGCTACAAAGCTAGCATAATCTTATGCAGGAAAACTCCCTCCTGTCCTGCAAATGCTGGACATAAGCCAACAAGAAAAGCTACTATGGCAGAGAAATTGAGTAAACAACTGAGACAACCCCAGTGCCATCGCCTCCTCCAAGAACCATGAAAATGTGGCAGAGACTGCTGGCTGTCCTCAAAATCTGCTCTCATTCTTCCCAAACCCCCGATGTTAGCTGCAAGTGGCAGCCTGGAAGGAGGCCCTCCCTCTGTCTCTAGGCTCCCGAGCAGACAGGAGCAGCCACGTGACTAAATCCAGGGCAGTGGAGAGTGATAGCAACCAGGACCTTCGTCCATCCCAGTCTGGTTCTTGGGGGCTGCCAGCGGGGTCAAGGTCACATGCAGTGAAGTAACATAAGAAGAGAGAGAGTCTGGGTCCCAACATCAAGGAGGTTCACACTAGCCCTGGGACTTGTTATGGTGAGTGTTGTATCACCACATAAAAGATACATCCTAACTCCAGTTAGCTCAAAATGTGACTTTATTTGGAAATTTGGTTATTGGAAAGGTAATCAATTAAAGGGAGATCACAGTGGAGTAGGGTGGGCCCTGAATCCAATATGACTGGAGTCCTTATGAGAAATGCAGAGACAGACAGACACATAGAAAACAGCTATCTGATGATGGTGTCAGAGGCTGGGGTGATGGCTTTCAAGCCAAGGAAAGCCAAGGTTTGCCTGCAACCACTCAGAGCTACCAGAGGCAAGAAAGGATGCTCCCTCATCGGATTCAGAGGGTTCATGACTGTGCTGGTAGCTTAATTTCAGACTTCTAGCCTGCAGGGCTGTGAAACAAAACTTTCCTGTGGTTTTAAGCCACATGTTTTGTGGTACTTTGTATCAGCATCCCCAGGAAACCCATACAGAGCATCACAAGGAATTTTGCATGAGAGAAAAACAAATGACCCCTGTAAGCAGCTTTAGCATGGGTACCTCTGGGACCCACAAGTAAACCAAATCCTAACCCATATGGGGAAAAACTGAAACAAGCATGTGAGGATGTTTGAGGAAGAAAACGGCACATAAATAGTAATCTACTACCTTAAACATCTTGACACCCCATCTATCATGCCTCAGAGTCATAAATGTGATTGCAAACTTCTACTTAAAAAGAAGAACTGGTCAAAACTGAACGTGAAAACTCTTGTGCAGGAAAAGAAAGACAGGATCCTTGCATTTCTGTCAAATATCAGCTGGTGGAAGATGCTTTCATTCATTCCTTCCTCTCATCCAAGCTCACTGAGAACCTAACACTGAGCACAGTGACTCCCACCCGCCCAGAGCCTGTGTCCACCAGGAGGCAGGATGGATGGAGAGTGGTCTGAGGACACGCTTGCCGGTTTTCAACCACCGCAGCCTGAGTTCTCTCTCCCCACCACCATCGTCAGCCAGGTACCAGCTCTTGCCTGTTCTGACACAACTGATCTCTCTCCCAACTCTCTTTTCCTCTTGAAACAACATAATTTCAGCATCTCACTCACTATTAGTTATTTCAATAGTGCAACTTTTCTTTTGCTGGTTCCTTCCCCAGTCCTCCCCAACACCACTGACCCCACCCCAAGACTGCTCCCTCCTGATCTCTTTACAGCCCCTCTGAGAGTGTCCACAAGCTTAACACCCACCCAACCCCCAAGTGACTCACCTGCACCTAAGTCCATGCTCCCCAGGCGGCCTCTGCCTGGACACCCTGAGTACTGACCCCACCATACTTCTGGTCCATCTCAAACACTAACCCTGCTGAAACCAGCTCAGCACATCCCCAGCTGGCACTGCCCTCCCTACCTCTGAATCCCCTGAGGAATACTAAGTCACGCAGAGGGAGGACACTACATCATTCATGTGCTTTTACAGTCCCGACTCCAGCTAAGACCGAGCCTTGCACAGTCAGCCCATCGAGGGCATCAGCTAAAGGAAGGAACAGACAGCATGGCTGTTCAAACCGTCCAACCGCTGACTGCATGGCTACAGCCTCACACAGTCTAAGCTGACACAGCAACAAGCGAAAGGTGATGAGACAGGCTGGGACCCGGGACCCTCTACAGGAGTGCTTGCATCTGGACAAACGTCTCCTAGAGCAACAAAATACAAAGAAACCACGAGAGACTAAACACACCTGCACACATGCAAAGGCAATCATGAACAGTAAGATACAAAAACACCACCAGCCAACCGGCATTTCTGAGCTGCTGGGAGCAAAGCAGGGAACTGTGCACGATCCTGGCACATGGCACCTACAAGACGGGGGGTAGACCACTTAAGTCACCCCTGTGGCTCAAACCACCAATTCTCCCCTATCCTCACCCCACTTAAGGAACCAGCCCACCCTTCTCAAAGCGTCAACGGGGTATCAGTTTCTTGTTTTCATACTTTGTGCTGTAGCACAAGCCTCAGTGAAGCCTTGCTTGAATTTCTTATCTGGCCTTTTATCAACTTCTATTGATTAAAAAGACCAAGGGCCCTGGAGAGTAATGTATATGTTATATATCTGGTCTAGACAGAATCAAATTCCAGTTTCAGCTTAAGCATGTAACCAAGACATCAATACTCAATCTGTATACATGATAATAGAAACACCCCACTTTCAAACAAAAAATAAAGAAAAGTATGCCCTATGTGAAGAATTAAATTTATTGAGCACCTGTCCACAAACAATACCTCTGAGGTGAACAGATGTCAGTCTTCCAAGGGTTAAATGAGACCCCATTCAACACATGATCAGCTTGTAAGGGCACCAGAAGTGCTGGCTGGATTTTTCTCCAAGACTCAGTCTGATGAAAAAGCTGAATTAAATGGCCAGTAGAGCCATGAATTGCAGACCCAGAACAGGTTATGCAGGAAAGTTGATTCTACCAAAAAGGCTGACTTGCTTGTAGCTGGTAATGGAAAACAACCTCAGAGACAGACTGTTACTAGATGTTAAAGTTACTGAAGACTTTCTTTGTGTGTGTGTGTATATATATATATATCACGTCTTCTTTATTCATCTGTTGAGGGAAATTTGTGTGTGTGCGTGTTTTTTTTTTTTTTTTTTACTTTACAATATTGTATTGGATTTGCCATACATCAATATGAATCTGCCATGGCTGTACATGTGTTCCCAATCCTGAACCCCCCTCCCACTTCCCTCATGAGTGCTTTGAAGTTGAGATCTTTTGCAATCCTATTGGAGACATCCAAGGCCAGGACCATGGGCCCCCCTTCCTCACTTAGAGAAAAAGAGAGAGAGTTCTTGGGCTTATGAGGTCATAATAAATCATTCATTTTTACAGAGCTGAGTTAATCTTCATTTTAAACAGAAATACTTGAGCACCTACTGTGTGCCAGGCCCTTGTGTGACTACTTAGGGACATTTAGTTTAAAAGAGGAGACAATAAGTATGGTCGGAATTACAAGTTTGAAAGGAAGAGGGCAGCTAGAGCCAGGCTTAGACACCAAGTAAAATAATGACAGGAATAAAAATGTAGAGATCAGAAATCAACAAGAAAACATCTTTTGGAGGAAAGACTCCATTTTTAAACACAGAGAACTAAGTGAATCTGAGGCCACTCTTGCTGCCCAGGGAACAGGGACTTCTCAGCAAGTTCCTCCCTCCCAGCCCAGAAAGGAATCCTAGTCACCCCAGAACTGTGCACAGTCATGGCCTACTCATTCCATCAGCACAGAAGATGCATCTGTTTGCTTCTCCTGCTTTTAGACATTTGAATCGTCCTGCAGCCATCACTGCACATCAAGAGCCTGTGCTGCTGCCATTTATACTACTGGCCGTAAACAAGTATGTATCTTACAGTACTTTAAACGCACTTTACCTAAGAAAAAAGGGGAATACATACATTTTGGAAAGATTGCCAGTTTGGCACTGAAAGAGTTAAATCTCACCTAACTGGCACACAGTGACACCACATAAAAGAGGTATTTTAGGTAAAACCTGCCTATAACTTTAAAAAGTTATTATTCACTAAACCTTGATTCTTCGGATGCTGACGATGGCCTCTGACACCTTCTCGATGGCCATGGGGAAGTAGAGGGTGCTCGGGAACCGCAGAGCCTCGATCAGCGTCACCACCACAAACACCTGGCTGGCGGAGATCCGGTTGTCAAGGAGCTCATTGGCGATGAAGGTGACAAAAATCATGATTTTGCTCACAGTGAAAAATGATGCCAAATTCATGCCTCTAAGGTAGGAACTTTTCAGAATCTTGGAAATTTCCTGACTGTAAAAAGAAAGTAGGACAAAGGTTTTATAAGAAGCATCAGCATACAAGACACGGATTCAGTGCCCTGTGTCAGTGGCCCCTTTCTAGGGAATGGACACAGATTAAGATAAACCATCCCTCACATCACGGAGACATTAGCATAGTGCACACTCAGGGGTCTGCCCGACACCAGGACCACACACTTCATCCCACTTCACTCTTTCAAGTAAAAGGAGGCTTTCTGTCACAATTGCAAACATTTTGGGTCAATCCAACAGGGTTTGAACATTCATTCAACAAACATTCATAATCATAAGTCTGTGCCAGGCTCCTCACAGAAAGACACAGCCTGTCCCTTCCAGGCGCTCATGAACTTATGGGCAAAGAGTATTAGCAACCACAAAACTGGGAGACGATAGACAGAGACTGTCATCACAGCCCCCAAGGGAGCCCAGAGCTGGGATATGTAACTCGGAGCAGTGGGGTCAGGGCAAGTCACACAGACGCGGACCCTGAAGACGAGCTGGAGTCAGTCAGGCTTGGAGGCCAGAGTAGAAGGAAGATGGGCCCCGCAAAGGTGCAAAGTGAGAGGCGACAAGGTGGGTCAGAGAAGTGCTCGCCAGATAGTTAAATGAAAGACGGAGAAACATCCTACAAACATGAAGCAGAAGAAAAGGGACAGTATTTTCATAGTTCCATTTGAATTGAATAATAGTGATTCATGAGCTTTCATGGGGATAAAGAATCCACCTCCAATGCAGGAGACACAGGTTCAATCCCTGCACCTGTAAGATCCTCTGGAGGAGGAAATGGCAACCCACTCCAGAATTCCTGCCTGGGAAGTCCCATGGCCAGAGAAGCCTGGCGAGCTACAGTCCATGGGGTCACAAGGAGTCAGATATGACTAAATGACTAAGCATAGCAACAACGAACAATACTGATTCATACAGTTCGGCTCAATACAAGTATACCAAGTCTCTATAATCTTCCTGGTTATCAGCCATCACCATAAATTACAATTTTAGTTTGAATGTCATTGTCTCAAATACTATGTTAAAGGCATTGCTTATTGGGATTTGAGGTATTAAGAACTACTTAGAATTTCATTTCTATATAAGTAAGAAGCATATATATTTTTTCCTTTGAGAAGATGGCAAATGAAAGAGCAGGTTAAAGGATATCTCCACTGTTCTTAACCTCCTGCAACATGTAGAGGATTCAGTGAACAGTTAGTATTTAAGTTCACCTTAATGTGAAGATGAACTTAAATACTTCTTTGGTAAGACATCTAAAGTATCCAATAGAATAGGAAATAAAGCATGAAAATATGGAGTAATATCTATATTATAAACTTACCTTCTCAGTCTGGTAATAAGGTCTATAAATGACTTTTCCCAAGCATTCATTTTTATTGCTCTGATGCCAGTTATGACTTCACTCATGGTCCTGATCCTCTTGTCTGTGAGAGCAGCGGTCTTACTCCTGAGGGACAGACGTGAGATGAGCCTTGGTGACCACAGCCTAACTTTCCTCAGCAGCAGCAGCAGGAGTGGGCACGGGGGTGGGGCTAGGAATAAAATGATTCTCTACCGCCCTTTTGCACTTAGAACACAGGCAGGTCCTACTCGAAGTACAAATGGAGAAAAAGGCTTCAACTAGGAAGTCAACCATTCAGTCCATTTCAAGAAGTAACTTGGAGAATGAGCAGCATTGGCTAAGAAAGATCTGAAATGTGTCAGATACAAACCATCTGCTCAAAGAGGTCACGGTCAGGTAGGGAGGCAGAAAGACACCCAGGAAGACAGAGTCTGTGCTGTAATAAAACAGGAGAGAAGTTCTGGGAAGCAGAAAAGATGGGGCTGTTAATTCCACCAGGAAAGGAGAACAAGAAGAGCTTCAGAGACCTGCTAGCACTGGAACAGGGCCTCGAAGATAGGGAGTATCTATCTCTCCAGCAAAGACAGGAAAGGAAATTCCAAATAAAGACACCAAGCACAGAATTACACACACAACAAACACAAGGACTCAGTGAGCTTCAAATAGCACAGCATCTCCATCACCTGACAGCCACCCACCTCCAGCCCTCTGGGACCCGCTTCAGTCTAACTCAGCAGCAGAAGGCTCTGCACCACCAGCCACCTTTCTGTCCCATGTGCTGCTGTGACTGTGGGGCTTCATAAAGACACAGTGAAGATCAGCCTGGCCCTGGGGGTGCTAATAACTTAATGGAAACACGAATAAATACCTGAAAGTCTCCAACACAAGCATAAAAAATATATGCAGTGAGAAATGGGGCTACAAGATTATTACTATTTACCAATATTTAAATAACTTGGACATGGGTAAATTCTGCTGAAGGACAATACTTTTTCAGACACGGTGCCAAGAGGACCCAGTGAATGCCTTTCCTGTTCCTGTTTCAGATCAGCCTTCAGATTAAGGCTGGAGCCTCCACTGGCTAAGCCT
Source organism: Cephalophus harveyi (assembly GCA_006410635.1). NCBI lineage: Eukaryota > Metazoa > Chordata > Mammalia > Artiodactyla > Bovidae > Cephalophus > Cephalophus harveyi. The sequence continues at coordinate 227,578 of SJYT01016090.1, read as the reverse complement.
GTAGGGTCTACAACTCACACAAAGAAGAGACTAGAGAAGGCATTTGTCTTGTTTTTGAACAAAAGCATCAAGCAGACTGTGGATGTTACCAATTACGTATTATCAATTTTTAAAAGAAGTGTTTCTTTTGAAACTAGAACACTTTCTAACACCATTCACAAAAATAAACTCCAAATGGATTAAAGATCTAAACATAAGACCAGAAACTATAAAACTCCTAGAGGAGAACATAGGCAAAACACTCTCCAACATAAATCACAGCAGGATCCTCTATGACCCACCTCCCAGAATATTGGAAATAAAAGCAAAAATAAACAAATGGGACCTAATTAAAATTAAAAGCTTCTGCACAACAAAAGAAACTATAAGCAAGGTGAAAAGACAGCCTTCAGAATGGGAGAAAATAATAGCAAATGAAGCAACAAACAACTAATCTCAAAAATATACAAGCAACTCCTGCAGCTCAATTCCAGAAAAATAAACGACCCAGTCAAAAAATGGGCCAAAGAACTAAACAGACATTTCTCCAAAGAAGACATACAGATGGCTAACGAACACATGAAAAGATGCTCAACATCACTCATTATTAGAGAAATGCAAATCAAAACCACAATGAGGTACTATCTCATGCCAGTCAGAATGGCTGCAATCCAAAAGTCTATAGCAATAAATGCTGGAGAGGGTGTGGAGAAAAGGGAACCCTCTTACACTGTTAATGGGAATGCAAACTAGTACAGCCACTATGGAGAACAGTGTGGAGATTCCTTAAAAAACTGGAAATAGAACTGCCTTATGACACAACAATCCCACTGCTGGGCATACACACTGAGGAAACCAGAATCGAAAGAGACACATGTACCCCAATGTTCATCACAGCACTGTTTATAATAGTCAGGACACGGAAGCAACCTAGATGTCCATCAGCAGATGAATGGATAAGAAAGATGTGGTACATATTCACAATGGAGTATTACTCAGCCATCAAAAAGAATACATTTGAGTCAGTTCTAATGAGGTGGATGAAACTGGAGCCTATTATACAGAGTGAAGTATGCCAGAAAGAAAAACATCAGTATAGTATACTAACGCATATATATGGAATTTAGAAAGATGGTAACGATAACCCTGTATGCGAGACAGCAAAAGAGACACAGATGTATAGAACAGTCTTTTGGACTCTGTGGGAGAGGGACAGGGTGGGATGATTTGGGAGAATGGCATTGAAATATGTATAATATCATATATGAAATGAATCGCCAGTCCAGGTTCAATGCATGATACAGGATTCTTGGGGCTGGTGCACTGGGACAACCCAGAGGCATGGTACGGGGAGGGAGGAGAGAGGGGTGTTCAGGATGGGGAACACGTATATACCTGTGGTGGATTCATGTTGATGTACGGCAAAACCAATACAATATTGTAAAGTAATTAACCTCCAATTAAAATAAATTTATATTTTAAAAAATAAATAAACTGAGGCTAAAAAAAAATAAAATAGAAGAAGTGTTTCTCTTACCGGAGTGATGAAAACAACTTCCCGAAGCAGCTTTGCAAAATCAGAAGAATAATGAGAACCACCATCCCGGCAAGACACGACTTTCCAATTTCCATCCAGAGCAGGGCGGTCACTGCGGCAGCCTGCAGCGGCCCCACCCACAGATAGTGCAAGAACATCGTTACCTTAAAAGAGAAAGACAAAGCCTTTTTCACTTCAGTTCAGTTCAGTCACTCAGTCCTGTCTGGCTTTTGAGACCCCATGAACCACACCATGCCAGGCCTCCCTGAAAATTACTAACTCCCAGAGTTTACCCAAAGTCATGTCCATTGAGTCGGTGATGCTATCCAACCGTCTCATCCTCTGTCATTCCCTTCTCCTCCTGCCTTCAATCATTCCCAGCATCAGGGTCTTTTCAAATGAATAAGCTCTTCGCATCAGGTGGCCAAAGTATTGGTGTTTCAGCTTCAACATCAGTCCTTCCAATGAACACCCAGGACTGATCTCCTTTAGGATGGACTGGTTGGATCTCCTTGCAGTCCAAGGGACTCTCAAGAGTCTTCTCCAACACCACAGTTCAAAACCATCAATTCTTCAGCACTCAGCTTTCTTTATAGTCCAACTCTCACATCCATACATGACCACTGGAAAAACCATAGCCTTGACTAGACAGACTTTGTTGACAAAGTAACAACGCTTTTTAATCTGCTATCTAGGTTGGTCATAACTTTACTTCCAAAGAGTAAGTGTCTTTTAATTTTATGGGTGCGGTCACCATCTGCAGTGATTTTGGAGCTAAAAAAAAAAAAAAAAAATCAGCCACTGTATTTGCTATGAAGTGACGGGACTGGATACCATGATCTTCGTTTTCTGAATGTTGAGCTTTAAGCCAACTTTTTCACTCTCCTTTTTCACTTTCATCAAGAAGCTGTTTAGTTCTTCTCCACTTTCTGCCATAAGAGTTGTGTCATCTGCATATCTGAGGTTATTGATATTTCTCCTGGCAATCTTGATTCCACCTTGTGCTTCTTCCAGCCCAGCATTTCTCATGTTGTACTCTGCATATAAGTTAAATAAGCAGGGTGACAATATACAGCCTTGACGTACTCCTTTTCCTATTTGGAACCAGTCTGTTGTTCCATGTCCAGTTCTAACTGTTGCTTCCTGACCTGCATACAG
>SJYT01016090.1:158948-224890 GCA_006410635.1 Cephalophus harveyi | reverse complement strand
TACTCTGCATATAAGTTAAATAAGCAGGGTGACAATATACAGCCTTGACGTACTCCTTTTCCTATTTGGAACCAGTCTGTTGTTCCATGTCCAGTTCTAACTGTTGCTTCCTGACCTGCATACAGGTTTCTCAGGAGGCATGTCAGGTGGTCTGGTACTCCCATCTCTTTCAGAATTTTCCACAGTTTATTGTGATCCACACAGTCAAAGGCTTTGGCATAGTCAATAAAGCAGAAATAGATGTTTTTCTGGAACTCTCTTGCTTTTTCGATGATCTAGCAGATGTTGGCAATTTGATCTCTGTTTCCTCTGCCTTTTCTAAAAGCAGCTTGAACATCTGGAAGTTCATAGTTCATGTATTGCTGAAGCCTGGCTTGGAGAATTTTGAGTATTATTTTACTAGCATGTGAGATGAGTGCAATTGTGCAGTAATTTGAGCATTCTTTAGCATAGCCTCTCTTTGGGATGGTATAAAAACCATTAAGGACAGAGTATAGAAACAATATGCTCTGAAGGAACCGACAGAAACCTAAATAAAAATGATCTCACTGGGTTTTAAACTTGCTAAAGCAGAAATACAAGTGTCCACCCCAGAAGACGCTGTTCCAGGGCCACACAGGGCTGACTTCAGGGATATCCCGGGAGAATCAGACCAGCAGCAATGAAGGAAGATGTGGATTTTGACCACAACACAGATGAGCTCAGGGCTTCCCCAAATGCTCTCCATCCCAGAGTTTAGCCCCCATCTCCCCTGGGCTCCCCAGCATCCCAGGAAAGCCTGTATTATGGTACTTACTGCTCTCTCCAGTAATTACTTGTGTATTTACCTCACTGATAGAGTATGGCTTCTATAGGGCAGAAACTAAGCTTTATTCATCCCTGAAAGTGAGTAGGGGCCTTACTTCATGTTTGATGAATGAAAACTGGAAAGAGAAGTGTCTACTACAACACAGATCTGACCAACAGCTACGATGTTCTGGGTCATGTGATCTGTGCTTAAGGTCAGTGGAAAAAAGAGTGTGTGGGGACAGCGGAGAGGAGGTTGTGTCTGGGGACCACCCACTCGAAGGCTCCCTACGCAGCAGGCACTGAACAGGGTGCAGGGGAAAAACAATCCCTGACCACCAGGCCTTCATCACCTAGAGGAGGAGGAAGCCAGTTCAGCCACACCTACACCACGTGCCAAGAAGGGCCGCTCCAGGAGGACCTCTTAGGACACTAACCAAGCTGGGCAAGAACACTGCTGCCATTTATTATTAGAAAAGCAAAACTCTCACTTATGAAACAATACATACAATCACATCGAAGTCACACACAGAGAAGTGAAAGTTGGATAAATAGAACCTTTGCCTTACATCCTCAACAGAACCCTGGCTGACACCAAACCCTGGCACCTGGCATCCCAATAAGCTGAGCCCAGTGAGAAGAACAGGAAATGGAAGAGGATCCCTCAGGGGCAGCTTACCTGGTCAAACCTGTTCACGTCGTTGGACAGCAGGTTGACTACCTGGCCTGTGGTGGTCTTCCCCATGGCCGAGCTACTCAGGCGAAGGGCCTGAAATGAGAGAGGGAGACAGAGATCCGGGTTCTTAAGGTGACACCAAGTCATCTTAGACGTAACACCATGGAGCATGTGATCTGGGGTCCCGAGTGGTCTCAGCAGGAGCAGGATGGCCCCTGCCAGCAGGGCTCTAGGGACCCTTGTTCAGCCTCTAACTCCTCAGTGTGGCGGCAGCCCCAACCACAGGACAGCAAAGGGAGGAGCGGGAGGTAGAAGCAAAAGCCACCCCCGTTCAGTGAACTTGGGCCTGTCTGGAGGGTAACGGGTGTAGGCTTGACTTAGGAGCCGACCAAGTAACTTTAAGCCAAATTAGATGAGAGCAGAGAGGTTGCCTTAGGAAAGAAATTCGGAGACTTGGATTCAGTCATTCATCCTGTGGGTGACAGTATTTAAACACTTTGGGCTTAGCTTCCTCATTCTGAAATGAGCAAGTATAATGTTCAAAACACTGTTCCTGTGAGGAAACTGTGGTCTTGATGCCAATCTGCTGATTTTACAAAATACACAACCCATGTTGCACCATCCCTTTATTTAGTAAGAAAAATGCCCTAGAGATCTGAGGAAGCTGAAAAGACACCAGGAGCTGCTTCAACAGACCACCAACTGGAGCCACTGATCCAAACAGAATATCATACTTCATAAGAAACTTCTTCTTTACTCCTCAAGTTAAAGAAGAAAACAATGATCAAGTGAGAATGTAAAATGATATAACCATAATGGAAGAGAATATGGAAGTTTCTCAAAAATTAAACATGACATTAGCATACAATATAGCAACTACACTACTAAGGATACACGCAAGAAAACTAAAAACATAAACTTGAACAGTTTGTACTCTCATATTCACAGCAGCAATGTTCACAATAGCTAAAAGGTGGAAACAACTGTCCATTGACAGATGAGCAAACACACAGAATGTTGCATAGGCCTATAATGGAAGATTATTGAGCCTTAAAAAGGAATTAAATTCTGACACCTGCCACATCAAGGATGAACCTTGAAGACATTGTGCTACAGAACATAAGCCAACACAAAATGACAAACACTGTATGACTCCACTTACATGAAGCACTAAAGTACTCAAATTCACAGAGAGAAGAATCAAAATGGTGCTGGGTGCGGGGAGAGGGGTTGGGGAGTTAGTATTTAATGGATGCAGAGGTTCCATTTAGAAAAAGGAAAAGTTCCAGAGATGAACAATGGTGATGGCTACACAATGTGAGTGTACCTAATGTCACTAAATGCTGTACTTAAAAGGAGTGAAAATGGTCAACTTTACACTGGGTGTATTTTACCACCACCACCACAACAACAAAAACAATGATCAAAAGCCAAAGGTAATTTTACCAAAGCTGTGGAAATGTATTAATCAATAAATGGCAAGTCATTTTTATATGTGATACCTCCTTCACCATCATTTAAAATTCAGCTGCAAAGAGCACGAAATGCTGAATGGGCCATTTTAGGAGTGGAATATGTGCAGCCTTAGAGACCTCCTGGAGACCGGCCCCAGCCTGGAATGCATGGTCAGAACAAACTGTGGCCACGGGCTTAGCAGTCACTCCCTTTCTAATGCCCAGTCTGATTCCTCCCCAGGACCAGGGATCAGGAGGTGGGGCCTGAGCATGAACCACAGAAGTTCAGAGGGGCCTTTCAGAGCTGCTCAGCAGCACCAGCTGTGCCCTAAAGAATCAGCCCACCCGTAACCTGAAAAGAAGTGTCTTGTTTCTGCACCCCAGCAGGACTCTAGATGCAAGGCTGTGCATGAGGAAATTTGTCTTTTCCAGGTTTCTGGAATTTCAAGTTATGTCTCTGTTATAATCCCCATAATTTCTGACTTCATATAGGGCCAACATTTAGGTAAAATCAAGGCAGCAAATGAACTTCTTGGGAGCTTTTTACATTCACATAAGCCAATGTGCCAGGTCAGATCACATTTCCCAAAGGCAAGATTCCAAAGTGTGGTGGGAAGAGGAAGAAACACAGGTAGACAATGGCTCACCTGTGCAGCCAAGAGTGAGCTTGCACCAAACCATCATCTCACACCTAACTTAAGGTTTCACAACACGGTTCGGGTAAAATTTCGCAACTATTATGAGAGTTAAGTATGATCTGGAAAGACAAACATTTAGCCAATTTGTGGGGAAATCTGAGTATCCAGCTCCTAAATGGATAAAGATGCAACGGAATAACAAAGATGATGATACATGACAGTGAAGACCTCCAACTGCAGTTTGCGGGCTCAGCTGCAATTTCCACATCACCCAGAAGGAAGGCAGCTCAGATGCTGTTGTCAGACAAGACAGTGAGATGCCAGGTCCCCAGTTGCACACAATCCTGAAAAGTACAGGATTCTGCTCAAGGAAAGATGAGGAAAAGACATCTCACTTTCTGCTGAAAAAAGTATTCTGAAGAAGAAGAAGCTCTAGATAAGCAGCAACAAATTAAAAGAAGCAATATTTTCAATTTAAGCTGCTTGGTTTTATCTTTCAATGAGGACTTTATTTATTAATAAAAATTGCATATGTTTAAGGTTATAACATGATACTTTGGTATAAATACACACTGGGAAATGATTACTGTAGTAAAACCACATAAAGTATCCACTACCTAATAAAGTTATCCTATTTAACATGTGTGGTGAGAACATTTAAGATATACTCTCTTTGAAAATTTCAAGGATACGATACAGCCAAATAAAGATTTTTTTTTTTAATAGTCTAAGGCAAAGACATATCCAGGACCAAATTTATACTGAGCCCTTCAGCTCTTGACACTGATATATCTGTGGCAATGCCTTTGTAAAGATACCTGAAAGCCTTACTCTTTTTACACTAGTTTAGACAAGAGCAAACTCTGGAATAATTTCGTGGCATTCCTCAATACAAAATCACTAAACACATTAAACCAGTTCTTATTAAAACTGCTTCAATGCATACTAAAAGGAAATATTGTATTAAAATAATTTAAATGAAGAGCAACAAATTCTCTCTAGAATTAAAAAAACAATGTAAAATTTCAAGTTTCATCTCAAGTATCCTATTTTCTTTCATACCATTAACAATAATTATCTATAAAATATGAGTGAGTCTATATTTAGCATGAATTCTCTTTATATTTTTCTCTAGCAAACATAATTATATTGAATATAATTAGATGGGTCTTTTAAAATTAGAATCATTTCCTTTATCAAATACATTCTCTGCTCTTAGATATAGTTTTATAGATCCAATCTCTGAAGCTCACTTTTAAATACAAATTTGATGTAACTGAAGGTATTAATGAACGACAACAAAAAATTTCCATAAACAGCAACAGCACTATGAGATTTGGGCATGAAGACATTGAAAATCAACTTGATACTTTTAATACTTATTCTTGAATATTAATTTAATATTTTACAGTACAAATTTAGTGGTTATTATGTGACAGCCTATGGCTAAAAGTTGTAAAGGATGGACCATACCTGATCTCAAAAGAAAACTTTTCATTGTTTATTGGTAAAGTTTGCTTCAACAACAACAAACTTGGCTTGATGCAAAAGCAAGCTTCTCTAGGAAGGTGTAAACGATCCCAGTTACAAAATTTGTAATTTACAGAGAACTTTCCCCAAATGTTCCTGATCCCTCAAGAGAGGAACACACTGTGGTACCTAGCGACACTCACCTTGCGGTAGATCATGTGGCACACGGCCACTCTCAGCCTCATCCCCACGCGCTGCATGTGGTAGAAGTACAAGTGGTGCAGAAAGGCCCACACGAGCACGCAGGCGCTCAGCCCTGCCGCGCAGCCATAGGCTTCGTGCAAAGCGACAGAATTGGCAGGACCATAGTTTTCAATATAACTAACCATTTTCCCCAAAAATATGGGTTGAACTACTCTGGTGCCTTCCTAAAAGAAAAGAAAAAAGTCTTAATTAGAAATGTCAGTTTTTCTTTACAGAAGCTTTACTCTTATCATTAGTATGTTTAAAATACATTTTGACAAAATGCTACATTCATGACTAATTTAAAAGAAAAATATGCAGATTTATTATCTCCTATAAGACAAGCAGGCAACAGTTAACCTTAAGGCTAAATTTTCCATTCAAACACAGTAAAGCCTTAGTACATTGTGCGTAGCACACCGTGGATGCTCAACAAATATCACAAACAGGCTCAATACCAACTGAGGCTTAAGATGAATAAAGAAAAAGGTGGCAGAAGAAGAGGAAGAAACCTGCTTCCACAGGAAGAAGCCTGCTGGCAGTCTGCCCCTGTCCCCCATACACTCAATGTCCCAGCCCAATAGAAAGCCAATGGGGTTCACACATGGGAGACACGCTTTCATCACCTTCTTCATGAATCCTTATGAACTGACACACTGGCACAAACACACCCACTCTTTTCTACCCCAAACTCCACACGTAGATCCAGGGAATGGAAACCAGCTTTGGCTGGAGCACCACAAAGAAACCAGGTTTGGCAGCTCTGCAGGCTCTCAGCTCCCGAGAGCACTGCCTCAATATGGCTCTACCCGCTAGAAGTTGGAATGTTCCTTGGAGTAAAAATTAAACATGATGGAGGCCAAGCTGAAAAATCATGTCTCCCGTAGTTCTTGCTCCACCATCCACTGAAGTTGGTGGTTTGGAAGAAATGTTCCCAATCCTCTCTTCCCCAAGGCCTAAAGCAATTGACTCAGGGTGCACTGAGGCTTCCACCCTGAGTAAGACTTAGGGAAAGCAAGTTTCTTTCCCAAAGAAAAAGGCAAAGGAACAGCAACACCTACCCACCCTGCCAAAGAGCCACTCCACCTCACAACCTACTTCCTCTCTCGAGTCACCCCTTGAAGGTCCCCTTCTTCCTAGGTCCCCTTCTTCACTGTCAAGGAAAATCATTCAACAAATCCAAGTTACCAAAACTAAACACCTTGGGCCGCAATATCATTTCCTCCACAGACTTCTCAAAAGACAAAAAGTTAAAAGTTTGGAAGTCTTTCAGGAACAGGGCTTTCCTTTCTCAGCCATCCCACATTGCTAACACGGACAGGGGAAGCTTGGCTGACCTGACAGATGTGCTCTGATAGCTCCCCTCTGTCTGAAGCTGAGGAACCCACACACAAGAGGAGGGAAGGAGAATCCATAACACCAAGCAACAAAAAAACTAAGCATTTCCTGCTCAGCCAACCAGTGCCTGATCAGGATATTTATCAAAAGATGTCCTCACCCCTTACATGGGGGTCTCATTAAACATTAACATTCCTGTCTTGTTCAACACAAACGGACACACACACATTCACAGGCTGCACCAACTGCCTCTCCTTCCATGAAGTCAAGGAGATTTTCATCTACTATAGAGGATAAGCGGAGAAGGCAATGGTACCCCACTCCAGTACTCTTGCCTGGAAAAACCCATGGATGGAGGAGCTTGTTAGGCTGCAGTCCATGGGGTTGTGAAGAGTCGGACATGACTGAGCGACTTCACTTTCACTTTTCACTTTCATGCATTGGAGAAGGAAATGGCAACCCACTCCAGTGTTCTTGCCTGGAGAATCCCAGGGATGGTGGAGCCTGGTGGGCTGCTTGCTGTCTATGGGGTCGCACAGAGTCGGACACGACTGAAGTGACTTAGCAGCAGCAGCAGCAGCAGCATAGAGGATAACAGAAACACTATTTAGTTGAAGAAGTATAAATAAGATGACCAGACCAGAGAAAAATGATCAGTTCTGATACATTTCCACCGTATCCTGTCACCCATTCCAAGAGGCATAGAGAGCTCATGGAAGAGTCCCTCATAAAATGGATTGTCAAACATACATTTTATAGAGTTTCCTGAGATAGAAATGTGGAGGCTCACACAGAGAAGCAAGAACATCAAACTGTACACACAGGCAGTCCCAGCCCAGGTATGGTCAAGGGCAGTCCAGTGCTGCAGCCACAAACCACCAGAATCCCAGCAGTAATATCTGCCACCCCAGACTTTCCCAAAACTTATGATTCTCTTTGGGAATCACTGTTGCCTGTTCCTTAGGTCTCCATTTGAGCTAACATCCTTGTGATTACAGGAGAAATAAAAGTAATGACGCTCACCAAACAGAGTATGGATAAGTGCAGCAAATCCAGCAACAAAGAGTGGAAATAAAGGCAGGTCACTACTGCCTAAGCGTATCTGGAGTTTTTCACTGAGAAACAATATTTAGTAACCCAGTTGAGGGACCTCCCTGGTGGTCCTTTAGCTAAGCTCCACACTCCCAGCGTAGGGGACCTTGGTCCGATCCCTGGTCAGGGAACTAGATCCCACATGCAGAAACTAAGACCTGGTACAGCCAAAAATAAATAAAAAACAAAAACAGTTGGAGAAACAGCCTCATTAAGGTATAATGCCAGTTCATGGCTCATATCTTCCACTCATCTGTGAATTCTTTTTATTCTTGATAATGATTAGTGTTGGGATAGAAAATGTTTATCTTTCAAAAAGATAACAAAGGATTTCAAACATGAACTGTTACTGATGCAATTTGTGGGGAGAGTCATATATTATTTGGGGACTTCCTCCAATGGCTCAATGGTTAGGAATCCATCTCAATGCAGGAGTCACAGGAAATGCAGGTTTGATCCCTGAGCTGAGAAGATCCTCTGGAGGAGGAAATGGCAACCCACTCCAGGATTCTTGCCAGGATAATCCCATGGACAGAGGAGCCTGGTGGGCTACAGTCCCTGGGGTCACAAAGAGTCAGACACGACTGAGTGACAGAGCACACACGCACAGCTGTGCCTCCAGCAAGGAGCAGCCCCGGCAAGTCAGAGAAGTGACGAAAACTACAATGCACAAGGAATTTCCATCCTGGCACAAGTTACAACTATGGAAAACAGAAAATTGATATTATGTTCCATATGAAAAATAGCAGCAAGTAAAAAACAATTTTCCAGTAATTTCTCCCAAAAAGGAGAAATAGCAAAATAATGAATAGCACAAAATTGTGAAAACAAAACCTCAAGTACATATAGAGAGTAAGAAGACACATATTAAATATGATTCTTCAAACCTTCCAGAACACACAGGGCAGAAGTGACTGAGGCCATCAAAGGTAGACTGAGTAAATCCATCCCCTCCACACACAAGGAAAGGTTAGAGATGGAGAGTCATTTAACAGGACAGCTGGCAGCAGCGTTTGTAATCTGTGAATGTTTCAATTTATGATATTTGGTAAAACTGCCTGAGGCAAACCAGGCAAAAATTTGTCCAGCTACCAGAAGATTAACTCCTGCATATGCTCAATGCTCTAATCCAAGTATTAAGTCAAAATGAAACAGTGGTGTGAATCCAAGGATAGACCGAATTCCGGAAGACTCCGCTTGCCTTGGAGAGTCTCTCAGAGAGGCAAGGAGTGGCTGTGGGTCACCCTGGGGACACAGACACTGGGGGCAGCCATTCCCGGAGCTGCCCCACCACGTGCACCCTGGTGTGGGCAGACACCACCAAGGAAACCTCTCATCTGGACATTCCTGATTCTCACCATCAACTAAGAAGAAATAAAATAACTGAGAAAATATTCACTATCAATCATGAAGCTAATCAAATTAAAACTTTCTTGATAAACAGGAACAAGGTCAAACACTGTCCCTTAAACCTTTCTCTCTGACATCAATCTATGACCACATGTATATTCTTTCAACAAACCAATTGAGAATATTGCTCTTATTCTTTCACAAGAATTCTTCACAACTCTGAAATCATAAAGGATATTTAAAAGAGCTCAGTTTAATACCACAACATCCATTATCCAGGATTATCTGAGAGTCTGAGTCTCTGAGGCAGACTTTTTATTTTGGCCACACCCTGTGGCATGCAGAATCTTAGTTCCCAGTCCAGGGATCAAAAACCCTCATATCTGCATTGGGAGCATGGAGTCTTAACCACTGGTCTGCCAGGGAAGCTCGTGGTAGCCATTACTTGATAGAGTTCTTGGTATTCAGCCTCCTGAAAGCACCTGATATGGGGTCCCACCTTTTGCTGCCTAAGATAACTTCTTGCAGGGTTCCGTTAGAAACTAGAACTTCTGCAGAGTATAGAATTCCTCCTCCAAGTTAAGGGACTTGAAACATTTCTCATCCAATTTCCCGNGCCTCCTGAAAGCACCTGATATGGGGTCCCACCTTTTGCTGCCTAAGATAACTTCTTGCAGGGTTCCGTTAGAAACTAGAACTTCTGCAGAGTATAGAATTCCTCCTCCAAGTTAAGGGACTTGAAACATTTCTCATCCAATTTCCCGACATCTCATTCATGGAATCAAAAACACAAAAATAGAAACAAGCTAACAAAGAAAAACACTTGAGTGAAACATATAAGCAGAAAAGAGTGAGCTTGTAGGGAAAAATCGAACAGGCAGTTAATCTTTAGAACTGGGGTGTTCTAAAGTGGAGTTGAGAAAAATCCAGAGATAAGGAGGAAAAGCAGTGAATCTGGGAAATCATAACCACCAGCATTCTACATATCCTAGCCTTCACTCATCTTCTACACGGTGGTCTTCATCCTGACTGCACCTTAGCATCACCTGGGTGGGGATAAGGACACTCTGACACCCGAGGCCCAGCCTCCGGAAACTGGTTTAGGTTCAACTGATTAGGATGGAGCCTGAAGATTCTTCTCCCTGGAAGATTATGGATGCAAAAACTAACCCCATGTAAGCATCTGCTAACTTCCACTCTTGCACTGTGTTGGCATCTGAGCCTGGAATGGCTACAGACCTGCTATGAAGGAGTTACAATGATCACAAACAGTTTTAACCAGAGACCCATGACACATTTCATGCTTCCAGAAAAATCCTTATAAGCCCAAGTCCAGAGATTACAGTATTGAAATTGAAAATTTTAATTCTGCACAGTAGGAAAACTAAAATTTCAGATAAAACTATATTTAAAAAACATTAATAAAAAGATGAGTCAAAATCAGCCTGGAAAATTATCTCTAAAAGGAGAAGGAGAATTAGAGCACAGCTAACAAGGATATCAGCCTTCTTTAAAAGTAGCCTTGTCTTGATTTTGGAATCATGAAAACATTATACAGAATTATAATTATAAAAGAACTAATTTTTTAAAGAGCAATTCCTAAAATTTCAGAGTAAATTTAAATAAAAGTACTTAAATATCTACCCATCCTGTTGGTTCAAAGAGCCATAAGAAAAGAACTATCAAAAGTGGTTTTAAACAAAACAATTTGAAAACACATTCTCTGCATGATACACCCATGTGAAGACAGTATGAATTCCCAAAAGATAAATCTTATTATGTTTTCAGAAGTCACATTATAAGGTAAAACAAGTGAATAATTATGTTAATATCACTGAGACTTGGGCTTAGACGTGGGACAAAGAGAATAGATGACGGGAGAAAAGAGATACATATGTAAGCACAGTGAGATGAAGTAAAAACTAGTGTCCTGTATCTGATTTGGATTGGCAACACCCATATAAACATATTTGCTTACCTTAAAAGTGTATTCTAACTTGGTCTAATGAAAAAAAGCCAAGAAACAATAACCAAGAGTAAGAAACCCCTCTAGCACCCAGACTATAGTCTTTAAATACCATTTCACACTAAAAGAAGACAGGGCTGCTTGGAGAAATGGATGATTCCAGGGCTGAGCAAATGCTGTACAAAATGAACTGGAAACATCCTGTCACACCAGAAACCAAAAAAAACAAAACAAACAAAAAAAGACATTAAAAAAAAAAAAAAAAAAAAACTAGCCAAGGCTTCTAGAGTATGTGCAAAAGACTTAGGACCCAACCTGAATAGATTCCCACTGCCCAAAGGTGGCCAAAGGTTGACACAAGCATAACAAATGAAATGGACTGAAGCAGATCAGAAATGCTTAAATCCATGAGCTCAAACTGACATCCACAAAACCAAACCAAACAAACAACCACGAAAACTCACTAGCCCCTCTCCTCACTAGAGGGGAACCAATTCTCCATTTTGAAAACAGGCTTTAAAAACGGAAAAAATTATTTTCCCCTACTCTCCCTATAAACACTATAGTTCAGCATTAACCAAAGAGCTTAGAACATCCGCACTTTGCAACCCTTAATAAATTAATGGACCTTGAGCAAGGATCATGAATAGCTCCAACATCACACACACACACATACACACACAAAAGATGTTATGTACCTTATAAGGGAGATATACAACCCTACCTCCTACATAGACGAAAGGGGTGAAGAAAATCCAAATGAGCTGTATCAAACTTCTAGACCTAAATACCAACCTAAGGTGCCAGAGGAACAAGTTAATTGACACAGGGGGAGAAACAATCAGCCAAATCCAGGCTGTGGGAATCTCTACAGGACAACCTAGAGGCACGGGGTGGAGGGGACAGAAAGGCATCTGAATAACCTGTGTCAGCCAAGTGTACCTCATTTAATACTGCTTCCAACAGAAGAGGGGGAAAAAGACAGCTGTGAGCGCTGGCTAGATACTAATGATATTAAAGTTAATATTTAAGCATAAAAACAATAAAGTGAAAGTGAAGTCGCTCAGTCGTGTCCAACTCTTTGCAATCCCATGGACCGTAGCCTACCATGTTCCTCCGAACATGGGATTTTCCAGGCAAGAATACTGGAGTGGGTTGCCATTTTCTTCTTAAGGAAATCTTCCCAACCCAGGGATTGAACCTGGGTCTCACGCATTGTAGGCAGACATTTTACCATCTGACACACCAGGGAAGTCTATAAAAATAATGTACATGCTAAATATGTTTAGTGGGGGGAGATTCCACATCTTTTAAAGATACATACTAAAATATTTATGGATAAAAATGATTTGCTGTCTTGGAACTTCTTTAAAATAATCTTGGGAATTGAGGGTGAGTTTCAGATGAATCAAGACTGCTCATTATGGCAATTATTGAAGCTGACTTAGGGTGACATAGGGCCTTATTTCCGTTTACCCTTCTGAGTTCCTAGCTGAGGATCCCTGTAATAAATAACAGAATAACAAGACAAAATAAAACAGAAGTTTATTAACATGTGTATTTCTGATATACATGCAAAATATCAAGAAGAACTGAGTAACTCCCGGAGATAGTCCAAGCCACCACCTTAAATGCCATCTCCCCCTAAAGACAAAAGAAAAGGTGATGGAGTGCCAATGAGAGGTTAACAGGAAAAGCAGCTTAACCTACAGTAGGGTTGGGTTTGCTAAGCAGATTTCATCCTTCTTGAAGACAGTCCTTCAACAGGATTCTGCTGTGATTTAGAGCCATCCTTCTTTTTCTGGTACAGAGAGGGAGACACCTTTACAAAGGGAGACTTCCTTTATCAGTGTAAATGTCCCTCAGAAGAATAATTTCTATTCTGTCTTCAGAGTTGTGTCTATTTCTGAAAAACACAATCAACTCACAACAGTCTTTCTGCCAGAGAGCCCTACTCTGGAGTGACACATTGTGTTACCTAAGGCTATGGTTTTTCCTGTGGTCATGTATGGATGTGAGAGTTGGACTGTGAAGAAGGCTGATCGCCGAAGAATTGATGCTTTTGAACTGTGGTGTTGGAGAAGACTCTTGAGAGTCCCTTGGACTGCAAGGAGATCCACCAGTCCATTCTGAAGGAGATCAACCCTGGGATTTCTCTGGAAGGAATGATGCTAAAGCTGAAACTCCAGTACTTTGGCCACGTCATGCGAAGAGTTGACTCATTGGAAAAGACTCTGATGCTGGGAGGGATTGGGGGCAGGAGGAGAAGGGGACGACAGGGGATGAGATGGCTGGATGGCATCATGGACTCGATGGATGTGAGTCTGAGTGACCTCCAGGAGATGGTGACGAACAGGGAGGCCTGGAGTGCTGCGATTCATGGGGTCTCAAAGAGTCGGACACGACTGAGTGACTGAACTGAACTGATGTATACCAGAAACTAATATAACATTGTAAGCCAATCATACTTTAATTTTAAAAATTTTTTACATTAAAATGTACATTTTAAATTTTACATTAAAAATGTACATATGCTTAGAAAAAGAAAATAAGATTGGATATAAAACCCTACTTTATAACTCAAAGTCATCACTGTGGGTATTACTGACACCTAATGGCTGACACGACGCTCTCAGGAACCAGCAGGGCGCTCACAGCAAGTCTGCCCTGCAGGTCCCCTTCTGCTGGGCTCAGTGCCCCCTCCTCCCCTCCCTTGCCATCTGGTCCTCAGTGGTTCCTCTCAGCCCACAGTATCTTTGCCACCAGCAGCCACTCCTCAGCCTCCTGGGTTGAGCAGAAGTGAGGGACACATGGAAGAAAGGGTTGGGGAATAAATGCAAAGACCACTCAGCTCTCAGGGAACCAGCCGTGAGTCGGGGCACAAAGCCCAGTGGGATGCAGAGGATTCTGTTTACTTCCTGACCATCAGCTGAGCTCCAAAGTCCCACAGCCTCCACCTGGACCAGAGACCATCAGCAAAAGTGGCTTCAGACAAAGACCAAGTGACTGGACAAGGCTGGGCCACTTCTAAGGGTCCTGGAAGGAGGACATATCTCCTGGCCACACCTCCCCTCTCAGGGGAAGGGACTGGGTGAACCCACTCTGGCTCTCTGAGATCATCCCACTTATACACCAGCAATGGAGACCTCACCTCTCAGAGAGAAGCGCTGATGACCTGGGGAGGTGGTCTCCGTGACTCAGACGCAGGCAGAGGCTTCAGGCTCCTCCTGTCCACCCTGAGGGCCCCGGGCAGGTGGGGACCTGTCCTCTCCACCCACAATAACCATGGATGTGCACACAGGGGCCAGGGGTGCTGGGAACTCTCTGGCTGTTCTAATTAGGGGTGACTGGCAAGTGCTCCATAGCCTGGTACTTGTTCCTCTGAGAGGAAGAGATACTCCTCAGTTCTCACAGGACAGCCCATGGATTTCTCGAGGCCCGAATACTGGAGTGGGTAGCCTCTCCCTTGTCCAGGGGATGTTCCCAACCCCGGGATCGAACCCAGGTCTCCCTCATTGCAGGCAGATTCCTTACCAGCTGAGCTATCAGGGAAGCCCTTCTCATAGGACAGAGGTTTTCATATCTCAAAACCCTAAAACCCTAAAAGCCTCACCCTGGACTGGCGTCACCCTGCTTTCTCCCACTGGTGCCGCCAGGAGTACCTGGGAGGCCTACAGAATAACAAGACAAAATAAAACAGAAGTTTATTAACATGTGTATTTCTGATATACATGCAAAATATCAAGAAGAACTGAGTAACTCCCGGAGATAGTCCAAGCCACCACCTTAAATGCCATCTCCCCCTAAAGACAAAAGAAAAGGTGATGGAGTGCCAATGAGAGGTTAACAGGAAAAGCAGCTTAACCTACAGTAGGGTTGGGTTTGCTAAGCAGATTTCATCCTTCTTGAAGACAGTCCTTCAACAGGATTCTGCTGTGATTTAGAGCCATCCTTCTTTTTCTGGTACAGAGAGGGAGACACCTTTACAAAGGGAGACTTCCTTTATCAGTGTAAATGTCCCTCAGAAGAATAATTTCTATTCTGTCTTCAGAGTTGTGTCTATTTCTGAAAAACACAATCAACTCACAACAGTCTTTCTGCCAGAGAGCCCTACTCTGGAGTGACTCATTGTGTTACCATTTCATTCTATTCTGTTTTTGTACTTTTGAAATGTTCTCAAAAATCTAAATCCATAAAAAAAAAATCTACAGGAAATTAAAAAGAAAAAAAAAACACTATAGAAAGCAGTTGACAGAGGGGCCAGAGCTGTTGCTAGAAAAGCAGCTCCTCTTGGCTCTGAGCCTCAGTGGAGGCTGTGGGAGGAGAGGACAGAACGCAGAGAACACGGGTCTAGCAGTCAGAGCTCTGCGCCTCAGGGACCAGATCAGCCCCCTGCGAGTCACATGACCCCAAGCCCATCGTGTGCCCTCCTGGGCCTCTCCGGGTCTTAATCTGTGAAAATACTGGCCTTGCCTTCCTCAGAGGAATTCTGGGACACTGAAATGAGCTACAACAGTTTAGAGTACTCTGAAACCACCATAAAAAAAAAATAATAATAATCACTTTTATTATTAGAAGTCCTGGTAAGAGACTTACTCTATTCTTAATGGCAGAGGCTGGATTCACCAAGGCTTGGAAAACTCATTGTTCCTCACAGGCAACCACAGTGGAAAAAGAACTCTTGAGAAAAGTCATGTGTAAAATCAAATTTTCTAGACTATAATTAAAGTTTCACTTCTACCCAGATTGCAAAAAATTTTAACCATTATGAATGCAATCTTTCAAAAAGAGTCTCTGACTCTTCTTGTAGTCTACTTCCCAGACTACATACAGAAAATGGATTGAGGGGGGTGGAGGAAACAAGTGAAACAGGTGAGGGAGGGAACTTAAAAGCTACAAGCTCCAGATTAAAAAATAAGTAAAAGGGGATCAGGGACAAAAAATAAATGAAAATTTTAAAAATAAATATATCACAGAATTATACAACATAGGAAATATATTCAATAATATTGGAATAAATTTGCATGGTGACAGTTGGTAACTAAACTTACCATGTACTGTATAAAGTATTAAATAACTAATAATGATGTGGATACCAGACCACCTAACCTGCCTTTAGCAGCCACTCCTCAGCCTCCTGGGTTGAGCAGAAGTGAGGGACACATGGAAGAAAGGGTTGGGGAATAAATGCAAAGACCACTCAGCTCTCAGGGAACCAGCCGTGAGTCGGGGCACAAAGCCCAGTGGGATGCAGAGGATTCTGTTTACTTCCTGACCATCAGCTGAGCTCCAAAGTCCCACAGCCTCCACCTGGACCAGAGACCATCAGCAAAAGTGGCTTCAGACAAAGACCAAGTGACTGGACAAGGCTGGGCCACTTCTAAGGGTCCTGGAAGGAGGACATATCTCCTGGCCACACCTCCCCTCTCAGGGGAAGGGACTGGGTGAACCCACTCTGGCTCTCTGAGATCATCCCACTTATACACCAGCAATGGAGACCTCACCTCTCAGAGAGAAGCGCTGATGACCTGGGGAGGTGGTCTCCGTGACTCAGACGCAGGCAGAGGCTTCAGGCTCCTCCTGTCCACCCTGAGGGCCCCGGGCAGGTGGGGACCTGTCCTCTCCACCCACAATAACCATGGATGTGCACACAGGGGCCAGGGGTGCTGGGAACTCTCTGGCTGTTCTAATTAGGGGTGACTGGCAAGTGCTCCATAGCCTGGTACTTGTTCCTCTGAGAGGAAGAGATACTCCTCAGTTCTCACAGGACAGCCCATGGATTTCTCGAGGCCCGAATACTGGAGTGGGTAGCCTCTCCCTTGTCCAGGGGATGTTCCCAACCCCGGGATCGAACCCAGGTCTCCCTCATTGCAGGCAGATTCCTTACCAGCTGAGCTATCAGGGAAGCCCTTCTCATAGGACAGAGGTTTTCATATCTCAAAACCCTAAAACCCTAAAAGCCTCACCCTGGACTGGCGTCACCCTGCTTTCTCCCACTGGTGCCGCCAGGAGTACCTGGGAGGCCCCGCTCGTGCTGTGGGTGGAAAGACCACACTGCTTGGGATCATGGACGATCCATGGGGCGTTCTGTGTATCTGAGGGATTAAAAGAGGGCCAGAGATCAAAAAGGAAACATGTCTGTGTTGTAGAAAGTCCTGGGCTGAGTTTAGATTTCCACCATCTAAAATATAAAGAACAGCAAGCAGTGTGGATTGATCACACACGGGAAGCTGCTTCAGAAAATCAATTATTTAGCTAACTAGCACGGCTACTTGTACTAGCAGCACTCCACACAGAGGAGCCCCTAAATGCACATCCTCTACTCCCCTCTTCTCCGCCAGGCCCACCCAGCGACCACCTCCTGAAAGGGCCCAGGGCTCTACCAGTTCCACTTTATGCAGCCCCAGGCCTGGCCTTCCTGGATCCCCAGCAGGAAGTATTACTAGGGCTGGACAAGTTTGAAATCAACACTTCCAGCACCACAGTGGGGAGGATTCCCTCTCAGGAGGAACCCCAGATCCTGCGGCCTCTCCCTCTATGTCTGCTTCTCCCATGAGCTGCCACAGCCAAGACCCAGGACTCATATTAGAACGGGATCCATCCAAGGCTTAGTGACCCCAGCCAAGGAGCCAACAGCCAAGGACAGCAAGAAAAACCAGCAGCTCCGTTCAAACCCAGCCACACGGGCTATGCTTTGAACCCACCTGACTTTAAGACTCTTTAGCATCTGGTACCAAAGAGAAACTAGAGAACCAGGGACAGCAGAGAAAGACCTGCTCCAGGATATGATCCAACACTAAACCCGGAGGCCACTCATCCAACCAGGCACCTGGCATGAGCCACAGGCAGACACTGAGGCCCCAGGGTTTCCTGATAAGCAGAATTCATGAGAGCTCTGCTGTGTGAGGTCAGGAAATCCTGGACAAACAGGCCACACCAGCTTGACACCTGGTATTTCAAACAGAGACTTACTGTGACTATGTGGAAATTCCACGAGTGGGACAGCTGCACATGGGACAAAGAAGGGCGGGGGCAGCCTGATGGGCTCCTGCTCCCTCTCCCACCCCATCCTTCACAAGGCACTGCAGGAGCTAGGTGGTCAGCGCCCTCTCAAAGGCGGCACCCTGCCCCACACAGCTGTCCCACCCTCTGGCACAACGGCCAATCCTCTTCTGACATCAGTGAGAACTCCATCCCCCAGGACCATCCAGTCACCTGGGAGCTGACGGATTCTCTGCCTCTCCAGTTGTGTGGGGCGGACTTCACCTGCCCAGCTGCCCACTGCCCGCAGTGCCCTCAGTCCAGCACAGCCTTTAAACAAGAGCCAGGCCGCCCACCTGTAAACCACCTGGCCCATCACCTCTCCCCAACACGATGGACTGAGGACAGCTCACACCCTCTCCACCTTCTCCACCCCTTTCACAGCACCTGCATCTTCCACCCCTCCTGCCCTCACACACTCCCAGGCCGCCCGTGTCCCTAAGGCAGCGCCAAGGGACCACGGAGAGCACGAGCCCCCCAGCGGGGTCTGCAGCAGACCCCCAGCAGGCTCAGCCAGGACAGGGGGCTGCCGGCACTGGGTCCCCAGGTGGACTGTCCTCTGGGGGTCTCGACCCAGGATCTTCAGGGTCATGGAGCTCACTGACCTCACAGCTTTCTGCCTCTGGTTTGCCCTGCACATTCCCTCCTACACCCTCTGCCAATGCCAGGCTATCAGGATCCCCCTTCAACCAGGAATCCATCCCCATAACCAGGGAAAGAAAGCAGCATGGAGGGTCCAGAGAATTCACGGTGAAGCTGGAGCTCCTCCCTACGGGGGCTTTGCTCACAGTGCCAGCCCACGGAGAAGGGGGCAGCCTGGGGCAAGGTGTGATCTTAGGAGTTCTGGGCGGCTACAGTCCAGATGCAGGGCCCTGGGTTCTGTTCTCCTGGAAGAGGAGTGGCGATGGTATCTTCTTAGAAAAGCATTTATCAGATGTGACCTGGTCAAGGTAACAATTTTTACCTTGTTAAAGTATAACAAAGCGCCATAAAATGTACGTTATTCTGGGCTCGGGTCCAAATTATCTTCCTCTAAATCACAGGGCACATATTGCCTGAGGTTGCTGGAATCTTCTGTTGGTCAAAGAGCAATCAGCATTTCTACTGAGCACCAGGAACTTTCTACCATAATATAAAATGTCTTTTATTTCAAGGCCATCCTTCCACAACACTCTTTAATCAGTTAAAAGAATAGTACCCCTGGCGTCCAGTCTTTGTCATTCTAAAGATAAATACAACCTCTGAGCTCTATCATGTTTCCATGAGGGTTTATCCTCAGACCTTAGACTACTGGCCTCTCTCCCACTCATCCCGTCCACCTCAGTACTGAGATACATACCCCAAAAATCAATGCACAGTATGAAAATCTTTTACCTCAAGAAATGTAAACATTCCCCAAACTACACAGGATTTCCAGTAACACTTTACGATGGCTTTCATTAAGGAAGGCTCCCGTGCGTCCTTCTGGGCTCTCTTCACTTCCTGATCCCAGTGCCTGCGATGAGAAACAGGGCACAGTGAAGCGCAGCACGCCCCCCAAAAGGAAAGGGGGCGGGGCGGAGTGGGAGAGGAGCCCGCACTACAGGCGCTCTGCGGCTGCGCAATAGATGCCGGCTACCTGCTCACAGGCCCCTGAAAGACCAGCGGTGCAGACCCTGAAGCACCAGAGAAACAGGCCTTGAGGGAAAAGTTCCAGATTCTGGAAACAAGTTCCTGCCAAGCTTTGCTGGACTCAAAGGTCATGAGCAGCTCGGGTGGGCAGACTCCCTCCTCCAGGGACCCCACCTCCGAGGCAGAGCTCGGCCTCCAGGGCCGTGGCTGTGGGCTCCCTCCACGTCCACGGATGCACAGGGAACACGGGCTCCCCCAGCCTCCAAAGTGGGCTAAGCCCGGGGTCAGCCTGAGGGGGTGAGTGTGCAGTGTCAGGCGAGGAGGCTTAGGAGAACCCAGAGGAAGGCAAAGCCCCCGCCACCCCCAAACCTTTAGCCCCACGTGGAAATCCTCACTCTTCCCCCCTTCGCTCTGCTGCCTGTGCTCACCCTTGCAGCTCTTCGCCAAGGCGCTGGGAGCGATCTTCCGGAAGCACTGAATACATGTCATCTGGCTCTAATTTCCGTTTGTGTCCAATTTTAAACAAGGGGTTTAGCCACCTGTTAAACATTAAAAGGAGAGTGACATATATCCAAATTACACATCTCTAATTAGAAACCTACATTCATGGACATTGTTAAAAAAATGAAGTCTACATTTTAAATATATAAACACTTAGATATGTGCTTACACACATACATTCTAGGTATAGGAAAGTCATGCTGGCTTATACATGGTATAACTTAAAAGCAGGCTGTTTATGGCCTACTGAACATACACTGTACATCTGCTTTAATTATTGAGGAAAAAGTATATCTACAAATGAAAATAAAGTAACAGTGTTTCAGGCAGGCAGAATAGAGCTGAATGGCCATGTGGGTAAGGCTGCAGATATGTTCCTGTGTTACTGAGGACTTAAATCTTCTGAACGGTATCAGATTCAAGGATACCTACATGGGACTAGTAGTAAAGAGCCCGTCTGTTAACGCAGGAGATGTAAGAGATGCTGGTTCGATCCCTAGGTTGGGAAGATCCCCTGGAGAAGGAAACAGCAACCCACTCCAGTATTCATGCCTGGAAAATCCCATGGACAGGGGAGCCTGGTGGGCCACAATCCATGAAGTTGCAAAGAGTCAGATACGACTAAAGTGTCTGAGCACCAGTCATATTCAAAGCAGTTTCAACCCTGATGTCAAGATCTCTCAGCTGTCAACAGAGAGGAATTTTTACAGGCAATTATCTTATGGACACAAAACCCTAAGAGGCCCTGGACCCTGAAATCCTTAGGCCTGTCAGCTTCCCCTCAGCCAGATGCTCACGTGAGCCTCATTCTGACCCCAATCTTCTGAAGACAACCTCCAGGTAAGTAACACCTTCCCAGCTCAAATGCACAGCTGATTCTTCTTATGGTCCTCCTTGGTATCACTCCCTGGCAGATTCATTTATTTTAAAAAGTAACATTCAAACATCCAAAAGGGCTGGAATTTTACTGACTGTTGGATCTGTCATCATCAGCCTCAGTCAGGGAATAAATACAGCCCGCCAGACTTTCAGGGAACTTCAGCTGACAATATCACCAAACTATGGTTTAATTCCTCCACGCCCAGGCTTCTGCCCAGGGACATTAAGGTTGCCCACTGCCCCCACACCCCTGCAAAGGCATATGTGTTAGTCAAATCCCTGTTTTCTGGAGTTCAACCAACTGTTCACTATGAGCCCTCCACCTACAGGCATGGCCAGCTCTAGATAGTTATCATGCTTAACGGCTATGGGAACAGGATCATACCAAACATGGAGGGGTCTGGCCATGTGCAAGTACCTTGGATGGAAGGGTGCCACCATGAGCCTAAACGTGACTCAAGAAAACCTGAAGACAGTGTGTGCACCCCTGTGAGATGTTTATTCCTCAAGGCCCCTGTGGCAAGGGCCACCCATGTTGGGCCATCAACTGTCTCCATGAAAACTCTACCAGGGGACACTGGGCTATAGGTGGTTCACACCCAGATCAAGGTTACATTCAGAGTTTAATTACACTTGCTGCTGCTGCTGCTGCTAAGTCGCTTCAGTCGTGTCCGACTCTGTGCGACCCCATAGACGGCAGCCCACCAGGTTCCCCTGTCCCTGGGATTCTCCAAGCAAGAACACTGGAGTGGGTTGCCATTTCCTTCTCCAATGCATGAAAGTGAAAAGCGAAAGTGAAGTTGCTCAGTTGTGTCTGACTCTCTTGCACAACCTGTGAATCAAAGGGGCCATTCATCTAGTCAGGAGGGGAGCTTGGCTGGTAATAGCAGTTGTCTCTCTCGTAGGATCCCTGATGAGCCTAGAATGAGAAACAATTTATAATCCTATAACCATTAAAAAAAAAAAAAAAAAAGTCAGAGACTGGTCTGTGTAAGTAGAGAAACCAGTTCTAACCTTAGAATGACAAAATCTTACTGGACCCTCTGGCCCACATGACTCTTGACCACTACAAAGCTCTTGATTACCTGCCAGCTGATCAAGGGGCAATCTGTGCCCCAGCAACCATTTCCTGTTGTTTCTGTGTTAATACAAGCAGTCTGATAAAAGAGAGTGCATCCCAACTGCCAGAGAAAGCCGCTTGCAGGCTAAGACAAATATCATATGGTATCACTTACACATAGAATCTTTGAAAAACGGTACAAATGAACTTACCTACCGAACAGAAATCGAGTTACAGCTGTAGAAAATGAACTTATGGTTACCAGGGGATAAGGGAAGAAGGGACAATTGGGAGACTGGAATTGGCATATATAAACTACTATATTTGTGTCTGACTCTTTGTGGCCCCATGAACTGTTGCCCACTAAGCTCCTCTGTCCATGGGATTCTCCAGGCAAGAATATCGAATTGGGTTGCCATCTCCTTCTCCAGTGATTCTTCCCAACCCAGGGATCTAACCCAGGTCTCCTGCATTGCAGCCAGATTCTTTATCATCTGAGCCACCAAGGAAGCATATATAAAATAGATAACAAATAAGAACCTACTGTATAACAGAGGGAACGCTACTCAATACTCTGCAATAGCCTTTATCTTTTTTCTTTTTTAAAGAAAATAATATTTTTTAAAAAGTGGATATATGTATAATTGATTTACTTTGCTGTACTCCTGAAACTAACACAACATTGTAAATCAACTATACGCCAATAATTTTTTTTTTGAGAGGCCACTTGGCTAAATGCTCAGAACAAGAATGGCCTGACTGAAAAATTTCTGACAGTTTCAAAAGAAAGATCCCCAGATTCCCTGAGCTTCTAAGGCCTTTCTTAGAGCCCTTCCAGTTACTCTCCTTCCTTTGCTCTTGAGTCCATGATTCCTCAATTGTCTCATTAGTTTTATCTCTTGGAGAACTGAGATAATGAAGCTGCAGATGGTCTTTACCCAGGGCTATGAGAAATTGGGACTCTAGCTTGGTGAAAAGCAGATTCATTGAAAAATTCTGTCCCTCTAACCTAGCATATGACAATGCCCTTGCTCAGCAGGAAGCATTTCAGAAGACCAACATTTGCCCCTTTAGAGTCAAACAGGAAAAAGGAGTAGCAAAAAGGAAAGGCTGTTGCCCCAGAATTATATCCCTGCCCCTTTCTCAAATGGAAACCAGTTGCTCTTATCTGAGTTTCAAACTCAATCATAAAAGGAAAGAGAAAAAAAGAACTGATTAGAACTAGCCAGGACCCAAAGGGCAGAAGACCTAACCTCCAATAGACACAGAGCATCAGTAATATAGTAGCATGCTAAATGAACCCACTAGGACCATTACAGTTGACGATGGTTATGACGACAAAGTGAAGAGCTCATACAAGGACTAAAAAGGAGTGTTTTCTTAATTTCAGGTCCAAATCACACCCCGTTCTTGCATAAGCCATGAATATTCTCCCTCTGTTAATCGAATTTCCTTCCATTTACTTCAACTCTGTTAGATACACAGCGTCTAAGCCAAATTGGGCTGAGAGGTTCACTTGCAAACTGAGTCTCCATTTCTCATTCTTTGGTCACTGAGCAAAGCTTGTGCTCTACCAGTCTCACCATCAGTTTACTTATTGGTTGCGGGAATCCGAGTGGAGAAAGAACCTCCCCATCATGAGAAGGGGTCTCAGCCTGGGCTAGGACCCTGGAACAAGTTCAGGCAACCAATTCCATGACAAGCACAGCAGTTAACATACACAAGAAACGTAGACTCCAGAACCAGACTGCCTGGCTTGAGAAGATCCCACTCCACTGCTTACTAGCTGTGTGATAGTAGGCAACTCACTCAACCTCTATGCTTCAGTGTCTTCAGGTGTGAAATAAGAGGCTCCTTCCTCTCCAGCAGGAAAATTGGAAATGGGTGCCATCCAAAATCAAAGTCTCCACCTTCGATTTCTATGCACATACATTTTCAAAATCAACAAACAGAATGTGATTTGAGAGTTTCTACTTGAAATTAAAGAGACATTTATCTATTTTGCTATTATTTATGGTAACTACACACATATTCCTTCTTCTAGGACCCTCTTTCCTTAAGGGACATTAAATAGCCAAGAGATGTAGCCACATACACTGAATATACCACCATCAAAACAAGCATAGGAGCTGCTGTCCCCCTGGGGATCCCCTAGGCTGTCCCATAAAAGAAGTATCAGAATTTGTGGGAAAGATGAATGGGTTAGAGTTGAGAAACAAGAGATCTAGTAATCACCCCAGTGTGATTAAAGTCTAAAGGTTCAGGCCTGCCTTTCTGTAGCCCCAGCTATTAGATGAAGACTTCATTTAAGAGTTTCAGCACTCTGCAGCATTTTTCATCTGTGTGTTTCCTCCCAGATCAGGGATCCTCCAGTGGTTTCAGGACCATAGGACTCCTGGGCAGGACCATCTACATCAGGACCATGTACTGCTTCATATAAGAACCCACAGGTTTCACAGACCCCATCCCCAGGATTTGGTCCTCAAAAGTGGAAGTGGAGATATTTACAATAGGGAAAGGGGCTGTGGTCAAATAGACACTTTGCTCCTGGCTGTGTGTCCCAAGAAAAGAGCAAAAGGTGTTCCACAATGGTGTTCACATTCATTTCATAAAAAACAATTGTGTTTTGTACGCACATGAAATTGGCCTCGACACCAGGACAAACAGTCGACCACACAGGGAGGGAGGCAGGGAGAGAAAGAAAGACATGGTCACAGACAGGGGGAGAGAGGGAGCCCAGGGCAGCTGGAACTCAGATGTTCACCTAAGGAACGTGGGGAAAGTGGGGACATTATTGGAAGATGGCAAAGGTGCAGGTCACTCATTAGATAAAGAAAGTTGTTCATAAGCTGCTTCCTTGGGGTGAAAGTTGCAGCTTCTTTCAGAACTGACCGTGAATTGCTGAGTGGTTCTGAGGCAGCTGGATAAGGTGGACACCAGGTCCCTGGGTCCTCCTCCCACCCCTACTGCCACTGGTCCCGAGCGCACCCTCCTTGGTCCCCAACAGAAGCCAGCAGTGTCAGGCATATGCTTGCAGGAATTGTCACAGCTTAGATGGGGCGCTCACCAGACAAACAGGCGTGAGCAGAAGTTCGCCTTCTGCAGCGGGCTGGTCTTCACCTCCGGGGACACAGGCAGCATCTTGCCGGCCAAGGCGGACACAGACCGGGCTCGCCCTGCTCAGGCGGCGGGGGCTCCTGCTGCTCCTGGAGGCGCCGGCGGGGATGCTGGAGACGGGCCGCCCCGCGGGTCCACTGGGCCGGAGCCCGAGAACACCTGCTCCTGAGAGTGGAGCGCCCTTTGTGCGCCAGGCCTCACCTCCCAGGACTGAGAAACCTCCAGAGTCCACCTCTGAGGCACCCGCTCTGTGCAGCTGCTGCCACAGACCTAGGATGGATGCAGCATGCCACGTGTGAGGCTACAGGACCAAGGGACACCCAGGTAGACGCTTCTAGGAGCCCCACGCAGGTGGGAGGCAAAGCTACCAGCTCTTTGATAAGGGCCGGCAGGCAGGCTGACTGCGGGGCACACCCAGCCCAGCTCCCTGGAGCGCATCTGGCTGCAAACTCTGCGGAAGTTCCTGCTCTGAGCCCAGGAACTCACCAGAGGCAGGAGTCTCCGGCCCCGCCCACCTCTGCTGCTCAGAGGCTGCCCATGTGCTACAGAGGAAACCTGGAGAAAGCTGGCAGAGCAAACAGCAGCCCATGCTCTGGGCATGCTGCCCTCCTCAGGACCAAACAAGGGCGCTGTGGGAAGGTCTCCAACTGGAACGGAGCAGGACACTGAGGGACCTTCCTGGGATAGACCCTACCCCCACCCCATGCCCTCTGCCTGGCTCTTGTTTGTAGAAAAGCTTCATTCTCCAGGCCACCTCTGAGTCAAAAAGGCTGGCTCAAGGATGACTGGAAGAATGTGAAGATGTAATAACAAAAAGACTTCATCAATAGATTCGCCATACAGCAGTCACAGAATCTTTATAACAGGGGCTGGTGCACATTCCTGAGTTGTTTTGCAGATGCTAAAATGTCCACCAGGTGGAAGAAGTTAACTGCATGATGACCAGGATAAACTGGAACCTAAGGATTTATCATGATAACCCCTGTTACATTACCCTGCTCCTCAACATCAATCGGAATAGCGTATGAGCTAATCAAGTACCCTGGACTCTCTCCCTCAGCTTGCCTTTAAAAATCCTCCCCTGAAATCCACTGGGGAATTCCAGCCTTCTGAGCATGAACATCCTGTAATCCTTGCTTGACCCTTGCAATGAACCTTTCTCTGCTCAGAACTCCAAATTTTCAGTTTGTTTCACCTCAGTGTGAAACATTGGGCACAAGGCCTTTGTTTGGCCAGTACAAACCAGGTAGCAAACACTTGACGACGGCCAACAACAGGGTTTAGCACATATTATGCATATAGAGCTGCAAGACTTAGAGTAATGTGACAGATTAGAAAACTTCAAATGATTTCAAAAGAGGAATTTGCTGTCATTAGAGATCTCCACAACATGTGAAATGTCTTGCATCTCACAGGTTACACTGTGGGGGGACTCTTGTGAGCTTTTTGCTGCCCTCTTACGTGAGGAATTTGGGACAGATTTGCCCAAAGAATTGCCTTATGATTTCTTTCATCATGAGCTCAGCTCAATAAAGCTGGAGGAGAAATCTATTTTAAAGAAATCCTTAATGTATTCCAACATTTTTTATAACTCAAACATGTAACAGTGGCATATGTTATAGAACACAGGTTACATGCATTTGTGGGGAACTTACTTTACTTTTAACTCAAACAATGCCCTATTCAAGGAGGTGTTATCTGCTTTACAGATGAGAAAAATGAGGCTCAAAGACAGTACTTCTCCAACGTCTTCGAATCAGTAAATGATGAAACTTGATTTGGATTCAAGTCCAAGTCCAGCATGACTGTCCCACTGGTGGATGGTCAGTGTGTGAAAAGTGCCAAGAATATGCTATCTGAATGAATCAATGACTGTAGGACTGAGAACAAAATCTTAGGCCCTCACTCATAAGTGATAAGTTATTTCTGTGGCTGCCTTGCCAGCTCAGCAGCTTTTCTTCCCTTTCATTCTAAATGAAGAAAGATCAAAGTTTGTGGGGCTTATAACAAGATCACCTCACTATTCTTTGATAATTTCCCATGCACCTTGGCTAAAATAGTGTTATTAACAATGACTTTTAGCTTCAGTTGTGCAAGATGAATATGTCCTGCTGAACTAGGACATGGCAATGTGGCTACAATTGACAATTCTGTGCTGTGTCCTTTTCATTTGCTGAGAGTAGAGCTTAGGGGTTCTCAACATAAAAGAGAAAAAAAAATCTAAATCATTAAGATGTGAAGTGATAGATACATTAATTGGCTTAGTATGATGAGCATTTCAGTGTATATGTATGTCAAGTCATCAAGTTGTACATCTAAATATATACAATTTTTGATTGTCAATTAGACCTCAATAAAGCTGGAGGAGAAATCAATTTTAAAGAAATCCTTAATGTATTCAAGCATTTTTTATAACTCAAACAGGTAACAATGGCAATGTGCTGATTATTTTCTATTAATGGGCATGATGGTAGTTTACTATACTATTTTCTTGATATTATTTTCTTAATTTTTATGCAGGTTTGAAATTTTCTATTGCAAAAAGGAAGACAGAGCTGAAAATCGTCAGTTTTCAATTATCCATCTTTCTGGTGTTAACTCTTTCTCAGATAATGCAATCTACAATCTAAATAATCACTCCTCACCTAATTTCCAGTTGTTTTTGAAATTCTCTACATTTTCCATCCCTATAAATGTTCAGCTGCTAGTTCGTCTTCAAAGATGAAGAAGTTGCTTGCTGAAGTTGGGAGTCTGGTGACTTCCCTTTTCCCAATTCCCCAGACTGTTCTCTCCAGTTCCAACTATCTCAGGACCATAATTGTCATCTCCAAACTGTCAACTCACTCAGTCCCTTCAGCTTCTGCTGCATTTTTTAAAACGAAGAGCTTTTTGAAAATTTTTAGCATTCTTTTCTGAGCATAAACTAATACGATGTTTAGAAGAAATGTTGAAATCCAGTGTTAAACTGTTCAGAAAAGCGTGGCTCTGGAGCCAGGGGACCAGATCCTTCACTCATCCTCCTTCCTACAGGGCTACTGTGAGCCTCAGGATTTATGAAAGCATTTTGTAAAAACAAAAACCTAAAACAACATACAAATAAAACTTTGTTTTGAACAGATGTTCAGTGAATGCCTTTCAGGTGCAGGACCACTAGGCTAGACACAGAGCTTACAAACGGGGGAGATGTCCTAAGATACTTGTTTACTGATCTGAAATGGCTCAATACTATGACTAAAGGAGCAATAACAAGTGATGGAGAGGATGCAGAGAAACTGGAATCCTCATATATGGCTGGTGGGAAAGTAAAATGGTACAACCACAAAGTTACCACATAACCCAGCAATTCTTCTCATAGTTATCTATCCAAGACAAATGAAAACATATGTCCATTTGAAAACTTAGTTACAAATGTTATAACACCATTATTCATTAAAGATAAAGGTGTGAGGGATGGGAGGAAGAAAGTGCACACCACCTTATGAATGGGTAAATGAAATCTGGAATTACATGCAATGGGATGTGATTTGTCAAGATAGATACACTGATGTATGCCACAAAGCAGAGGAACATTGAATATATTATGCTGAGTTACTGAAGCCAGCCATTGACTCTAGTGAGGAGGACAAAACAATATCTAAGGAGAAATGCAGTCTTGTTGGACTTGTCGATTCATTTCCAAACAAACCTCAGGGATAGATGGTGGAAATTTGTATCTGTGCAAACTGTAAAATATTATATGGTCTATAGCAGGGGTCCTCAGCCACTGGTCTGTGGCCTGTTGGGAACCAGGCCACATAGTAAGAGGTGAGCGATGGGCAAGGGAGAGAAGCTTGATCACTACTTACAGCCATTCCACTCATCACTCACATTACCACCTGAGCTCTCTCTCCTGTCAGACCAGCAGCAGCATTAGATTCTCATAGAGGCACAGACCTTATTGTGAACTGCCCACGGAGGGATCTAGGTTTTACTTCTTATGAGAGTCCAATGCGTGATCATCTGAGGTGGCGCTGAAGGGATGATGCTAGCACTGGGGAGCACCTGCAAACACAGATTATCACGAGCAGAGAGGCTGACGACACAGAGACCAAAACAAGACAATTGCTTGCAGACTCATCAAAACCCTTCCGGTGAGTGGCAAGCGACAAGCTGCATCTGCTGGCAGGCTGTACAGTAGCATGAGTTGATGTACTTCAACCAGACAGCCGCATCTCGTGATAGGCTTTAAGTCAGAATCCGACACTCATTTCAGTGTGCGCAAGGCCTACCCATTGTTTTCCATCAGCAGCTCTTCCCGCACTGCACACTTGTCTCCCTCTCAGTCTGGTAAGCCCACAGCTAACTTTACCAAAATGAGTGAAAAACAAACGCTGGAGAGCTTCTTTGATAAGGGGTAGAGACCCAATGATGAGAGAGCAAAAGACTCTAAGACCACCAACAAAAATAAACTTCATTTAAGATAAAATATCCAGAGTTCTACTTCAATTATGGGTTCATTGCAACACATATATGTGGCAACCAGTTATCCAACAAAGTAAAGTGGCTGCATTCCATGCAAAACTGGATCTATGGGTGTGACAAGTGAAAATTGAGATTTTTGCCATGTTTCAAATATTAGCAGAGACTTTGAAAGAGACTGAGCCAGGGACGTCTTTCTCCCAGCTGGTGTGTGATCACCTATCTCAGCTTTCTAAAGAGTTTGAGCACTACATCCCAACCACAAAAGACTCTTGAACTGGGAAGGAATGGATTGTGACCCATCTGTGAATAAGCCAGGTAAATCGACTTTGTTCATGCTAGAAAGAGCATCAGCTTCGTGAGACTGCAAATGATGATGACCTAAAAGTATGTTTGAGACAACTTCAAATTTCTATACATTCTGAAGTCAAGGCAGAATATTCTGCCACAGGATATTCTCTGTGGCAGAGATGGCCACAAAGCACTGAAACGCCTGCTTCCATTTCGAACAAGCTATCTTTGTAAAGCAGGGTTTTCTGCAGTGACAGCAATCAAAGCAAGATCACAAAGTAGATTGGACATAAGAACACACTTCGGGTGTCACTCTCTCCGATCACCCTTGGGTGAGACCATCTAGTTGTAGAAAAACAAGCTCAGGGCTCCATGATTCTGAAATATAGTGAGTTGTATAATTATTTAATTATAAATTACAATGTAATAATAATAGAAATAAAATAAAGTGCACAATAAATAAAGTGATTGAATCATCTCAAAATCATCCCACTCTCCCTGGTCTGTGAAAAAATTGTCTTCCATGAAACTGTTCCCTGGTTCCAAAAGGTTGAAAATGACTGGTCTATAGGATCTCTGTCAAATCATCAAAGCTTCAAGTGTTAAACCTGCAGCAGGTATAAGAGCAGTACTAAAATGATTCAGCTGAGATAATGCTGGTCCTCAAGCATTTTCAACCAAGACATACAGCAATTTAAACATAATCCTGTAGGTAGCCATAGTTCTGAATATAGTGCTAATTTCTCTATCACTTCTCCTAGTAATATATCCACCTCTGTAAACTCAGGAGTGAGCACCCAGCTGAAATCTAGCCAATCATCATATGCCATGACCCTGTTCAAAGGGCTTGGTTGAGAGACAACCTCATGGCTAACCAGACCAACTGGATTTCTTCCTTGAGAATGTTGAGCAGTGAGGGGTGGGGGAGGTGAGGGTGATTATTGTTTTGCTTTTTGCTGGAGCTAGAAAGGGAAAACCTCTCTTTCCTTTCTGATGAGGGAGTTTTAAGGACATGACCCATGATTGGTAACCATGTGCCCCATTTACATTGAGAGCCTTAAAGAAAAAGCAAGCACTCAGGGAAAGTCATACTGTCAACAACTATTTATTAAACTACTACTCCAGGAGCTAGGGATATATAAGTGAATAGGATGAGTGGTATAAAGCAGAGTCTTTGTAACATCCTGAGGCTAACAGGATCCCTCCTTGGACAGTGTGACCTGCTGGAACAGAAGCTGTCACTTTCCAGCTCGTGTCCTCTGACTCTTCTCCAGGACTAAGGAGCTCACTGCTTATCTGAAACTCTCCTCTTAGGGCCTCTTTCTAGCTATGGAAGCACACTGGGGCCATATGAAAAGCAACCCAAAAACCCTGGATTCAACCCTTAACCAGTGAAGGATGGGGAGTGGGTAGATGAATGCCCCAATGCCCTTGCCTATGAGTTGGAATAACTGTGTCTACCAGGGTGACCACAAGGGAAGGAGCCCAGGTGCCAAAGCAGGAACCTTCTTGCTAACACACTTTTTATTGGTTTCCTTCCCGCTCTGTCTCCCTTCTCCACTCCCTACCTGTGTTTTCCTAGGATCACTTCTAAAATAAACCACTTTCACTCAGATGTTTGCCTCAAAGTCTGTGACTGGAAAACCCAAACTATGAAACCTCTGAGGAACATCATTCCAAGTATTGAAAACTATTTTCACTTCCTCTTTGAACCCATGAAAACCCTTTAGCACTATTCACATGAGGATTGTGAGGTCTCGAAATGCATCTGGTCCAAACTGAAGTGTCCTTTAACTGTACAATACAACACGGATTTCAAAGACAGCACAAAACTCTTTTATGCCTCAAAGATCTTTTACATTTATTACATGTTGATATAGTATTTTTGACACATTGGCTTAAAAATATCTTACTAATATTATTTGTCCCTTTTAACTTTTTCACATGGCTACTACAAATTTAAATTTACAGATGTGGTTCACTGTATATTTCTATGGATAGCACGGCTGTAACCAGTGGAAAGGCTTTAGCACCAAAGATTTCTCTCCCACTCAAAAAAGCAAATCAGTAAGGGTCATGTCAGTATACAAATTTCGAATGTGATCTAATTCATGGAAAGAAGTCACACTCACATTTCAGAACTTTGTTGTTAGTGATGAGTTCCCATGTCACTTCCCACTGGCCCTCAGTCCCATTTGCATCATTTCACTATCATATAGAGCCCTGATGTAAAAAATTAAGCAAAACTTCTCAATTTGGGCCAATGGCTTCCCTGGGGGCTCAGTGGTAAAGAATCTGCCTACCAATCAGGAGGCCCGGGTTCGATCCCTGGGTCAGGAAGACCCCCTGGAGAAGGAAATGGCAATCCACTCCAGTGTTCTTGCCTGGGAAATCCATGGACAGAGGGGCCTGGCAGTTACAGTCCATGCAGTACAAAAGAGGATGACTGAGTGACTAAACAACAATATTAAGACATTATAATAATACTGGGACCTTCAGTTATTTTGTTTTCAGCCTTTTGGAAAACTAGTCCACTACCGAGATAAGTTATCTGGAAACTGCTAAGAGTTGATAAGGGTGTCCTCAGAAAATAATATACCTAAAAAGATGAAAACCCTGCTCTCATTAGGCTCACAATCTAGAAAAGGAATAGGTAAAAAGAAAATTGCAGCAAGATGATACAAATAATATAAACATATAAGTATATTCATTCCCACCTATTAAATTAGCAACACTCTTTAAAAACCAGAATAGCCCACGCTAATGAAAAGTGTGATTGGTACTGTAATCTATTGCTAAGCTATCAATTAGAAAAGCATTTTCAGAACATAATCTGATGATATCTATTAAGAGCCTTAAAAACATTCATCTTTTTTGACTCAATAGGATTTTTACCTACAAAATGATGAAAGGAAAAGGTCATTTATAGAGAACTATTTATGCACAATTTTATTTATATGCAAATGTTTCTCAGAACAGTGGTTATTATTAAATTGTAATAGGATTTAGAAATAGCCTAACTTCTAAGTTTACCAATAGCAACATGATTGAACAAATTATGAATTAGTGCTTTTGAACATCTACCATACATCTACCCTTCAAAGCACTGGGAATCAATGGGCTACAAGATATGCAAGGTTTATCTTCCATGGTATTCACATTGAAGAAGTGGGAGATAGGCAGTAAAAAAGTAAATGGATAAACAAGATAACATCAGGTTTGATGAGGAATATGAAGAACAGGAAGTGAGAGTGGCTGCAGGTGGCTGGCAAGCCCTGCTTTAAACTGGGTGGTCAAGAGGCTTCTTAGAGGAGAAACTTAGCCAAAACCAGAGAGTCAGTCTTCTGCAAACATGAGAGCAAAAAAAAAAAAAGATAAAAAAAAATCCATGGTATCGGATAAGATAACTTAGGTGAGTGTAGATTAAAAAAAAAAAAAAAAGAGGAAAGGGAGACCTGCTCTTGCATATGTCAGAGGAGGCAAACTGCCACCCCTGAGACTGCGGAGGCTCACAGGTGAACAGAGGAAGTTCAGGCTTCCTCAGGGTGAAACCACCATGAGAACCTTTGCTTGGGGAGGAAACCAGAGCCATAACTGACAAACTGCTGGAGGCTCAGTGTGAATAATCTGAGAGTAAAAAATCCAGGGGACCCAGTCATGGAGGGACTCACAATATTGTGAGATTTACCTCCAGGAGCTTCACCAGGATCCTACAGGAATACCAGGGAAAATCCCCTCAGCCTTCCTGCTGGGAGTGGGGTGATAGGGGGTAGCCAATTTGAAATAGACCAGAACACTCAGTCCTCTTAAGAAGGCTCTAGAGGAAAGCTAGCACTGGAGTCTAACCCTCCAGGGTACTAACTGAGCCCAGCTGACCTGGGAGAAGGGAATACCCAGCTCCAGCTGGCTCGAGCCATTCTGTCCCACATAAGGGATGGGGTAGGGGAAAGAAAAATGAGAAACACTTGTGAGGTTCACAGTTCAGAGGAAGAGGCTCGCTGAGGGGCTGAGACCTAATCATGGGATCTGCCTGCGCTCACACCTCACCTTCTTATTACTAAAGCCCTCTTATAGCAGTGTCTTTAATCCAGGACATCATGTCTGCATTTCAAGAAAAAACTTACAAGACACACCAAAAGGCAAAAGAAAAAAGAAAAATATTTTTGAAGAGACAAAGCATCATCAGAACCAGACATGGCAGGGATGTTGGAAATATCAGATGAGGAATTCAAAAGCAACTATGCCTTCCCTGGTGGCTCAGTGGTAAAGAATCTGCCTGCCAATGCGGGAGACCTGGGTTTGATCCCTGGGGCAGGAAGATCACCCGGAGACAAAAATGGCAAGCCACTCCCATATTCTCCCCTGGGAAATCCTACAGACAGAGGAGCCTGGTGGGCTACAGTCCTTGGGGTCACAAAAGAGTCGAACGGTACAGAGAAACTCAACAACAATAACACTAACATGAATAATATGCCAAGGGCTCTAACGGATAAAGTATACAGCACATAAAAACAGATGGGCAACAGAAGCAGAAAGATGGAGATTCGAAGAAAGAACCAAGAGGAAATGCTAGAGATAAAAAGCAGTGTAACAGAAATGAGGGGGGAAAACCCTATAACTAGGCTTATTATTTTCAAATTAAAGAAAAGACATTTTGGCTATAGAGGAATAAAGATAAGAATTATATGCAATTCTCCTCAGAAACCAGGCAAACATGGAAGAGAGTAGAGTGAAAAGGTTTTAAGTGTTGAGAGAAAAAAACACCAACTTAGAATTCTGTAATTTGTGAAATGATTGTTCAAAAGTGAAGGAAAAATGAATACTTTTTCAGACAAACAAAAATTGGGAAAGGAGTACAAAAAGGCTGTATACTGTCATACTGTTTATTTAACTTATATGCAGACTGCTGCTGCTGCTAAGTTGCTTCGATCGTGTCCGACTCTGTGCGACCCCATAGACGGCAGCCCACCAGGCTCCCCCGTCCCTACATCATGCAAAATCCCAGACCGGATAAAGCACAAGCTGGAGTCAAGATTGCCAGGCAAAATATCAATAACCTCAGATACGCAGTGGAAGCCTGGTGTGCTACAGTCCACGGGGTCACAAAGAGTCGGACATGACTGAGCGACTGAACTGAACTGATGCAGATGATATCACTCTAGTGGCACAAAGCAAAGAGGAACTAAAGAGTTTCTTGATGAGGGTGAAAGACGAGAGTGAAAAAGTTGGCTTGAAACTCAACATTCAAAGAGCTAAGATCATGGTATCTGGTCCCATCACCTCATGGCAAATAGATGGGGAAAAAGTGGAAGCAGAGACAGATTTTATTTTCTTGGGCTCCAAAATCACTGCAGATGGTGACTGCAGCCATAATATTAAAAGACACTTGCTCTTTAGAAGGAAAGCTATGATAAACCTAATAAAATCTAAAGGAAAGATGTAGAAATTCTGGAGATGGATTCACAACAATGTGAATATAATTAATGCCACAGAGCAGTGCATTTAAGAAATGGTTAAAAAGGTTCGTTTTACATTATGTATACTTCACTGTGTAAGGGAGAGGAAAATTCCTCTTTCTTTTACAATTCTAGGCTCTCTGGATGGAGCCTTGGAAATTCAAATGATGTAAGACAGATGAACAAGAGAAATACAGTTTATTAACCTGTGCAGCACGCACACTTATGGGAAGATCTTCTATCATTTACAGATAGCTGTTGTTGTACTCAGAAAGTTTTGCAAAAGTGTTTCATGTTCAAGAAGATTCATAGAAAGGACTTTTGATAAATACAGGTTTCTGATAAATTTCAGATCATGCTAGTAAACCTTGTAAGAAATTTTATAGATCTAGCAGAAAGCCTAATGGCTTCATAAAACTTAAGATTAGTTGCTGAGTGAACTGGTGAATATGGCTATGATTTTTATGGTTTTTGTCTAAAATATTACCAGTTTAAGTTTGCATTTTCCAGATATAATGAAACAGTTCCCTTCAAGATAATTATGACTTACAACAATTTGGAAAATTAGACCTTTGTAAGTAAAACTAAAACATGTCTTTTCTTTCTACCTGATCCCTCCAAAACTTGGAAACTCTTAGGTTCCCAGCAGATGTATCAGATAAATAAGGAAGGCCACCTCCTAACTGCGGCACTCTTCCACCTCTGGGTGATAACGGTATTCCCTGAACAAAGTTTCTCATCTGTAAAGTGGGTACTGAAAATCAGTATCAATTTCATGGAGTTATTGTTGATGTGAAAGTGCTTACTGCAGTTCCTAGCACAGAAGAGATGTTCAATAAGTGAAGACAATTATGGAAAGATATTTCACCAGAATATTAAATTGACTGTCCCTTGCTATGGTGTGAATGTTTGTGTAAAAGGATGAAAATGGAATTTTTGAGGTTATAGCTTAAAGGGTACTGGTGCTGGTATAAAGAGCACAGTTGGCAAGAAAACAGCCAACCACAATTTCCTCCACAGAAGAGACATCAAAACCCAAGTCAGAGGTGAACAAAGGACTGGGAATGAGAGGCAGAGAGCTGGAGATGCCTGTCCCCAGTGATCACCATCCCCAAAGTAGGGGGGACACAGGATATGATAGAAACCCCTTCAAGTATGGCTTGTGCCTTACCTCCTGCTAGAAGCCAGCAGAGTTATCAGCTTTGTAGAGGAGACTCCCATGCCATAAACCTGTGTTACGAGTGAAGTAGAAAATCCTGATTTCCCACTTGGGGTCTGGAAAATTCAGAAAGCGGGAAGCAACAGGCTTATGGAGTCTAGAGCCAGGATGAGAGAATGCCATAGAGGGAGATGAAGTGTGTGCCATCCAGCTGGGGAGCAGATGAGAACCAATTACATCCTTTCTTTAAAATCCCATGAAGCGAAGAGAAGTGAAAGTCACTCAGTCGTGTCCAACTCTTTGTGACCCCATGGACTGTCCATGAAATTCTCCAGGCCCGAATATTGGAGTGGGTAGTCTTTCGACTTTCTAGGGGATCTTCCAAACCCAGGGATTGAACCAAGGTCTCCTGCATTGCAGGTGGATTCTTTACCAGCTGAGCCACCAGGGAAGCCCAAGAATACTGGAGTGGGTAGTCTATCCCTTCTCCAACAGATCTTTCCAACCTAGGAATCAAACCAGGGTCTCCTGAATTGCAGGTGGATACTTTACCAACTGAGCTATCAGGGAAGCCCTAAAATCCCATAGCAAAGTAGATTTTAAAAACAAAACAAGTTTAAAAAATCAAAATATGCAGGGAAAGCAGAAACCAGACATTTCTAGAGTTTATCTCACACGCTAGTAAAGTAATGCTCAAAATTCTCCAAGCCAGGCTTCAGCAACATGTGAACCGTGAACTTCCAGATGTTCAAGCTGGTTTTAGGAAAGGCAGAGGAACAAGAGATCAAATTGCCAACATCCACTGGATCATGGAAAAAGCAAGAGAGTTTCATAAAAAAACTTCTATTTCTGCTTTATTGACTATGCCAAAGCCTTTGACTGTGTGGATCACAATAAACTGTGGAAAATTCTGATCTGCCTCTTGAGAAACCTATGTGGAAGGAAGCAACAGTAAGAACTGGACACAACAGACTGGTTCCAAATAGGAAAAGGAGTACACCAAGGCTGTATATTGTCACCCTGCTTATTTAACTTATATGCAGAGTACATCATGAGAAATGCTGGGGTGGAAGAAGCACAAGCTGGAATCAAGATTGCCGGGAGAAATATCAATAACCTCAGATATGCAGATGACACCACCCTTATGGCAGAAAGTGAAGAGGAGCTGAAAAGCCTCTTGATGAAAGTGAAAGAGGAGAGCGAAAAAGTTGGCTTAAAGCTCAACATTCAGAAAACGAAGATCATGGCATCTGGTCCCATCACTTCATGGGAAATAGATGGGGAAACAGTGGAAACAGTGTCAGGGTTTATTTTGGGGGGCTCCAAAATCACTGCAGATGGTGATTGCAGCCATGAAATTAAAAGACACTTACTTACTCCTTGGAAGAAAAGTTATGACCAACCTAGATAGCATATTCAAAAGCAGAGACATTACTTTGCCAACAAAGGTCTGTCTAGTCAAGACTATGGTTTTTCCTGTGGTCATGTATGGATGTGAGAGTTGGACTGTGAAGAAGGCTGAGCGCCGAAGAATTGATGCTTTTGAACTGTGGTGTTGGAGAAGACTCTTGAGAGTCCCTTGGACTGCAAGGAGATCCAACCAGTCCATTCTGAAGGAGATCAACTCTGGGATTTCTTTGAAGGAAAAGATGCTGAAGCTGAAACTCCAGTACTTTGGCCACCTCATGCGAAGAGTTGACTCATTGGAAAAGACTCTGATGCTGGGAGGGATTCGGGTCAGGAGTAGAAGGGGACAACAGAGGATGAGATGGCTGGATGATATCATTGACTCGATGGACGTGAGTCTGAGTGAACTCCGGGAGTTGGTGATAGACAGGGAAGTCTGGCATGCTGTGATTCATGGGGTCGCAAAGAGTCGGACACGACTCAGGTACTGAACTGAACTGAACTGAACTGAAGAGACACTAGGACAATAAATGAGATTTCTTAAATATAGGTCAACTACTTTACAATCAGGTTAGATCTATAATCTCTGTCCTTCATCCTCCAGGTTACCAGTGGTGCAGGAGAAGGAAATATCGTGTCCTGGGAGCCCTGAGACGAGCTGTCCAGTGAGGGTCCTTGGCTTCTGCAGGAAAGAATACAAGAGCGAGCTGAAGTAGAGTGAAAATGGACTGACTCAGGGTGATACACACTCCACAGACAGAATGTGGACTTTCTCAGAAGGCAAGAGTGCCCCCGAAGTATGGGGTTGTGAGTTTTTATGGGTTGAGGAATTTCATAGGATAGCGAGTGGGAAGAGTATTCTTGCTATTCTGAGGAAGGGACGGTGAGTGTCAGGAGCTGGCTCACTGCACATTTTTTGGCCTTTTATGGTCAGCCTTGGAACTATCCCAACACCTGTCATGGTGTGAGGGGAATGATTTTTAGTGTTCTAATGAAGGTGTAATGAGTTAGAGGTCAGGGACCAGATCATGCTCAACACCATCTTGATTGTAGCTGGTTCAAGCCAGTTTTTGTGGGATCCTGTTTTTCTTAATATCTGTGCTCCTGTCCGCATTCTGTTAACCATTGTGCCCCCTCCTTCCTGTCTCCCAAGCATAGACACAGCTTCCACAGTGATGAGGCCATGTTAGCCCCTTACCATGGAGCCCAGACCTGGTTCTCTTGCACCCTGATGCCTAGACCCTTCCCTTTCCTATTTAAACAATATCCAATTATCTTCCTCAAATGAAGGACTCCAAGTACTTCCACTAATTTCAGGGGCAACATCAAACCCCTGCCAAGAGGGAGTTACTTTGTGGGTAAAAAAAAACAACAAAACAAACAAAATTGATTATTTCTTCAGGCTTAGGGAAGAAACTGGTCTCTTTCTCCTCATTGGATTATCACCACAGGTAACAAAGGAAGCAGTCATTAAAGGTAAGGGGGTGCCCTTAATATTCCAGGAGGCCAGGTGCTGATGAAGCAGTCACTAGCAAAGCCGCCAGCAATTCCCTGGAGTAAAAGTAGAACCTGGGGCTTCCCAGGTGACTCAGTGGTAAAGCACCCGCCTACCAATGTCAGAGACACAGGAGATGCAGGTTTGATGCCTGGTTGGGAAGATCCCCTGGAGAAAGAAAGGGCAACCCATTCCAGTATTCTTACCCAGGAAATCCAAGGACAGAGGAGCACAGTGGGCTACAGTCTACGGGGTCACAAAAGAGTTGGATGTGACTGAGCAACTAAACAACAGAAAGTAAAATCTGGGTCATAAAAATCTAACCTTTTTTCTTTCCCTTTGTGCTGAGTTGACTTTCACTTACTCACAAGTCACCTCCTGCAGAGGCCTCGCATCCCTGGCCCTTCAGTCAAGACTCCCTGGGGAGAAATGGCTCCACTGACACCTGAATGCAGAGGGCCGTGTGCGGAGACGCTGCTCCGAGTGCTGTGATTCAAGATGGTGCCCGGGGCCATGGGCAGAGATGATGCACCTGGCACTGGATCTGGGCACGTAGCTACACAGCTGAGCCCACCCAGCGGGAAACCCGCCCCTCTCCGCTCACATGAACCACCAGCAGCAGCCCCTGGAGGGCTTTTAGCGGGGAGCATGTGCTCCAGAGCAAGTTCTATTGGAACAAGCCACACCTGGCAAAGGACGCTTTTTGGGGTCTGACCTGGGACGGTGGGTAACAGAACAGGAAGAAATCCAACCCCCCTCTGCTCAATAAGAGTGTGCTTTTCCTGGAGACCTAGGTAAGGGAGAAGCAGCAGACTAGTTAAGAAAATTAGACTTAATAACACTGTAGTTTGTGCATTCCCTTTAAAAGTTATGTTTACTCTTGAAAACCTGTGCCTCCCCTTGCTGCAAGCGAAATGACAAAGAGACACAGACACACAAAAAACAGACAAAGACACAACTCCGGCCGGAGGAACAAATCTGCGCAAGCCCACTTGCGGTTTATTTTTATAGTCCAGTTCTGGGAAGCAATCCAAGAAGCGAAGCACTGCATTCTTTTACCATATGAGTACAAAATTACGATTTCAGCACAGAGGGAGAAAGTGACCTTCACATGTTTACTAAGAAGCCTGTCCAGGACCCCAGCTTCCTCCTACTCATCAGGGAGGGCGTGAGACTCCTTGTATGCCAGTGGGTCCTTAACCCTTAGGGATTCATGTACAGGCTCCTTGGCAGGATGCCCCGTGTGCGGGCACGCTCGTGCCTCCCTATTTGATCGATTCTCAGGCCACTGCTGGTCTCCCACATCCCCTCCTGATAGAAGCCAGGTGAGGCTGATATAACTTACTGTTCTATCAGGTCAAAGACTTACAGAACCAGACTCTCAGGAGCCTCTCAGAGTGGGACTCTTGAGGGAAACCGTTGTCTGGGTGACCAGACTCACCCTAGACCCAGAAACCAACAGCATCTTCTCCTTCATATGCCCCCACCCTTCCTGACCTGAGCCCCAAGAAATACCTCGTCATGCTAAACTAAGGATGTAAACTAGAGATTTGGTGACTGGCCAGGGAATGGAGCCTGACTCAAGACCTTCCTGGGGATGGGGTTTTCCCATGAGGATGGGTCTCCTGCAGGAGGCAGGTAGAGATTCGAGTGAACAGAGTGGAAGGGGATTCTCAGTAAAAACCCAGGTTCCAGAGGGATGGTGTTGCCCTGGGGAGTTCCCCTGAAAGAAAGAAAGTGCAGTCATTCAGTTGTTTCCAATTATCTGCGACCCCATAAACTGTAACCAGCCAGGCTCCTCTGTCGGTGGAAATCTCTAAGCAGGAGTACTGGGGTGGATTGCCATTCCCTTTTCCAGGGGCTCTTCTCAACTTGGGGATTGAACCTGGGTCTTCCATACTGCAGGCAGATTCTTTACTATCTGAGCCACAAGGGAAGCCTAGTCTCAATTCTCCAAGTGATTTCCCCTTTATAATAAGGGAAAAGACATTGTGAAAAACTTTAGCTCTTTCCCTGCTTACTGAAATAGATCCTGACCCTTTTAAACATATTCTGGTTCTCGAGTTAACTAAGTGAGACCATCCCTGCCCAGCGCAGGACTGCAATTCCATGGAGGCTGATGGACAGGATGGTGAGATGGGA
This sequence comes from Cephalophus harveyi, assembly GCA_006410635.1. Classification (NCBI taxonomy): domain Eukaryota; kingdom Metazoa; phylum Chordata; class Mammalia; order Artiodactyla; family Bovidae; genus Cephalophus; species Cephalophus harveyi. The sequence goes on along the minus strand of SJYT01016090.1, from coordinate 183,260 downwards.
TGGGGAACAGTCTCCCCACCTCCACTCACTGAGCTTCTGGGGAGAGAGCGTCATCCTGTCAAGTGGGCCGTGACTCAGAAACTCAGGTCCTGAGAGCAGTCCTGGGAAGGAGACAGAGCAGGAGGTGAGGGGGGAATTCCCTACAGGAGCAGGGAGCTCTCCTTGCTGCACAGTCAGGAAAACCAGGGAGAATGAATCTGCTGTCTGTCACTACATCAGCCACCTGAGACATAAGCGGCCTAAAGCAGTGGTCACTTTTTCATTACTCAGCACAGTGGTGAGGCTGATGAGGCAGGGTTGTTGCTGGCCTCCTGGGCTCACTCACAGGCTGCCCACAGCCGGGGGCTCCGCTGGCACTGGGTGTCCAAATGGGCCTCACTTCCACTCTGGCCTGAGCTGGGATGGCTGGAGGACCTGGGGTGGCCAGGTTTCTCCCCCCATGTGGCCTCTCACCTCAGACTGCTGACCACTTGGTGGTCAGGGAGGGAGTCTGTAATGGAGTCACCTTCAAGCTGAGGTCTCCTAAAGGATTAGAAGGCAGCAGTGAGCAGGGAAAAGGGGGAGAGGATGGTGAGAGGGGAGAAGTTGAGTTATAAGAGAGACTAGCAAGATCCTGTGCGGGAAGAGAAAGTATGACACTTTCTAGAAAAACAGGAATAAAGTTAGTTTTGTTACTGCTAGTAATATAAGAAAAAAGGGGAGGTGAGTCTCAGGTCATGCACGTTCAAGGAGCTAAGGAGGTTTTTGTTTGTTTGTTTTTAGTCTTCGTACTAAGAGTGGGGAACCGTTGAAAAGTTTTAAGCAATGGGGTGGCATGATCTGATGTTCTCTTTAAAGAAAGAGCATGATTATGCATTTCAGGTTTTACAGGACAACTAGGGCAGGCTTTCTCACCGTTAGCACTGTTGACATTTGGACCAGACAAGTCTTTGTGGGTGAGGAGACCTGTACATTGCAGGGTGTGTGGCAGCGTCCCCGACCTCTATCCACTGGATGCAGCAGTCACCTCTTCCCTCAGTCATGACAACCAAGACTGTGTCCAGACATTGTTGGCGAGATATCCTCGGGGAAGCCAGTTCCTGGTTGAGAACCACTGGGCTGGAGTGAATGCAGGGTTTCCTCTGTTTTCCGGGAGAGAAATTCTCCTCACCTGGCTTGAGTGGTGGAGGTGGAGCTGAGATGAGCAGATGGGACTGCAGAGACCAGGAGATGAACTCAGCAGTACTTGAGTGGACAGACCCATCATGAAGATCCAGTTCTCAATCCTCTCTCTGCTTCCCTCCTTCAACATTCCACCTGCTCTGAAGAAAGAATCTGGTCTTGTGTTGGGGATATTCATTGTTGGATGGCAAAGGATAGTGTGTGGAATGTAAAGTTCTCTTTCACCCTGTTGTAGTTTGTTGATGCAACACACTCATATAGTGTTGAAGTCTGATACAGGATTTGATTTCTCACGTGGGGTCAAAGTTTGATCAAGGAACTGATTGAAAATCAGCAAGGCAGGGCAAAAAAACCCAAAAGTTAAAAAACAACAACAGCAAAAGGGACTTCCCTGGCGGTCCAGTGGTTAGTGAGACTATACGCTCCCTATGCAGGAGGTACAGGTTTAATCTTATTTTCCCTGGTCGGGGAACGAAGACCCCCCTGCCACACAGTGTGACATTAAAAAAAAAAAGGAAAGAAGGCAGGTTAGTCCCAGGATTCTTTTCTTACTTGTTTTGTTTTTGGCTGTGCTGGTCTTTTGGTCTTTGTTGCTTTCATGCGGATTTCTTTGGTTGAGGAGGGCAGGGGCCGCTCTGCATTGTGGTGTGTGGGCTTCTCGTTGCAGTGACTTCCCTTGTTGCAGAGCACAGGCTCTGGGTATGCAGGCTTCAGGAGCTGCAGCACGGGAACTCAGCAGTTGTGGCACACAGGCTTGGATGTTCCACAGCATGTGGAATCTTCCCAGCCCAGGAATCGAACCTGTGTCCCCTGCATTGGCAGGTGGATTCTTATTCACTGTGCCACCAGGGAACTCCTCCCAGGCTTATTTTTGAATGAGGGAAGTCTAGAGGTCTGGAGAGCAAACTGAGACATGAGGGCAATGGAGCGAGGACCCTGGAGTGAACTTGCTGAGGCACTGGTAGCAAACTTTAGAACACCTGTCTGCAGAGGCAACCATATTCTTCTGAAATACAATTGTGCCCTCATTCCCTTGGTTTTTCATGTTCTTATTCAGTCACTTAGTCATGTCCAACTCTTTGCGACCTTATGAACTGGAGCACACCAGACTCTGTCTCTTATACACATCTAGATGTGTATAAGAGACAGGACAATGTATAGCCTTGATGTACTCCTATTCCTATTTGGAATCAGTCTGTTGTTCCATGTCCAGTTCTAACTGTTGCTTCCTGACCTGCATACAGGTTTCTCAAGAGGCAGGTCAGGTGGTCTGGTATTTCCATCTCTTTCAGAGTTTCCCACAGGTTACTGTGATCCATACAGTCAAAGGATTTGGCATAGTCAATAAAGCAGAAGTAGATGTTTTTCTGGAACTCTCTTGCTTTTTTGCTGATCCAGCAGATGTTGGCAATTTGATCTCTGGCTCCTCCACCTTTTCTAAAACCAGCTTGAACATCTGGAAGTTCATGACTCACATATCATTGAAGCCTGGCTTGGAAAATTTTGAGCATTAATTTTCTAGTGTGTGAGATGAGTGCAGTTGTGCCATGGTTTGAGCATTCTCTAGCACTACCTTTCTTTGGGATTGGAATGAACACTAACCTTTTCCAATACTGTGGCCACTGCTGAGTTTTCTAAATTTGCTGAAATATTGAATGCAGCACTTTCACAGCATCATCTTTTAGGATTTGAAATAGGTCAACTGGAATTCCATCACCTCCATTAGCTTTGTTTGTAGTGATGCTTCCTAAGACCCACTTGAATTCACATTCCAGGATGTCTGGCTCTGAGTAATGACACCATCGTGATTATCTGGGTTGTGAAGATCTTTTTTGTACAGCTCTTCTCTGTATTCTTGCCACCTCTTCTTAATATCTTCTGCTTCTGTTAGGTCCATCCATTTCTGTCCTTTATTGTACTCATCTTTGTATGAAATGTTCCCTTGGTATCTCTAATTTTCTTGAGGTGATCTCTAGTCTTTCCCATTTTACTGTTTTCCTGTATTTCTTTGCATTGATCACTAGGGAGGCTTTCTTATCTCTCTTTGCTATTCTTTGGAACTCTGTATTCAAATGGGTATATCTTTCGTTTTCTCCTTTGCTTTTCACTTCTCTTCATTTCACAGATATTTGTACAGCCTCCTCAGAGAGCCATTTTGCATTTTTGCATTTATTTTTCTTGGCGATGGTCTTGAACCCTGTCTCCTGTACAATTTCCTGAATCTCTGTCCATAGTTCATCAGGAACCCTGTCTATCAGATCTAGTCCCTTAAATGTATTTCTCACTTCCACGGTATAATCGTAAGGGATACGATTTAGGTCATACCTCAATGATCTAGTTGTTTTCCATACTTTCTTCAATTTAAGACTGAATTTTCCCATAAGGAGTTCATGATCTGAGCCATAGTCAGCTCCCGGTCTTGTTTTTTCTCACTGTATAGAGCTTCTCCATCTTTGGCTGCAAAGAATACAATCAATCTAATTTTGGTGTTGACCACCTGGTGATGTCCATGCACAGAGTCTTCTCCTGTGTTGTTGGAAGAAGGTGTTTGCTATGACCAGTGTGTTTTCTTAGCAAAACTCTATTAGAATTTGCCCTGCTTCATTCTGTATTCCAAGGCCAAATTTGTCTGTAACTCCAGGTGTTCCTTGACTTCCTACTTTCGCATTCCTGTCCCCTAAAATGAAAATGACATCTTATTTTGGTGTTAGTTCTAGAAAGTCTTGTAGGTCTTCCTAGAACCATTCAACTTCAGCTTCTTCCACATTACTGTCCAGCTATAGACTTGGATTACTGTGATATTGAATGGTTTGCCTTGGAAACGAACAGAGATCACTCTGCTGTTTTTGAGATTGCATCCAAGCACTTCATTTTGGACTCTTTTGTTGACTATGATGGCTACTCCCTTTCTTCTAAGGGATTCTTGCCCACAGTAGTAGATACAATGGTCATATGAGTTAAATTCACCCATTGCAGTCCATATTAGTTTGCTGATTCCTAAAATGTTGATGTTCATTCTTTCCATCTCCTGTTTGACCACTTCCAATTTGTCTTGATTCACAAACTTAACATTCCAGGATCTTATGCAATATTGCTCTTTACAGCATCAGACCTTGCTTCCATCACCAGTCACATCCACAACTGGGTGTTGTTTTCACTTTGGCCCCATCTCTTCATTTTTTCTGGAGTTATTTCTCCACTGATCTCCAGTAGCATATTGGGCACCTATTGACCTGGGGAGTTCAATTTTCAGTGTCTTATCTTTTTGCATTTTCATACTGTACGTGGGGCTCATGTATTCAAGGAAAGAATACTGAAGTGGTTTGCCATTCCCTTCTCCAGTGGACCACATTTTTCAGAACTCTCCAGCATGACCCATCTGTCTTGGGTGTCCCTACACTGCGTGGCTGATAGTTTCATTGAGTTAGACAAGGCTGTGAGCATGGATACACCATTTCCATAGTAAAGAGGCCATCTTAACCCCTTTCTCAGGAGCTCATACCTGGTTCTCTTGCACCCTGATATGTAGGCCCTTCCCTTCCCTATTTAAACAATGCTAGTTGTCTTCCTCAAATAATGGGCACCAAGGACTTCCACTCATTTAGGAGCAACATCAAGCCCCTGCCAAGAGGGAGTTACTTTATGGGTAAAAAAGCTACAAAACAAACAAAATTGATTATATGACTACCTTTCTTCAGGTTTAGTAAACAAATTGATTTCTTTCTTTTCATCAGGGTGATCACCAAAGGAAACAAAGGAAGCAGTCATTAAAGGTGAGGCGGTGCCCTTAATATTCCAGGAGGCTGGGCACTGATGAAGCAGTCACTAGAAAAGCCCATCAACAATTCCCTGCAGTAAAAGTAGAATCTGGGTCTTCCCAGGTGGCTCAGAGGTAAAGTACCTCCCTACCAATGCAGGTGACACAGGTTATATGGGTTTGATCCCTGTTCAGGAAGATTTCCTGAAGAAGGAAATGGCAACCCACTCCAGTATTCTTGCCCAGAAAATCCCAAGGACAGAGGAGCATGGTGGGCTACAGTTTATGGGCTCACAAAAGAGTTGGACATGACTGAGCAACTAAACAACAAAAAGTAGGATCTGGGTCACAAAATTTAACCTTTTTTCTTTCCCTTTGTGCTGAGTTGACTTTCACTTGCTCACAGGCCACCTCCTGCAGAGGCCTCACATTCCCAGCCCTTTAGACCAGAGTTTCTGGGGAGAAATGGCTATGCTGACACTTCAGCTGCTGAGGGCCAGGTGGAAAATTGTTGCTCAGGGTGCTGTGATTCAAGATAGTGGCCAGGGGGCCGTGTGCAGAAATGATGCACCTGGCCCTGCAATCTGGGCACACAGCTACACAGCTGAGCCCACACAGCGAGAACCCTGCCCCTCTCCGCTCACATGAACCACAAGCAGCAGAGCAGTGGAGGGCTTTCAAGGGAGAGCATGTGCTCCAGAGCAAGTTCTATTGGAACAAGCCAGAACCGTGGTGTTGGAGAAGACTCTTGACAGTCCCTTGGACTGCAAGGAGACCCAACCAGTCCATTCTGAAGGAGATCAGCCCTGGGATTTCTTTGGAAGGACTGATGCTAAAGCTGAAACTCCAGTACTTTGGCCACCTCATGAGAAGAGTTGACTCACTGGAAAAGATTTTGATGCTGGGAGGGATTGGGGCCAGGAGGAGGAGAAGGGGACAACAGGGGATGAGATGGCTGGATGGCATCACTGACTCGATGGACGTGAGTCTGAGTGAACTCCGGGAGTTGGTAATGGACAGGGAGGCCTAGTGTGCTGGGATTCATGGGGTCACAAAGAGTCAGACACGACTGAGCGACTGAACTGAACACCTGGCAAAGGATGCTTCTTGGGGTCTGACATGGGAGGGTGGGTAACAGACTAGGAAGAAATCCAACCCTCTTCTGCCCAATAACAGAATGTGATTCTCCTAGAGACCTAGGTAAGGGAGAAGCAGCAGACTAGTTTAGAAAACTATTACTTAATACCCATGTAGTCTGCATCATCCCCTTTAAAAATGATGCTTACTCTTGGAAACATGTTCCTCCCCTCCTGATAGAAGCCAGGTGAGACTTATAGACCTTCTAGTTCTATCAGGTTAAAGACATAAAGAACCAGAAACTCGGGAACCTCTTAGAGTGGGATTCTTGAGAGAAATCCATTGTCTGGGAGACCCAGGCTCAAACTAGACCCAGAGGCCAAGATCATCAGAGTATTTTCTCCTTCAGACTTCCCCACCCTTCCTGACCTGAGCCCCAGGAAATACCCTGTCATGTTAATCTGAGGATTTAAACTCGAGATTTTGGTGACTAGCTGGGGAATGGAGCCTGACTTAATTGATGAGACCTTCATAAGGATGAGATTTTCCTATGAGGATGTATCTCCTTCAGGAGGCAGGTACAGATTCATGTGAAGAGAACAGAAGGGGGCCCTCGATTAGAAATACAGGTTTAAGAGGGATATGTTGCCCTGGGGATTTTCCCCAAAAGAAAGAAACTGTAGTTGTTCAGTCATGTCCAACTCTTTGTGACCCCATGTACTGTAGTCTGCCAGGCTCCTCTGTCCATGGAATTTTCCAGGCAAGAATACTGGAGTGGGTTGCCATTTCCTTCTCCAGGGGAGCTTCCCAACTGAGGGATCAAACCTGGGTGTCCCACATAGCAGGCAGATTCTTTACCATATGAGCCACAAGGGAAGCCTAAAGGCTCAGTTCTTTAAGTGATTTTCCCTTTAGAATATGGGGAAAGACTATTGGAAAAACTTAAGCTATTTCCCTGCTTACTGAAGTAGATACCTACCCTTTTAAACGTATTCTGGTTCTTGAGTTGACTGAGACCATCCCTGCCCACTGCAGGGCTGCAGTTCCAGGGAGGCTGATGGAACAGGATGGTGAGATGGGAAAGGGAAACAGTCTCCCCATCTCCACTCACTGACCTACTGTGGAGAGAGTGTCATCCTGTCAAGTGGACCGTGACTCAGAAACTCAGGTCCTGAGAGCAGTCCAGTGAGCACGACAGAGCAGGAGGTGAGGGGAGAATTCCACACAGTATCAGCAGTCCTGGGAAGGGGACAGAGCAGGAGGTGAGGGGGGAATTCCCCACAGGAGCAGGGAACTCTCCTTACTGCACAGTGAGGAACACCAGGGAGAATGAATCTGCTGTCTGTCACTACATCAACCACCTGAGACATAAGCGGCCTAAAGCAGTGGTCACTTATTCATCACTCAGCACAGTGGTGAGGCTGATGAGGCAGAGTTGTTGCTAGCCTCCTGGGCTCACTCACAGGCCTGCCCACAGCCAGGGGCCTACGGGCACTTGATATCCAGATGGGCCTCACTTCCACTGTGGGCTGAGCTGGGATGGCTGGAGGACGTGGGGTGGCCTGGTTTCCCTCCCCATGTGGCCTCTCACTTCAGGCTTCTGACAGCTCAGTGGTCAGGGAGGGAGTCTGTGATGGAGTCACCTCCAAGCTGAGGTCTCCTAAAGGATTAGAAGGCAGCAGTGAGCAGGGAAAAAGGGGAGAGGCTGGGAAGAGGGTGGAAATTTACTTATAAGAGAGAATAACATGTGCCTATGAGGAGGAGGAAGTATGATGCTTTCTAGAAAAACAGGAATAAGGTTAGGTTGGTTACTGCAAGTAATATAAGAAAAGAGGGGAGGTGAGTGTCAGGTCATGAAAATTCAAGGAGCTAAAGAGTTTTTTTCTTTGTTTTTAATCTTTGTACCAAGAGTGGGAAACTGTTGAAAAGTTTTAAGCAATGGGGTGACATGATCTGATGTTCTCTTTAAAGAAAGAGCATGATTATGCATTTCAGGTTTTATAGGGGGACTAGAGCAGGCTTTCCCAATGTTAGCACTGTTGACATTTGGACCAGACAAGTCTTTGTGGGTGAGGAGACCTGTACATTGCAGGGTGTGTCGCAGCATCCCCGACCTCTATCCACTGGATGCAGCAGTCACCTCCTCCCTCAGTTGTGACAACCAAAAATGTGTCCAGACATTATTAGTGAGATATCCTGCAGGAAACCAGTTCCTGGTTAAGAACTACTAGGTTTGAGTGAATTCAGGGTTTCCTCTGTTTTCCTGGAGAGAAATACTCCTCAGCTGTCTTAAGTGATGGAGGTGGAGCTGAGATGAACAGATGGGACTGCATAGACCAGGAGATGAACTCAGCAGTACTTGGGTGGACAGACCCATCATGATGATCCAGTCCTCAGTATTCGCTCTCTGCTTCCCTCCTTCAACATTCCACCTGCTCTGAAGAAAGAATCTGGTCTTGTGTTGGGGATATTCAATGTTGGATGGCAAAGGATGGTATGTGGAATGTAAAGTTCTCTTTCACCCTGTTGTAGTTTGTTTATGCAACACTCATATAGTGTCAAAGTCTGATAAAGGAATTGATTTCTCACATAGGGTCAAAGTTTGATCAAGGAACTGATTGAAAATCAGCAAGACAGGGCAAAAAAACCCAAAAGCTAAAAAACAACAAAAGGTACTTCCCTAGTAGTCCAGTGGCTAATAAGACTATATGCTCCCGATGCAGGAGGTACAGGTTTAATCTTAGTTTCCCTAATTGGGGAACTAAGATCCCATCTGCCACACAGTGTGACATTAAAAACCAAAAAGAGAAAGAAATAAGGTTGGTTATTCCCAAGATTGTTTGTTTACTTATTTTTGGCTGTGCTGGTCTTTTGGTCTTTGTTGCTTTCATGTGGCTTTCTTTGGTTGAGGAGAGCAGGGGCTACTCTGCATTGTGGTGTGTGGGCTTCTCGTTGCAGTGACTTCCCTTGTTGCAGAGCACAGGCTCTAGGTATGCAGGCTTCAGGAGTTGCAGCATGGGCACTCAGCAGTTGTGGCACACAGGCTTGGATGTTCCACAGCATGTGGAATCTTCCCGGACCAGGGACTGAACCTGTGTCCCCCACATTGGCAGGTGGATTCTTATTCACTGTACCACCAGGGAAATCGTCCCAGGCTTATTTTTGAATGAGGAAAGTGTAAAGGTCTGGAGAGAAAACTGAGACATGAGCGCAATGGAGAGAGGGCTCTGGAATGAACTTGCCGAGGCACTGGTAGCAAAACTTAGACCATCTGTCTGCAGAGGCAACCATGTTCTTTGTAAATATAATTGTGTCCTCATTTGCTTGGTTTTTCATGTTCTTATTCAGTCACTTAGTCATGTCCAACTCTTTGCGACCTTATGAACTGGAGCACACCAGACTCCTCTGTCCTCCACGGACTCCTGGAGTTTGGTCAAATTCATGTCCATTTAGTCAGTGAAGCTATTTAACCATCTCATCCTCTGTGGCCCCCTTCTCCTTTTGCCTTCAGTCTTTCCCAGCATCAGGGTCTTTTCCAATGAGACCACATTAGGTGGCCAAAGTACTGGCCAGGAACAATCCTCCCAATGAATATTCAGGGTTGATTTTCTTTAGGCTTGATATTCTTGCTATCCAGGTGACTCTCAAGATTCTTCTTCAGACCATAATTCGAAAGCATAAGTTCTTTGGCCCTCAGCCTTCTTTATGCTCCAACTCTCACATGGATACAAAACAATGGGAAAACCCAGAGCTTTGACTATATGGACATTTGTCATCAATGTAATATCTGCTTTTTAATACACTATCTAGCTTTGTGACATCTTTTCTACCAAGGAGTGTCTTTTAATTTCATACCTGCAGTCACTGTCTGCATTGATTTTGGAACTCAAGAAAATAAAATCTGTTACTGCTTTCACTTTTTCCTTTTCGATTTGCCATGAAGTGATGGGATCATACAACATAATCTTAGTTTTATTCATGTTGACTTGCAAGCCAGCTTTTTCACTCTCCTCTTTCACCTTCATCAAGAGGCTCTTTATTCCCTCTTCACTTTCTGCCATTAGAGTTGTATCATCCACATACCTGAGATTGTTGATACTTCTGTTGGAAATCTTGATTCCAACTTGTAATCTATCCAGCCAGGCATTTCACATGATGTAATCTGCATAGAAAATAAATAAGCAGGGTGATAATATACATCCTTGCTGTTCTCCTTTCCCAACTTTGAGCCAATTAGTTCCACATCTGGTTCTAATTACTGCTTTTTGATCCACCTACAGGTTTCTTTTTACATAATGAATAATAATTCTCTATACTGTGCACACCCATTAAGGAAATATCATGAGGAATGGTGAGTTCCCAACCCTAAAACACTAGGAATTCACCTAATCAAAGACCCTGTCCTTAGTTCTAATTTGTTCATATCCTATCATGGGAAGTAGGTATTTGAAATTTTTATTATGGAAATTTTCAAAACTATCCAAAAGTGGAATAGCACAATGAACTTCCATGAAACAAGCTTCAACAATTATTCACATGTTGTCCATCTCATTTCATCAAACTCTCCTCTTTTGCTGCAGTGACACCAGTATTTAGCACAACTCCAAGATACATATAGTTTCACCAATTGATACTCCAGTACACATTTCTAAGAGCTAAACACTTGAGAAAGAGAAACACAGTACCATTATCCCTTTACTAATCACCTTAACATTGATATATATGTGTGTGTATGGATATATATACTCACACTCAGTACTATATCTCAAGAACATTTAAGAAACTGACAGATGCCTGCTAAAATCTTAATGCTAGGATTTCACTACAGTTTTCTTCAGATCCATCAGCCTTTATAAGCATATGCATTTAATTCAGCATTATAATCATTTATTTATTGAACCCAAGAGGTTGTTCCAATGATCACTGCTTCCTTTTCTAAATCATCACAAGCCATTGGTTTAATACTGCACTTGGGCTTCCCTGCTGGCTCATTTGGTAAAGAATCCACTTTCCATGCAGGAGATCTGGGTTCAATCCCTGGGTTGGGAAGATCTCCTGGAGAAGGGAAAGACTATCCACTCAAGTACTCTGGCCTAGAGAATTCAATGGACTATATCCATGGAATCCCAAAGAGCCTGACATGACTGAGCCACTTTCACTTTCTTTCACACTTTCTTTGGAATTTTACATGAGGGCAATTTCTGGTATGATTTATTTCTTCCCTGTGAAACACTGGATAAAGAGCTTCAGTCTTATCTTGATACCACTCCTTTCCTTTTGTCATTATTATGCAATAAGCTAATGAGATAATTTTCCACCCAACAAATGGAGTCAGATAATAAACATGAGTTTGAGGGTTTCCCTGTGGTTCAGATGGTTAAGAATCTGCCTTCAATGTGGGAGATCTGGGTGTGATCCCTGGGATTGGGAAGATTTCCTTGGAAAAGGTAATGACTACCCACTCTAGTATTCTTTCCTGGAGAATCCATGGACAGAGAAGCCTGGCAGGATACAGTCCATGGGGTCACAAAGAGGAGGACATGACTGAGTGACTAATACTTTCACTTTCACTTTGAGGAGAGATAAGAACAGACCAAAGACCTGCAGTATATTGGGAGGGGCTGCTGGTGACATGGAGGTCAGGGGCCCACAAAGGTAGCGTTTCCTCCCTGTCACAGGTGTAGGGGATCTGCTTCTGGTGAAATGCTGTGATGTGTGCCTTTGCTCTGTGTTAAGTGCCCCACACCCTAGTTTAAAAGTGAGATAAGAAACTAAGCAACACCTCAGACCCTCCTGCCTTTTCCATACTCCCAGTTCTCCCCTTGTCCTCCTGAGTGAAGTCACTCAACTATCAAGGGATAAGCTTTTAAACAACAAGGAAGATGGCTTAAGAAAGATTTCAGCTCTGAGATAGAACTCTGGGGAGCCCTGAATGCATATGAGAGGAAATCCAAGGGCAAGTACAAGAGCAGAGGGAATGGAAGGGTGGAGGTGCTGGGGGCAGGGCCGGGGGAGGACTGGCTGTGGGACCAGAGCACCCTCATTCATCTCACCCTCCTCCCCACCTCTCAGTCACGGGCTCACTCAGCAGTCAGGGGGCTGGGGATGGAGACATGATAAACCTTCTCCTACTCTCAGTTCAGTTCAGGTCAGTCACTCAGTCCTGTCCGACTCTTTGCAACCCCACGAATCGCAGTACACCAGGCTTTCCTGTCCATCACCAACTCCCAGAGTTCACTCAAACTCATGTCCGTTGATGCGGTAATGCCATCCACCCATGTCATCCTCTGTCGTCCCCTTTTCCTCTTGCCCCCAATCCCTCCTAGCATCAGAGTCTTTTCCAATGAGTCAACTCTTCACATGAGGTGGCCAAAGTACTGGAGTTTCAGCTTTAGCATCATTCCATCCAAAGAACACCCAGGGCTGATCTCCTTTAGAATGGACTGGTTGGATCGCTTTGCAGTCCAAGGGACTCTCAAGAGTCTTCTCCAACACCACAGTTCAAAAGCACCAATTCTTCGGTGCTCAGCTTTCTTTATAGTCCAACTCTCACATCCATACACATGACCACTGGAAAAACCATAGCTTGACTAGACAGACCTTTGTTAGCAAAGTAACGTCTCTGCTTTTGAATATGCTATCTAGGTTGGTCATAACTTTCCTTCCAAGGAGTAAGCGTCTTTTAATTTCATGGCTGCAATCACCATCTGCAGTGATTTTGGAGCCCAAAAAATTAAAGTCTGGCACTGTTTCCACTGTTTCCCCATCCATTTCCCATGAAGTGATGGGACCAGATGCCATGATCTTAGTTTTCTGAATGTTGAGTTTTAAGCCAGCTTTTTCACTCTCTTCTTTCACCTTCATCAAGAGGCTCTTTAATTCTCNAAAGTCTGACACTGTTTCCACTGTTTCCCCATCTATTTCCCATGAAGTGATGGGACCAGATGCCATGATCTTCGTTTTCTGAATGTTGAGCTTTAAGCCAACTTTTTCCCTCTCCTCTTTCACTTTCATCAAGAGGCTTTTTAGCTCCTCTTCATTTTCTGCTATAAGGGTGGTATCATCTGCATATCTGAGGTTATTCATATTTCTCCCAGAAATCTTGATTCTAGCTTGTGCTCCTTCCAGCCCAGCATTTCTCATGATGCATATAAGTTAAATAAGCAGGGTGACAATATATAGCCTTGACATACTCCTTTTCCTATCTGCAACCAATCTGTTGTTCCATGTCCAGTTCTAACTGTTGCTTCCTGACCTGCATGCAGGTTTCTCAAGAGGCAGGTCAGGTGGTCTGGTATTCCCATCTCTTTCAGAATTTTCCACAGTTTATTGTGATCCACACAGTCAAAGGCTTTGGCATAGTCAATGAAGCAGAAAGAGATGTTTTTATGGAACTCTCTTGCTTTTTCCATGATCCAGCAGATGTTGGCAATTTGATCTCTGGTTTCTCTATTTTTCCTCTATTTCTTTGCATTGATCGCTGAAGAAGGCTTTCTTATCTCTTCTTGCTATTCTTTGGAACTCTGCATTCAGGTGCTTATATCTTTCCTTTTCTCCTTTGCTTTTTGCCTCTCTTCTTTTCACAGCTATTTGTAAGGCCTCCCCAGACAGCCATTTTGCTTTTTGCATTTCTTTTCCACGGGGATAGTCTTGATCCTTGTCTCCTGTACAATGTCACGAACCTCCACCCATAGTTCATCCGGCACTCTATCAGATCTAGTCCCTTAAATCTATTTCTCACTTCCACCGTATAATCATAAGGGATTTGATTTAGGTCATACCTGAATGGTCTAGTGGTTTTCCCTACTTTCTTCAGTTTAAGTCTGAATTTGGCAATAAGGAGCTCATGACCTGAGCCACAGAAAGTGAATGAAGAATTCTCAGAGGTTGAAGGGTAGGACTCAGGGATAACCAGTCCTTCTTACCCTGGGAGTGGATGAGAGGTTTGGACACTGTAAAATGTGTGATGTCCCTATTTAAGTGGCTTGTTTGGGGGTGCAGAGTAGCAACCATTTATACAAAGAGACACAGCACATGTTTCCCTCAAGTTGAACTTCCATTCACAGCCTTGACCGCAGAGCCTCAGAGAACCAGCCAGAGTGAGCCCCCAGGGAACACCTCCATGGCACATTCATCCTGGGAGCCTCTTTCACACACAAAGGACAGCCTTTGTGCAAATCACAGCAACTGGCTGTCGGCCATGTTCTTCCTGAACTTCCCAGTTCTTTTCTCCCTTCTCTCTCCAACTATCTTCTATTTAAATCATGCAGGTGTCCTTACCCTCCCCCCATACAGCTGAGGTTTATTAGCCACTGAGCCCTAAGTCCAAGAGGAAAAGAGAAGCAAGTGGACACATTTGAGACTTGGAAAGCTGTTTACCTACCGCCTGGGTGCTTTCGAAGTCAGCCACCAAATACTGAGCCCTCCTGTGCCCAGGCTCCCAGACAGGTGCTGGGGTCCCTGGAGGAGACACAGCTGCCGCTCTTCCAGGCTAAAGGAGAGGAGAAAGGAGCCAACACAGGGGAGTCAGGAGCGGGGGGGACAGGGAAGGGGGGGCTCATCTCAGGGAGAAGGAGTCCTGCTGGGCAGAGCCATGTCTCACTTGTGACCTGAGAGGAGAGTGAGAGTCAGTCAATAAAAAATGCAGGGGGTGTGGGGGTTCCTTGGTAGAAAAAGATGGGTCCAAATGTCCAGAGCAAAGGAGAGGTTAGTGGATTTGAGAAACTAAAACAGTTAAGACATGTTGGAGTTCAGGCTAGAGTGAGAGAAAGTCTGGAGATGAAGCAGGAGAAGAGGTAGGACTCAGTTGGTGGAGACCTGTCCCTCTGGACAGACTAGAGTCCCTCCCACTTCCTCCTGTGGACACAGTCATCTGTCCTAAAGGAGTCCTCCAACTTCTTACACTCCCCATTAGGGTTTTTCACTGAGTAGTTAAAATCCAACCTTCCTCAGCACCTACTAGGGCAGGCCTGGGACTAGACTTGGAGGAAAACAGTGATAACACTCAGTCCTCCTAATAAGGGGGCCATGTAATTATGTTCTTTTTGAAACACCAAATATTAACCACAATGAATATACCTAAGACATAGAAAAAACTAAAGACTACAAAAAATAAATTAAAAACCCCAAATAATCAACTCCTTTCAGTTCAGTCACTCAGTCGTGTCCAACTCTTTGCAACTCCATGGACTGCAGCACGCCAGGCCTCCAAGTCCATCACCAACTCCCAGAGCTTACTCAAACTCATGTCCATAGAGTAGGTGATGCCATCCAACCATCTCATCCTCTGTCAACCCCTTCTCCTCCTGCCTTCAATCTTTGCGAGCATCAGGGTCTTTTGAAATGAGTTGATTCTTTGCATCAGGTGGCCAAATTATTGGAGTTTCAGCTACAGCATCAGTCATTCCAATGAATATTCAGGACTGATTTTCTTTAGGATGGACTAGTTGGATCTCCTTGCAGTCCAAGGGACTCTCAAGAGTCTTCTCCAACACCACGGTTCAAAAGCATCAATTCTTCGGTGCTCAGCTTTCGTTATAGTCCATCTCTCACATCCACACATGACTACTGGAAAAACTATAGCTTTGACTAGATAGACCTTTGTTGGCAAATAATGTCTCTGCTTTTTAATATACTGTCTAGGTAGGGCATAACTTTTCTTCCAAGGAACAAGTATCTTGTAATTTCATGGCTGCAGTCACCATCTGCAGTGATTTTGGAGCCCCCCAAAATAAAGTCTGTCACTGTTTCAATTGTTGCCCCATCTATTTGCCATGAAGTGATGGGACCAGAAACCATGATCTTCATTTTTTGAGTGCTGATTTTCAAGGCAGTTTTTTTACTCTCCTTTTTCACTTTCATCAAAAGGCTGTTTAGTTTCTCTTCACTTTCAGCCATAAGCATGGTACCATCTGCATATCTGAGGTTACTAATATTTCTCCCAGCAATCTTGATTCCAGTTTGTGCTTCTTTCAGCCTGGGATTTAGCATGATGTACTCTGCATATAAAATAAATAAGCAGGGTGACAATATACAACCTTGATGTACTCCTTTCCCAATTTGGTACAAGTTTGTGGTTCCACATCTGGTTCTAACTGTTGCTTCTGCCCTGCATACAGGTTTCTCAAGAGGCAGGTTAGGTGGTCTGGTACTCCCATCTCAAAGAATTCTCCACAGTTTGTTGTGATTCACACATTCAGATGTTTTGGCATAGTCAATAAACCCAAAAGTAGATGTTTTTCTGGAATTCTCCATTTTTCTATGATCCAATGGATGTTGGCAATTTGATATCTCATTCCTCTGCCTTTTTTTAAAGCCAGCTTGAACATTTGGAAGTTCTTAGTATACTGAGAACCTCTTAGTATACTGATGAAACCTCTCTTGGAGAATTTTGAGCATTACTTTACTAGCGTGTGAGATGAGGGCAAATTGTGTGGTAGTTTGAGCACTCTTTGGCATTGCCTTTCGTTGGAATTGGAATGAAAACTGACCTTTTTTCAGTCCTGTGGCCCCTGTTGAGCTTTCCAAGCAGTGGAAAGGAGTGCAGCACTTTCACAGCATCATCTTTAGGATTTGAAATAGAGCAACTAGAATTCCATCACCTTCACTAGTTTTGTTCATAGTGATGCTTCCTAAGGTCCACTTGACATCACATTCCAGGTTGTGTGACTAACTGAGTGATCACACCATTGTAGTTCTCTGGGTCATTAAGATCTGTTTTGCATAGTTCTGTGTATTCTTGCCTCCTTTTCTTAATATCTTTTGCTTCTGTTAAGTCCATAATGCTTCTGTTCTTTATTGTGTCCCTCTTTGCTTGAAATGTTCCCTTGGTATCTCTAATGTTCTTGAAGAGATCTCTAGTCTTCCCCATTCTATTGTTTTCCTGTTTCTTTGCACTGATCACTCAGGAAGGCTTTCTTTTTGCTCCTTGCTCTTCTTTGGAACTCTGCATTCAGGTGGGTATATCTTTCCTTTTCTCCTTTGCCTTTAGCTTCTCTTCTTTTCAAAATTATTTGTAAGGCCTCCTCAGACAGCCATTTTGTCTGTTTGCATTTCTTTTTCTTGTGGGCGATTTTGATCATGGCCTTCTGTGTAACGTTACAAACTTCCATCCATAGTTCTTCAGGCACTCTGTTTATCAGATCTAATCACATGAATCTATTTGTTACTTCTACTGTATTTGAATTAGGTCATTGGGATTTGATTTAGGTCATACCTGAATGGTATAGTGGTTTCCTACTTTTATGAATTTAAGTCTGAATTTTGCAATAAGGAGTTCATGATCTGAACCACAGTCAGCTCCCGGTCTTATTTTTGCTCACTGTATAGAGTTTCTTATCTTTGGCTGAAAAGAATATAATCAATCTGATTTCATTATTGACCATCTGGTGATGTCCATGTGTAGAGTTGTCTCTTGTATTGCTTTGAAAAGGGTGTTTGCTATAACCAGTGACTTCTCTGGGCAAAACTCTGTTATCTTTTGCCCTGCTTCTTTTTTTACTCCAAGGCCAAATTTGCCTGTTACTCTAGGTATCTCTTGACTTTCTCCTTTTGCATTCCAATCCCCTATGATGAAAAGGACATCTTTTTTTTTTCTTTGATGTTAGATCTAGAAGGTCTTCTAGGTCTTCATAGAACCATTTAACTTCAGCTTTAGTGGTTGGGGCATAGACTTGGATTACTGTGATATCGAATGGTTTTCCTTGGAAATGAATGAGATCATCCTGTCATTTTTGAGACTGTGCCCAAGTACCTGCATTTCACACTCGGGCTACTCCATTTCTTCTAAGGGATTCTTGCCTGCAATGGTAGCAGTAATGGTCATCTGAATTAAATTCACCCATTCCGGTCTATTTTAGTTCACTGATAGCCCAAAGTGTCAATGTTCACTCTTGCCATCTCCTGTTTGATCACTTACCATTTACTTTGATTCATGGACTTAACATTCCAGATTCCTATGCAATATTGTTCTTTACAACATCAGAGTTTACTTCCATCACCAGTCACATCCATAACTTGCCACTGTTTTCTCTTTGGGTCTCTCTCTTCATTCTTTATGGAATTACTTCTCAACTCTTCTCCAGTAGCATATTGGGCACCTACCAACCTGGGGAATTCATCTTTCAGTGGCCTATCTTTTTGCCTTTCATACTGTTCATGGGGTTCTCAAGGCAAGAATACTGAAGTGGTTTGCCATTCCCTTCTCCAATGGACAACGTTTTGTCAGAAATATGAATGAAAGCACTTGCCATTTGGGAAGAAATAAGATCTTTTGCCTCCAACAGTGGTTCTCAGTTGGCTGCAGGGTGGAATCACCTGTGGGGGTTTATTAATAAAAAGTGTTGACTCCTGCCTCTCCTCCCTGAGATTCTGATTTAGCTGAGATGAGGCCTCAGCACTGGGATTTTGTAGAGTTCTCCTGGTGATTCGAATTTGCAGCCAAGTTTACAAACCACCAGCCTTTGCCATAATGAGGATATAAAGGACTGTACCTGGAGGAGATAACTGAATATACAGGGATCAAGTGATGCTGCAGGAGCAGGAGTGTGCGCTTCTGTGTGTGGAAGGTGGGGTGAATGAGGGTGAGGCAATGCTAGAGGCCCCACCCCTCTTGCCTGCCTTGAGGCCTTCCTGGCCCCTCATTCCCTGCCCTTTCCCACTCTCCTCACCTGGACTCGTGGATTCTGCTGCCCCCTGGTGGTGACTTTCAGTATGGTACCGTTGCCCCTGGAGGCTTCATACAAGCCTAGCCTTGGTTCATCACAAACCTATGAGCAGGATTCCCAAGATGTGGTTTGCCGGGAGGGAAATCCTGGGAATCATACACAAGGAGCAGCTTGGCAGTAACTTCAGGAGTCACTCCTGCACAGGGAAATTCAAGGAGCTCTAGGTCACTGGCCAAGCATGGGTCTGGCACATGCCTGCGACTGGAGCCTTCCTGTGCCTGTGGCAAATGGCCTTTTCAGCCAGTGACAAGTGCCTATGATATCAAGCATCAGGAAGCGCAGAGGTGTAAGGTGACAAGCTTCACAGTAAACAGCAACCACCCTGCCGTATATTCTGCCCTCCTGTATAGGAAAGGTGTGTTTTTACTTAATAACCATGTTTACCTGTAACACAAGCCTAGAGGATGTTAGGATCCCCATCTCACAGACAAGGAAACAAGCCTACAGAGCTTAAGGAAATTGCTCAAGGTCATATGACTCGTAACTGACAGATGCGGCCTCTGAGCCCAGGCAGGTGGGACCACACAGTCTGTCCCCGCTCCTCCCGTGTGCTGGCAGGACCCGGAGTTCTCTCCTGTCCAAAGACCTGTGCAGCCCTTCAGCCCGACTCCCCGGGTGGGTCCGGGTAGTCCCTCCAGGCTCCCACAGCCCCTTTGCTCCTATTTCCCCTGATTTGGATCCCTCCTTCTGCAGGGCAACCCCACCTACCCATCCAACAAGAGTCCCCCAGTCAGCAGGAGGACACCCTTGCCCTGTTCTAGCAGCTTCTCCCTGCGGCCAACTCCCGGGGGTGGAGTCAGGCCAGGTTGTGAGGAGAATCACGAGAGAAGCAGGAAGGTGTGAGCTGGTGGTCAGCGCCTTCCTCTGACCTGGGCCCTCCATCACTTGTGGCAGCTCCCCTCTACATCCCCCTCCCCCATTACAAGTGCTCCTGTAGCTCTGCTGTGGATCAGTCACCAGAGGAGGGGTCAGAATGCAGGTTACTGGGCTCCAGCCCCAAAGATCTAATCCAGGGGGTTACACAAGTGGGGCCTGGGAATTTGAATTTTTAACCAACAGCCCAGTCGGTTTTGATGCAGAGGGTCCTCTGAACACATGCTGAGAAACATTTAACAGACCTGCCACTCACATCTGTGAGTCAAGAGTGCAAATGAAGTCCATACTATATGTTTAAATATTTAAAAGTTATAAATCAATTAAACAAAACTGTCAAGTACACCTACATAACTATTAAAACCTGGCAGACTGGGATTCTGGACACTGAGCTCCAAGCCAGAAGGCAGGACAGCAGAGGGAGGTGCCGACCCCAGCCCCCAGGCCTCCCCCTGCTCTTCCCACCTCTGGCTCTGACCCTCTCTGTGCCCTGAGAAATCTGCTGCTCAAGCAAGAGCTCCCCCAGCCTTCAAGTCCAAGCTTAGGCCACCCTCTTCCCACCCATAAACAGCTGTATCTTGACCACCTGTTGGGCTGGGACATGGGCCCCGGGAAGGAGGCCTGCAGTGGCGCTGGGAGCAGGGATGCTAGGGTCCAGGTGCTCAGAGCACAGCCTGGAGGGGCGGGGCTCCAGGTGGCCACACCCCTTGTCCTCTCTGGCCGTCTGCACCTGGCAGGGGGCTGGGGGACGGGGTGCAACCACAGGATGACCAGAGCAGGGCCTCTAAACCAGCGCTTCTCTAACTGTACCGTGGCCAGGACTCACCTGAGATCTGGAGATGCTGAGTCAGTGGTTCTGGGGTAGAAACAAGATTCCGTGTTCTAAAGGGCCTCCAGGACAGCCGATGCTGCTGGTCCACAGGCCACACTTAGAACAGCAGGGCTCTGGGGCAGGGTGGGCAGAGTTTTCCTGTAAAGGACCAGGAACTACATTTCCAGACCTTGCGGGCCTTACGGTTTCTGCTCAGAAAAACATCCTTCTGCTTCATTGACTACGCTAAAGCCTTTGACTCCACAGATTACAACAAACTGGAAAACTTAGAGAGACAGGAATCCCAGATCACCTTACCTGTCTCCTGAGAAACCTGTAGGTGGGTGGAGAAGCAACAGTTAGAACTGTACATGGAACAACCGCCTGGGTCAAAATTGGGAATGGAGTATGACCTGCATATTGTCACCCTGCTTATTTAACTTATATGAAAAAAAAAAATGTATGTATATGTATAACTGAATCACTGCTGTTGAGCAGAAATTAACACAGCATTGTAAATTTAATGATACTTAATTTTTTAAAGAAACAAGAAAAAAGGTTAAGGGTGTCAGTAGGTTCACTATTAATAATATTCACTCTGGTTACTTGCTTAGCCAGGTGTTTGCCAGATATTTCTAATTTGAAAATATAATTCTTGCCTAAAGAATAAATTTGAGAAGATAATTGGAGTCCATGAAAATGCTGTCTCCTCCAACCCCGAACTTTCACTGTACATTCAGACAATGATGAATTTTGTCTGAATTATTTATGACAAAGATGGCTGCTACTTTTCTGTCAACCTGTCTACATTTGTTAATTGACCTTCTACTGCAAAAAAGGGCTTTCCCTTCCTACTATCTGTTTTATGTCTTATAGAAATCAGTATAAACTCATGGATTTTTAAAATTTTTAGTGTTGTAAAATGTAAGCCATCAGTCCTCTGTTTATCATTATTTACTTATGACATTTCTAATGTGAGATGTCATAAGTAAACAATGATACAACTGAGCGACTGAACTGAATATGAGATAAACTCCATCTCAGAGACTCATTTTTTTGTCTGGGTAGTCTGCAAAATTTAATTTTAAAAATGTTTTTCATGTAATGTCCTCCAGAATTAAATATGATAAGCTTTTGGATCAAACACTGTTTTGGAATATCCAAGGCTTCCACCTATTGGGATGGATACTTGTAAGCATGGTTGCTGAGTAAAAGAGTGAATTTAGTCAGAACCATCCAATGTGAACTTCTTGTAGAACATTCCTAGTGTGTCGAAGTCTTAACCTTGGCTCTTCTTAAAAAAAAAAAAAAAAGTCACAGTCCCAGTTTGACTCCTAAGGCAAGTCAGATGGACCTGGAGTACAGATGGAGGTCTCACAGGGCTGGGGCATGCGTTTCTTACTAGCAGTGTTATTTTTTAGGTCTAAACTCAAATAAATATATAATTTTCCCTGTTTTCAACACACACTGCTGTTTTAGTTTTTGAAAAAAAGAAACACTCTCGTTAGAACATTAGGTTTAAAAAGCAAAAAGTTAATTCATATTCTTTCTGCTTTTAAAGGAAAATTAATAGCTTACACTTAAAACCTGGTATTTTAAAAATCTCTGAAGGTTTAAAAGTGGTCTGTTCTGCTTCCAGGGACCTTCTTCAACCTTAGGACCATGTTGTTGATTCAAGAATAGAATCAGTAAAAACACATGCACAGTATTGTTTTTATACTTGAAACAAACCCTTTACACTTAAACAGAAGTTTACTTATTTCTCACTTTTCAATGCTATTAAAAATCTGATCACATGGACCACAGCCTTGTCTAACTCAACAAAATGAAGCCATGCATTGTGGGGCCACCCAACAGATGGGTCATGGTGGAGAGGTCTGACAGGACGTGGTCCACTGGAGAAGGGAATGGCAAACCACTTCAGTATTCTTGCCTTGAGAACTCCAAAACAGTATGAAAAGGGAAAAATTAGGACACTAAAAGATGAACTCCCCAGGTCGATAGGTCCCAGTGTGCTACTGGAAATTAGTGGAGAAATAACTCCAGAAAGAATGAAGGGATGGAGTTAAAGAAAAAAAAAAAAAAAAACACCCAGTTGTAGATGGGACTGGTGATAGAAGCAAGGCCTGATGCTGTAAAGAGCAACATTGCATAGGAACCTGGAATGTTAGGTCCATGAATCAAAGCACATTGGAAGTAGTCAAACAGGAGATAGCAAGAGTGAACATTGACATTCTAGGAATCAATGAACTAAGATGGACTTCAATGGTGGATTTAACTCAGATGACCATTATATCTACTACTGTGGGCAGGAATCCCTTAGAAGAAATGGAGTAGCCCTCATAGTCAACAAAAGAGTCCGAAAAGCAGTACTTGGATGTAATCATAAAAATGACAGAATGATCTCTGTTCATTTCCAAGGCAAACCATTCAACATCACGGTAATCCACGTCTATGCCCCAACCAATAACACTGAAGAAGCTGAATGATTTTATAAAGATCTACAAGACCCTTTAGAACTAACACCCCCAAAAGATGTCCTCTTCATTACAGGGGACTGGAATGCAAAAGTAGGAAGTCAAGAAACACTTGGAGTAACAGGCAGATTTGGCCTTAGAGTACAGAATGAAGCAGGGCAAAGGCTAATAGAGTTTTGCCAAGAGAACACACTGGTCATAGCAAACACCCTCTTCCAACAACACAAGAGAAGACTCTACACATGGACATCACCAGATGGTTAACACAGAAATCAGATTGATTATATTCTTTGCAGCGAAAGATGGAGAAGCTCTATAGAGCCAGCAAAATCAAGACTAGAAGCTGACTGTGGCTCAGATTATGAACTCCTTATTGCCAAATTCAGATTTAAATTGAAGAAAGTGGGGAAAACCACTAGATCATTCAGGTATGATCTAAATCAAATCCCTTATGATTATAGAGTGGAAGTGAGAAATAGATTTAAGAGACTAGATCTGATAGATAGACTGCCTGATGAACTATGGATGGAGGTTCATGACATTGTCCAGTGCTGGGGTCCAGCCCCGGTGGATCCAGGGAATTCGAAGCGGGGACAGAGTCGGTGAGGAGAGACTTATCTCTCATATTCAGAGATAAAGAGAGATTAGGAAAGAATAGTATAGTGAGAGAGAGGAGAGAAAATAGAAGAGAAATAGAGGCTGATATTCCTTGGTTTACACAAAAAGCTAATAAAGTCTCAGACAAGAAACTTGCTCTGTTCACGTAGACCATCAGCGTCCGCTTGAATAGCAGAGGGTGCCCTGACTTGGGCTCCCTCTCGCGTGGGTCTTAGAAGCCCAGGCAGGAAAGTGAACGCAGAGAACCTCTGTGTTCCAAGGGATCAGCCTGAAAATAGAGGGAGGGAGAGGGAGAAAGGGAGAGAAAAAGAATTGACACAGGGGTAGCCAAGCTTGTGCAAAAACCCCATAACTTTATTTTCAAAAAGTGTCTATATACCCTAAGTTTTACATAATAGAAGATGCAGTGTCATGCTGGGGCAGCAGTCCTGACCCCTATTGATACCAGGCTTTTTTCTGCATATCTTTCCTTATACAAAAGGTCTCAGGTGATTTACATTATCTTCTGGCCCAGAGGCCTGTTAACACTTTATGGCTCTCTTCCTTGATGAATGTTATTCTCATTTTCTCTGAAGTGTTTTTCTTTAATTTGCATCACCCTCAAAGCACTAAATAAAGTTACATTCCTATAGAACAAAGGTGCAATGGGTTATAACAAAGAAAATACTTAACTCAAAGATCTATGTTGCTACTTGTTTTTCTATATACCAACTATATTACTTAATGCACTCCCAGGTACACAATAAATAAAGGATATGGAAACTTGACAGCAAGTATTGGCTCAACAATGAAACCCTTACTCAGTTTCATTCT
>SJYT01016090.1:123701-135308 GCA_006410635.1 Cephalophus harveyi | reverse complement strand
GACTGAGCGACTGAACTGAACTGAAAGGAGAAAAGTAAAGATGTACTTATCTGAATGCAGAGTCCCAAAGAAAAGCAAGGAGAGATAAGAAAGCCTTCCTCAGTGATCAATGCCAAGAAATAGAGGAAGACAATAGAATTGGAAAGACTAGAGACCAGGAGACATGTCCAAATTCTGTCCTTCCTCAGTTTCCCTAACCAACCACACATTCCAAGGTGACAGTATTTCTAAGAATTAGATAATAAAAAGAATCTGCTACCATTAATGCCATTAACGCTATAATACCAAAAACCAAAAATAAATCTTCAAGGTACATTTAGGAGCAAAGAATTTAATTGAACAGACCCTTAACTGAGCTGGAGATCAAGCCATCTTTCTGCTGCTATGTCTAAAGCCTGACAAAGGGCTTGAAAGAGGTCAGCATCATTTATTTATAATGGAAGAATGGTGCTTTAGGGGATAATCTCTGAAATGCAGTGTTGAGAGATAAGAACAAAGTGACAGGTAAAATCTATCAATAAAAGGTTACTTTTTCAATTAGCATCAAGAACACAAAATGAACAACTAAGGATGCCTGACACAAAACATTTCTAGAAATTAAGAGTCACTGTTGGGCAATCTTGAATGTCACCCCATCTCTCATGAAAGTCTGCAGGCAGAGCCCACTTCCTACTGTGATGTCTAGTCCAGATAGCCATACACACTGTTTGGAGCCTAGAGCATCCCTTTGGTTGGGGATGCCCCACTCCCATCGTCTGCCTCCCCAGAGCTCACTCCTGTGCACGTCCAGCTCAGGGAGTGAGGCTACAGGCACTGACTCAGTGCTGAGAGCCTGGTATCTACTCAGTGTCCCCACTGATGTCCCATCTGACAATGCATGTGAGGTAGGGTGGGAGGCGATATTCCAGGAACTGCCCAAGTCAAAAGAGACAGTTCTATTATCATCAGACATAAAGAACTGTGGGTACTACTGACCACCCATTAGTGATTATTCCCTGTTTTGTATGGACCATCAAAACATCTCAAAGTATCTTGCATTCCTTGAGATTATTTGCTGCCAAGGTTTATCCTTTGAGGAATGCTTTTCTTGTTTTATAAAGCCACATCCTAACATGTATTGAAACTGAGCAAGCAAGAGAGGAAAAGGACAAAGAAAGAGAGAAAATGAAAAAGAGAGAGAAAAGGAATAGATGGAGGAAGGAAATAAAGCTAAGGAAGGAAATATTAAATTCCTAAGGAAGAAAGAGCCAACCAAACCTGGAAAGAAGATACTAGATAGATATCCAGAGACCAAAGCCTGGAGCCTGCCGTGTGTGCAGAACAGAGCTATTGTTAAGAGACTCGCTGGGTTGTTTATTTAGTCTCTCATCCCTGATTGGCCTTTCTTTCCAAACTCTCATCTGTGAAGCAGAAGGTGGGTCTCTGCAAGTCACTGCAACAGTTCAGAGACCCTTTTGCCAGGTGGCCTTTGTTAGGTTCTGCCAGTAGGGGGCACTAGAGGGAGACTGAAGGTGGGAAACACTGCTAATGCTCTACCTGATTCTGCTACTAGGGGCACCTCAGCACTGGGACCTGACTCCAGCTCCCGGCTATTAGCACCTGGAGAACCAGCCCCATCCTGCCCCCTCACAAATATGACCACAACCGGGCAGTGACCTCTCCCTGAAGGTCTGAGCATCAATTCCTTAAGACCTCTTTTCTGAGTTCTCAGGTCTGGAGATCTGTCCTAGGATAGTGCAGCTGCTTTCTAAAATCGCTACCCCAGTGTTTCACTTTTCTAGCCCTCTAATCCCTATGTAATAAATTCCTTATATTAAATCCTTTCAGTTAAAATACTGTTTTTCTCACTAGGCCTTTTCTTCTCATGGACTCCTAAGAAAATCTATAATTTTAGCCATAAACCTCCTGGCAGTCTAAACTAGAGGCTAATTTTTTAATAAGGGAATCCAAAAATGCTGAAACAACTATGACACAGTGAAAATGACTGTGTTCTACCCCACTAAAATATGAAGCTTTAACTTGGGTTTGGAATATTTTAACGGTTGGCCATTATAAAAAAAAAATGACAATTCAAATAAACTTTTAATATGAAAATGTAACACTATTGGATATATTATTTAATAATGCTTTCTAAATGTATAGTTAAGTACTTGAGTAACTTTCAGGAATGAGAGAAGAAACTAAGAGAAAAGTTAATGGAGGTTCCTATCAAATTTTACACAGAAGGATACATTGAAAATTGAACATAAATGGAAACAACTAAAATGGAGACGGTCTTACCATTATCCATTCACAGTCAATAATGTTGCTCAACCTGTGTGCAATGGTCAGCACAGTGCACTGGGCAAATCTCTCACGAATTCTTTTTTGTATGAACTCATCAGTTCTAGAAACAAAGAAGTTGATTTAATTCAGTAAATACAGGAAAAGCAGACTTAAGACTTAAAAACATCCTATGATATTTTTACAATGTTTTTTAAAATCAATACTTTAACATATAGTCTTATTCCTAAAAAACTAAGTATAAAAAGTCTACTTGGAAATTTACTATTTTTCATAAAATGATGGAAAGTTAGTCTTCC
Organism: Cephalophus harveyi; assembly: GCA_006410635.1. NCBI lineage: Eukaryota > Metazoa > Chordata > Mammalia > Artiodactyla > Bovidae > Cephalophus > Cephalophus harveyi. Next base: position 132,726 of record SJYT01016090.1, on the reverse strand, counting down.
CTCAAAATTGCTTGAAACTATCAGGAGCTGGATTTAGGAATTCAACTTTCTTAGGGTGCCTCATAACAACATTAACACCATATAACATGTCTTGGTTTTTTCCTTTGTTTTCTGGAATTAATATTATCAACAGATATCCATGAGGCCAAGCGAGCACTTAAAAACATTTCGAAGATTCACTAAATGTTTTCCATTTACCACATTTACAAGTCAGTTCAAGATTTCCTGGGGCTCAGCTCCACACCTTGGATCCACATATGATGTGGCTTTGTCAAGAATCAATATCTGATTCTTCCTGAGAAGAGCTCTGGCAAGGCACACCAGTTGTTTCTGACCAGCACTCAAGTTCAATCCAGATTCTGCAAATTCAGTATTCATTTTAGCAGGAAGAGCTTCAATGGATTCTTTGAGTTGTACCTGTGGATACAGAAAGAATGACATTTTTCTAAGCAAACTGCTTCTGAAGTAGACAAGCCTCTTAGACATTAGAGCTTTGACATCCTCAGGACTTCTTACGTATCTTACATGTACAGCCAGGTGATGGGGAGAGCTCCTTCCAATGAGTGTTCACCGAGAAAGATGGTGTAGTCAAATCAGTACAGAAAGATCTCAGTGTCCCCCTTTCCCACCACAGGACATCCACTAGAAATTCTGCCCCCCAGGGGTTAGTTAAGGGAGTTTCTCAAAAAGTGAAGCTATTTCTCCCAATATGATTGAAACAGAAAAGTTAAAAGGATCTTTATGGTTGAGTCAAGTTTCCCAAAGTACATTTTGCATAGGAATTAGTACACTAGAGAAAAGCTTTCAAAAATTTTACAGAAAATCTGGTTCTCTGAAGATATAAGCTTATTGGCCCTTTACTATTTTCTAAAGTTTAATATATGCAAGTTCAAGCAATAGCAAACTGCCACTTATACATTAGTAATCCTGGAGCCTATTCTGATGATGGTTCTTTCCCAAGTTTAATCCTACAAATAGTGGATCAATCAAGTGCATTTTCTTCAGTGTCTTAAATGCATTGTAGTGAATGAAAACGCATGGAAAATAAAACACAACATCTTATTTCCCCCAGCATATGGATATAAGTTGTTGTTCAGTCACTGAGTTGTGTCCAACACTTTGCAACCCCATGGACAGCAGCATACCAGTGTTCCTACTCCTTCACTATTGCTTGGAGTTTGCTCAAACTCACATCCATTAAGTTGGGGATGGCATCCAACCATCTTGTCCTCTTTCATACCCCTCTCCACCTGCCTTCCATCTTTCCCAGCATCAGGGTCTTTTCTAATGAATCATCTCTTCACAGCAGGTGGCCAAAGTATTGGAGCTTCAGCTTCATCATCAGTCCTTCCAAAGAAAATTTGGGTTGATTTCCTTTAGGATTGACTGGTTTGATCTCCTTGCTGTCCAAAGGACTCTCAACAATCTTCTACAGAACCACAGTTCTAAAGCATCAGTTCTTCAGTGCTCAGCCTTCTTTGTGGTCCAACTCTCACAGTGGTACATGACTACTGGGAAAATCATAAGTTTGACTACATGGACTTTGTAGGCAAAGTCATGTCTCAGCTTTTTAATATTCTGTCTAGGTTTGTTATAGCTCCTCTTCCCAGGAGCAAGCATCTTTTAATTTCATGGCTGCAGTCACCATCTGCAATGATTTTGGAAATAAAGTCTGTCATTGTTTCCACTATTTTCCCATCTATTGCAATGAAGTGATGAGATAGGATGCCATGATCTTAGATTCTTGAATGTTGAGTTTTTTTTTTAATATAAGAGACACAGATGTATAGAACCATCTTTTGAATGTTGAGTTTTAAGCCAGCTTTTTCATACTCCTCTTTCACTTTTATCAAGAGGTTCTTTAGTTCCTCTTCACTTTCTATGATTAGGATGGTGCATAGACCTGGATTGCTGTGATACTGAATGGTTTCCCTTGGAAATGAACCGAGATCATTCTGTCATTTTGGAGACTGCACCAAAGTACAGCATTTTTGGTTCTTTTGTTGACTTTTTTTTTTTTTGCAGCCAAACAAAAATAAATTGGAGACTTGAAGCCAGGCAGCCTGGGGATTAAGTCTTGCCTGGCTGTACTAACTGGGCAAGTTCCTGAACCTACTCTATCTTAGCTTCCTAAACTCTAAGACTATAAAACCATAATTATAAAGGTGTGTGCCTCCTAACGTTGTTAAGAATATTAAATGAGTCAGTACATGCAGAATTTGTAACAGACCAATATATATTGCCCATTATTAATAATGCTATCAGTTCAGTTCAGTTCAGTCGCTCAGTCGTGTCCGACTCTTCGCGACCCCATGAATCGCAGCACGCCAGGCCTCCCTGTCCATCACCAACTCCTGGAGTTCACTCGGACTCACAGCCATCGAGTCAGTGATGCCATCCTGCCATCCTGCCATCCTGCCATCCTGCCATCTCATCCTCTGTCGTCCCCTTCTCCTCCTGCCCCCAATCTCCTAGCCCCTCCTTAAGTTCTGCTTCACTTTTCTACTTTGCATGTATCAGCACTGAGATTTCGTTACATATGCATTGACTTGCTTTTCAACTTCTTCAGGAGAATTTCAGCTCCAGAAGGACAGACATTTTGTCTCTTGATGACTATGATGGCCCCAGAATCTGCAGCATTGCCTAACAAGCTCTTAGTAGATATTTGTTGGCTGGATGAAGGTGGGCTTCCCTGGTGACTCAGTGATAAAGAATCCACCTGCCAAGCAGGAGACTTGGGTTCGATCCTGGGTGCAATTCCCTGGCTAAGGAAATCGCAACCCACTCCAGTATACTTGGCTGAGAAATCCTATAGACAGAGGAGCATGGCGGGCTACATTTCATGGAGTTGCAGAAGAGTCAGACATGACAAATAGCAACAACATGAATGAAGGCATAAGTGGCTCTAATTGCATGACGTATCTGTTTCTGTAAATTAGAAACTAAATTCATATGGATAATTAATTTATATATAACACTGTTTTCTTATAATTGTAAAAAGGGTATATTTTTATAACAATTAACTGGCTCCAAGATATATCACACTTTAAATAAAGGAAAGCACTGAAAAAGTTATAATTTAAGGAAAATAGAACAAATAACTACTATTCAAAAACTATACATTTCAGTATAGAATACTTCAGATTGTTTTTGAGCTTGGGAAAATAATAGAATATAGCAAAACTGAAATGTAATGAACTGGACTTTAAGGCAGCCTGCCTCCATCATCACTGTGTGCATTCTGTGTAGTGGGTGCTGACGCCCCTCACAGGAGGGGAACACAGAGGTCAGGTGGTTTCCACATTTTGTGGAACTTTCTTACTTTTCAAGAAGAAAATCTGGTGTGGGTCAGAAGGAGACACAGAAATGCAATCAACAGATGGGGAAGAGCTTTTACCAGAGCAGGGCCAGCAGTAAAGGAAGTTCACCTAACACAAGGCCCCGGGAAATGGACATGTGACCTGTCTCCACCGCAAGGACTGAACCACGTGGTTCCTGATGCACAGGCTGCTGATACCCAGGTTTCTGTATCTTTGTTTCCTGTGTGATGAGACACATTTGTGTCCTAACAGAGACACTATCAATGTCAGACATTTAACTGTACGATTTCTTCCCAGTTTCAACAGGACATTTCTGTTATTGTTTAGTTGCTGAGTCATGGACCTTACGGACTGTAGCCTGCCAGGTTCCTCTGTCCATGGGATTTCCTATGCAAGAATATTGGAGTGCGTTACCATTTCCTCCTCCAGGGAATCTTCCCAACTCAGGGATCAATCCCATTTCTCCTCCATTGCAGGCAGACTCTTCATCACTCAGCAACTGGGGAAGCCCCCACACTATACTCTTAATTCCAAATCCCAGTATCTAAGGTGTTTTGTTTTTGCTTTTTAATGGAAGCAACACATCAATGATTCATTTCCAGAGTTTTATCTACTATCACCTTTTAACCTCTGAGTGATAAACTGCTTCATCTTCAGGCACTACTCATGTTATATTTTTGGAGCTGCCTTTGCTTTCTAGCACCCCAATAGCACTAATTTCTGATAAACTTTTATCAGTTTACAGTAAGTTGGAAAGTTTTCTGTACATGAAAAATGTATTTTAGGCATATTTAGGAAAATAACAGAAATGAGACAGGACTGTCTTCCTTCTGAGTGTCCACCTCTGCCATGGAAAAAGAAAGAAACAGAACTAGAGGACCTTAAAATTTTTTTATGCCATCTTTTCCTTTTAATTGAAGTTCATAAAGAGGAAAACAGTGGTTTCCTCCTGCTCATTCTCAGGTTAACTCTGTGAGTTTGGGTTCACATATACAGTTAGGCATCATTTACAAATTAATTACTAGGGTTTTTGGTTCATTTAAAAACTGACTTCATTGATTTAGTGATACTTCTTGCTGAGGGTGAAGGAGGAGAGTGAAAAAGCTGGCTTAAAACTCAACATTAAGAAAACTAAGATCATGGCATCTTGTCCCATCATTTCATGGCAAATAGAAGGGGAAAAGATGGAAGCAGTGACAGATTTCCTCTTCTTGGACTCTAAAATCAGTGCAGATGGTGGCAGTAGCCTTGAAGTTAGAAGATGACTGCCTCTTGGCAGGAAAGATATGACAAAACTAGACAGTGCGTTAAAAAGCAAAGATATCACTTTGCTGACAAAGGTCCATATAATCAAACCTATGGTCTTTCCAGTAGTCATGTACAGATGTGAGAGCTGGACAATAAAAGAGCACTGAAGAATTTATGCTTTTGAACTGTGGTACTGCAGAACACTATTGAGAGTCCTTTGGAAAACAAGGGATCAAACTGGTCAATCTTAAAGGAAATCAACCCTGAATATTCTCTGGAAGGACTGATGTTGAAGCTGAAGCTCCAATATTTTGGCTACCTGATGTAAACTCATTGGAAAAGACCCTGGTGCTGTGAAAGATTGAAGGCAAAAGGAGAAGAGGGAGACGGAGGATGAGATGGCTGGATGACATCATCGATTCAATGGACATGAACTTGGGCAAACTCCAGGAGATGGTGAGGGACAGGGAAGCCTGGCGTGCTTTAGTCCATGGGGTCACAAAGAGTCAGAGGTGACTTAGCAACTGAACAATAACTTAGACTGATAAATCATCCCTTTATCCAGATTCTCTAAGAATTATTTCTTTATCACATTTGTATGTTTTTCAATGAACGATTTCATAAGTTTTTTTTTAAAACAGTCATAAAGAATCAATTCCTAAAGAAACACAATGATGGGATGATTTCTCTAAGTGATATCACCAAAGTTAACAGGGTTAATTCCAGAAGCAACACATGGAAACCACATACTTCCCTCTGTGAAATAAACTCACGTTTCTTTCTTTTTATAGAAAGTTCCAAATGTAGTTTAAATAGATCTTAGTATTACCTACCACTTCAGCATTTTTATAATTTAGATTAACATCGCTTCTCTGTCCATGGAAAAATATATTCTAAAATTCTAGAGTAATGCTATCTGATAATCTGTGAAAAAAGGTCTAATCTGGGAAACAGAAAAATAATTTACCAGTACTTCCAGTTATTTTTTAAAGATGTGTCCCAATTTCACCATTAAATTTGTCCTATGAATTCAAGAGTAGTGGATCATCCTATCGTCCTTTTGTATTTAATGGTTAAATGCTCTACACACCTCTTCTCTTGCAGAATTTGATTGTAAAAGACTCACAAACTTAAATGAAATCAGAGGTGCACTGCTTTTCAGGCAGGAGAAGGTGAAGCAATCAACCCAATTTAAGAAAACAAAATCCACATGTTGCTGAAAAGCAGGGTGGGTGTATAAAGACTCAGTGGTGATATCCTTCAGAAATCAGAATTACTGACTGGAAATGGTCATATCTCCAAATCTGCCTGCTCACAGTCAAGGCTCATCTGTATATTACAGATTTCAAAGCTTCCATGAAAGGGTGACACTAAATGACAAACATACCAATTCAAACCAACATGAACAATCAATCTCTCAGATTTGTGTAATAACAAAGCAAACAAAAAAGATTTTAAAAAATATGCCACACGTCTCTGAAATGAAAAGATCAGTCAAACATTTAGCAGTTATTTATGTAGAGTGTTTTCCTGTGTTTTCCTCTAAGAGTTTTATAGTATCTGGTCTTACATTTAGGTTTTCAATCCACTTTGAGTTTATTTTTGAATACAGTATTAGGGAGTGTTCTAATTTTCTTCTTTTACACATAGTTGTCCAGTTTTCCCAGCACCACTTACTAAAGAGACCACCTCTTCTGCATCATATATTCTCGCATTGTTTGTCACAGAATAGGTGACCACAGGTGTGTGAGTTCATCTCTGGGCTCTCTAGCCTGTTCAATTGACCTATATTTCTATTTTTGTGCCAGTGCCACACCATCTTGATTACTCTAGATCTGTATTGAACTGGCCAAAAAGTTCATTTAAGTTTTTCCATAAAATCTTATGTAACAAATTTTTGGCCAACTCAGTAATATATTCTGAAGTCAGGGAACCTAATTTCTCCAGCTTCATTTTTCTTTCTTAAAACTGCTTTGGCAACTTGGGGTCTTTTGTGTTTCCATTAAAACTGTAAATTTTTTGGCTCTAATTCTATGAAAAATGCCATTGGTAATTTGACGGGAATTGTATTTAATCTGAAGATTCTTTGGGTAGTATAGTCATTTTCACAATATTGTTTCTTCCAATCTAAGAACATGGTATATCCCTCCATCTGTTTTGCATCATCTTTTATTTCTTTTGTCAGTACCTTGTAGTTTTATGAGTACAAGTCTTTTGCCTCCTGAAGTAGGTTTATTCCTAGGTATTTTATTGTTTTTGTTGCAATGGTAAATGAGACTGTTTTCTCAATTTCTCTTTCTGATCCTTCATCGTTAAGGCATAGGAATACTCATTCTTACTTTTTAAAAGCAAAAGACTGAGTTAGGTTCTAGGAGAAATTAGAAGTCTGTTTATGGCTTAGAAGTCTAGGGTTTCTTCCAACAGTAGAACTGATTTGTAAAATGAGTGCAAATACACAAAATAGTTTGTATTAAAATACAAACTGACAGCAACTTAATAGTCAAAAATTTTTTTCATGCAAGGGTGAGGAAATTCAAAGAAGTGGGGCAAGGGAAAACATGACACAAATAACAGAAAATTCTCTAGAAATGAACCTATTCATATAACAACTGAGCAGATGTTCCAGGGTTCTGTTATCTGCATTAATGCTAGAGCATTAAAATGATATAATTGCCAATAAATAATCATTATCAATTCTTACTATATAATTTACCCTTATAAATACTTTCCTATAGAACTTCTACACTTTGTTAGTGTGATCGTGTTTATATTTTTTAGTCAGTAAGGAAAAACTATTATTGTCTCCACTTAATAGATGTTTCCTAAGACCAGAGGAATTGATGCTTTTGAACTGTGGCATTGGAGAAGACTCTTGAGAGTCCCTTGGACTGCAAGGAGATCAGCCCTGGGATTTCTTTGGAGGGAATGATGCTGAAGCTGAAACTCCAGTACTTTGGCCACCTCATGCAAAGAGTTGACTCATTGGAAAAGACTGATGCTGGGAAGGATTGGGGGCAGGAGAAGAAGGGGACGACCGAGGATGAGATGGCTGGATGGCATCACGGACTCAATGGACGTGAGTCTGAGTGAACTCTGGGAGTTGGTGATGGACAGGGAGGCCTGGCGTGTTGTGATTCATGGGGTCGCAAAGAGTTGGACACGACTGAGCGACTGAACTAAAGACCAGAGGAATAAAATAAATATTGGAGTTTAATGGAGTAATTAATTCACTGCTGCTACTGCTGCTAAGTCGCTTCAGTCGTGTCCGACCCTATGCGACCCCATAGACGGCAGCCCACCAGGTTCCCACATCCCTGGGATTCTCCAGGCAAGAACACTGGAGTGGGTTGCCATTTCCTTCTCCAATGCATGAAAGTGAAAAGATAAAGTGAAGTCACTCAATCGTGTCTGACTCTTAGTGACCCCATGGACTGCAGCCCACCAGGCTCCTCCGTCCANCATAGACTGCAGCCCACCAGGTTCCCACATCCCTGGGATTCTCCAGGCAAGAACACTGGAGTGGGTTGCCATTTCCTTCTCCAATGCATGAAAGTGAAAAGATAAAGTGAAGTCACTCAATCGTGTCTGACTCTTAGTGACCCCATGGACTGCAGCCCACCAGGCTCCTCCGTCCATGGGATTTTCCAAGCAAGAGTACTGGAGTGGGGTGCCACTGCCTTCTCCGAATTAATTCGCTAGGTCACTAATAGAATTTGATCCCACAGTTTTAACATCTAATTGAGTACTCTAGGACAAGATAATGTATCTATTTGTTCAGGGTTCTAGGGAAATCGATAAAATGAAGACGTGTCACATTATATTGTTGATTTTTCATCATCATCAATACACACATTTTTTTCCTTTTTTAATATAAATTTATTTATTTTAATTGGAGGCTAATTACTTTACAATAGTGTATTGGTTTGGCCATACATCAACATGAATCCACCATGGGTGTACACATGTTCCCCATCCTGAACCCCCTCCTTCCTCTCTCCCCATACCATCCCTCTGGATCATCCCAGTGCACCAGCCCCAAGCATCCAGTATCATGCATCGAACCCGGACTGGCGATTCTTTTCACATATGATATTATACATGTTTCAATGCCATTCTCCCAAATCATCCCACCCTCTCCCTCTCCCACAGAGTCCAAAAGACTGTTCTATACATCTGTGTCTCTTTTGCTGTCTCGCATACAGGGTTATCATTACCATCTTTCTAAATTCCATATATATACATTAGTATACTGTATCCCTTATGATTATACAGTGGAAGTGAGGAATAGATTTAAGGGCCTAGATCTGATAGATAGAGTGCCTGATGAACTATGGAATGAGGTTCGTGACACTGTACGGGAGACAGGGATCAAGACCATCCCCATGGAAAAGAAATGCAAAAAAGCAAAATGGCTGTCTGGGGAGGCCTTACAAATAGCTGTGAAAAGAAGAGAGGCA
>SJYT01016090.1:112936-123238 GCA_006410635.1 Cephalophus harveyi | reverse complement strand
TCTTGCCTCCTTTGTCAAAGATAAGGTGTTCATAGGTGTGTGGATTTATCTCTGGGCTTTCTATTTTGTTCCATTGATCTATATTTCTGTCTTTGTGCCAGTAGCATACTGTCTTGATGACTGTGGTTTTGTAGTAGAGTCTGAAGTCAAGCAGATTGATTCCTCCAGTTCCATTCTTCTTTCTCAAGATTGCTTTGGCTATTCGAGGTTTTTTTGTATTTCCATACACATTGTGAAATTATTTGTTCTAGTTCTCTGAAAAATACCATTGGTAGCTTGATAGGGATTGCATTGAATCTATAGATTGCTTTAGGTAGTATACTCATTTTCACTATATTGATTCTTTCAATCCATGAACATAGTATATTTCTCCATCTATTAGTGTCCTCTTTGATTTCTTTCACCAGTGTTTTATAGTTTTCTATATATATGTCTTTAGTTTCTTTAGGTAGATATATTCCTAAGTAACACACACATTTTTAAGTGCATCCATGTCATCAGTGTTTTCCTAGGAGGTAAATGAAGTCAGTGAAACTGATATGCTCCCCTTAATTATCTGCAATGCTCTAAATATAAACACACAGATTCTGATGCTAACAAGTTACTATTAATAAATTACCTCTTCTAAGGCATTCCACAGTTCATTATCCATATGCTCATTAAAGGGATCCAGATTTTTCCTCATTGTTCCAGTGAATAAAGCAGGTTCCTAAATACCCCAAAATAGTGAATGTTATTACCTTAACCTTTTTTCATTTTATTCCAATGTGTACAGAATGTCAAAATTAAAATGCAAAAACATCTAAATTCATTAATTATTAATAATAAAGTTGCAAATGTATGTTTACAAAACAGTATCTCTAAAATAATTTTCCATTGTACATAGTGTGCTACAAAATAACTTCTGGACTACTGAACACTACACTGGGGTGTTAAGACACAAGCATCAATGCTTCCTACTCATCTGGAGGGGAGAGGAATGTAAGATTTGCACTTAGACAAGTAAATTATAGTAACCAAACCAACAGACTTTCTCCACCTCTGCAGCTAGCAAGACACTGTAAAGACAAAGGGCTCTTGGTTGGGGAGGGATAAGATTTTGAGTATCTTCTCCTGAAGCATATTAGCCCATGACATACAAGTGCATAAACCCATTTCTAAACTGATATTTCCAAATGAGGGACAGAGCAATAGGAGTAGCATCTTCTGGCTTTGTTCTACACTTATTCACTCTTGCTATGGTTTGGGGAGTCCTTTCAAGTGGGATGGTAGGAAAAATGGGGAAAATATCTAATGAGTACAATACAGCTGAAAAATTGATGCTTTTGAATTGTGGTGTTGGAGAAGATTCTTGAGTCCTTTGAACAGAAATGAGAGATACAGGCCCTGTCCTCAAAGAGAGAAAGAAAATAGTCAAGAGTGTGGGGAGGGCTGAGAAAAGGCTAGAGGTCTTGGTGGGGGGTTGGAAAGAAAGAATTTGTACAAGGTGATAGTCAGGAAAGAAGCTAGTGGGAGGAAAGCCAGAAGTCAAAACACAAGAAATTTTAGTCTGATTTTTTGCTCTTGGTGGAAAATGTTATATACATTTCTCTGTTATGCCTTTCCCCAAAATTCCTATTGTGTTTTTTTGTTTGTTTGCTTTGCTTTTATTTTCTGTTTCTTGGCTTTACTATTCATATTTATGTAAACAATTTAGTTTTTATTATTAGACAATAATCACCAAAGACCATGAACACATAAACAGAAATTAAAGAGTAAAGTCATTTCAGAAGGTGTTACTCTTTTACTTAAGTAGAAATAATACCCAAAAGGCCAGTGCCCTGATTCTAATGAATAATAACAGTTCCTGATGACTGAGCATTCCTAAGAATGAGACATGGGCACAAACATTATCTCACTAAGTTACATCTTCACAACAAATCTATGGGGCAATGATTTCCAGACTGGGTTTAAGAATGAGGATGTTGAAGCTTGGCAACAAAGTGACATTATCAAGGCCCCACAGTTGACAAGGCAGAGCAGCAATAAACTGCGGGTCACTGACACCTGGTCTACATTCTCAAACATTCTAGCCCTGTCTGCCTCCTGAATGGCTTCCTGGGAATCTTTACACATTCCAAGCTCTCTCCAGATTATTTCTCTTGAATCAACCAACACTGCACCTTGGAGATAAAGGCATATAATGTGGAATCTACATGGATACAAAGCTAGCACTATTTTGTAAACATGCTCTCTGGAAAGAGTACCTAGAACATGCTCGAAGGAAGGATGGAAACCAACAGAACAGAACTAAAACATGCTGATGTCAAGGTATGTTTAGTCTTTTTTCAGAAGTGCTTCCAAATATTATTGGCAGAGCCAAAAATCATCTAATGTTATTTATTTACAGAGTTATTTTATGTACACAAGCATATAACTTTTTCCTATTAAGAAACATTAAAAAGAATGCAGGGCATGTTTCTAAAGCTTTGTATCCAAAGATATGAAAGGACTTTACAGACATGCCCTTTATTTCTACTAACTAATCTCACATGGCCATTTCAGAGATGAGTACCATCAAAACATAAAACTTGGGAATCTAAGCTCATTTATTTTCTATTGTAACCACAAGTCATAAATCTAATAGCCACAGGAAATCTTTAAATATGGGGACTATCCATTTTTCCTGAAAGGGATACTTTTGGAAAAAAAAATTTTAATTGTGATAAAATACACATAAATTTGCTAGATTAACCACTTTAAGTGCACAGTTCAGTGGTGTTAAATACTTTCACATTGTTGTACAGCCATCACCACCATCCAGCCTCAGATCTCCTTTCATCTTGAAGAACTGAAACTCTGTACCCATTAAACAACTCCCCTCTCCTGGCCGCTCCTGGTACCCACCATTCTATATCCTGTATCCATGAATTTACTACTCTAGGTAACTCCTATTAGTAGAATCATACACTATTTGTCCTTTGTAAATGACTTATTTCAGTTAGCTTAATTTTTTCAAGGTTCATCAGTGCTATAGCATGTGTCAGAATTTTCTTCTTTATTAAGGCTGAGTAATATTCTACTCTATGTATGCGCACCACATTTTGTTTGTTGATTCATCTGTCAATGGACCCTTGGGCACTTCCACCTTTTTGCTGTTGAGAATAATGCTGCTATAACATGCATGTTCCAGTATCTCTTCAAGACCTTTCTTCCAATTCTTTTGGGTTTATACTATAAAGTAGAATTGCTAGGTCATATGATAATTCCATCATTAACTTTTCAGAGCAACCAACAAGTTGATTTCCATAGTGGTTGCACTATTTCACATTTCTATCAGCAATGAACAAGGGTTCTAATTTCTCTACATCCTTGCCAACACTTGTCATTTTCTTTTTTTCTCTTTCTTTTCTTTGATAGCAGACACCTTAAGGGGTGTGACGTGGCATTTCACTAGAGTCTGAAAAGACTATCTTGGTTTAAAAATTCCTTAGAGTAATTCCAAGTATTTTCGAGGTCACGGGTAGGTAGCAACAGCGGTACCCAAGTCCACATTTGCCTTCCTTTGGGTGCCATGTTGTACATGCTTCCTGATAAACAGGTATTTCAGGACACACTGCACCCACATTACAGGAAGCCTATTTGCCTGGCTCATTCTGTCTCATCTCCTCTCTGTTTCTCATCTCAAGAGGGTATTTTTCTGAGCTTCCTTTGATAGGCAGATGATTACTAAGTATATAAATAAAAACTCAATTTTTAAAAAATCAGCAAGTCTGTCAAAGCAGAGGGCAGGATGATCGATGAGGACACAGGGCCTATGTTCACCTTGGCTCTATACCTGGAGGATAGTAATTTCTCAGTAAATGTCACAGAATTATGTTGAGTGAATGAACCACAGGAATGACAGGAGTGTCTACCATGCATATAATCCAGTCTCCAAAACTCTTCCTGAAAGTTATACTGCTTTATGAAGAAGAAGAAAAGAAAACAGAATCAGAACCCAGGAAGAGATTGCCAACTTAACACTCCATCATCACAGCAGGCACATATGGGTCTACATGAAATGCTTCATACTCATTGATCTATTTTATCCTCACAACAGATTGAGGGGGTGATACTGTTATCTGCCTTGTAAGACAGAGAAAACCAAGGTACAGAGACAGAATTCTGAGTTCCCTGCTCTCCCTCACTATTCTGTATTGCCTCCAAATTGTCAAGGTCTCCCCAAAGCATCTGTATATCCTATAATTCTCAAAGGCCCACAATTTCACAGAAAGTTCTTCAAGGAGATAATCACTTTTTAAAAGATGTCCTGGTTTCCCACAACAAAATTACATCTGTAAGACAGTTATTAATAAAATTCATGTTTCCCTATAGGAACCTCTCCAGCAATAAGCAAACCATTTATCCTTCTGTTCTCAGAATTATGTGATTATCAGTGAATAAAGTTGTGGAAACTGAGGAAGTCTGGGTCAAGAAATCTATCTCAGTAAGTTATTAAATCACATACGCACAAAACTAACAAATGAACAAAAAAACAAAACCTGGTATCTGATGAAAGTGTCTGTTGAAAATACCTGCTGCTAAAAATATGCTCTATTGGGAAAAAAAAGGGTCAACTCATGCACTTAATTTGAAAAAAAAATCAAATTAAAAGCACTTAAACTTAGATACCTTATAAAAAGAACAGGTGAGAGTGCTATGCTGTGCATACCTGAAGTGCAACTGACATTTTCTTCCTTAAATCATGCAGTCCAATGCCAGTTGTCAAGATTCCATCAATATAAATGCCACCTTCAGGTTCTGACAATCTAAAAAGGGCAGCAATGAGGGAACTTTTTCCAGCTCCTGTTCTTCCCGCGATGCCATACTGTAAAGAGAGCCAGGGGGGTGAAGGATTAATAGGATACACAAAACCCAGGAGAACCCTGACTGTTGAAGACGAATTTTTAAAGTTCTATTATATATAAAGAGTAGTCTATAAGTTTCCCAGGACTTCCCTGGTGGCTCAAACAGTAAAGTGTCTGGCTGCAGTGCAGAAGACCCAGGTTCAATCCCTGGGTCAGGAAGATCCCCTGGAGAAGGACATGGCAACCCACTTCAATATTCTTGCCTGGTGAATCCCATGGACGGAGGAGTCTGGCGGGCTACAGTCCATAGGGTCACAAAGAGTCAGACATGACTGAGCAACTTCATAAGCTTCTCAAGCATGACCCTGCTGACATTTTGGACCAGGTAATTCATTGTTGAGGGTTGGGGACTTGTCCTGTATATTGTAGGATGATTAACAGTAGCCATGAACCCACTAGACACCAGATGCAACCCCCAAATTGTGGCAACCAAAAATGACAGAAATTCACAAATGTCCCTGATTGAGATCACCATCATCCCAAGAATACACAACATAAACTAGTGATTTTCATGCCTTCTAAAAATGTCAGGCAATTTTATTCAGATTTCCCTGAATAAATGTTTAATATGCTGAAAATTGTTTGTTTTCTATAATTATCATATAAGGAGCAGAAGGGGACAACAGAGGATGAGATGGTTGGATGGCATCATTGACTCAATGGACATGAGTTTGAGTAAACTCTGGGAGTTGGCGATGGGCAGGGAGGCCTGGCGTGCTGCAGTCCATGGGGTTGCACAGAGTCGGACATGACTGAGTGACTGAACTGATCATTATGTGGTATGTTAAAGGGGGAGACATATATGTGTATGCAGTGTGTGTGTGTGTGTGTGTGTGTGTGTGTGTGTAACTAACATTCATAAGTAAAGGAAGAAGACCTAAAAAATAATCTGCCTGCCGTGAAAAACTAGCAGTCTCCTAAGTGGTCCATAAGAAGTCAGCTTTTTAATTAGTTTTATTCCTACTCCCTGGTTCATTTGACCTTGAGTATTACATGGGTAATTTTACAGAGATGTCTACAAGTCAAGTCAGAGTGTTATACACAAACAAGTGCTCACTTTCTGTGTTATTTAAGAGGAATTATTCTTTGGTAGAAAAATGAATCACTTCCTGATATTAAATATCTTAATTATATTCTATTCTTGAAAGAAAACATCTTCAAATATAAAATGCAGGTCTCAGTCTTGAAAGAGGATGAGATCAACAATGAGATCAACATAATGAGATCAACAATGATACAAAAAACGTTTGCTATTTACATGGGGCTTTTCATCAGAGCAGTTCAAAAGGGATTTTATCAATACATTAATACTTACAACTGAACCTTGGAAAGACACATGTTAGGTGTCAGTCTATTTACTAAAACCAAAGCAGAGAGAAAGCAAATGCACTAACAGTAAGATAAAAGAATCAGTACAATGTAGGCAAAATGCTGGTGGCTGGTGGTTTAGTCTCTGAGTCATGTCCAACTCTTGCAACCCCATAGACTGTCGCTTGCCAGGCTCCTCTGTCCATGGGATTCTACAGGCAAGAATACTGGAGTGGGTTGCCATTTCCTTCTCCCACATAAAATGCTGGTGTGGAATAAAACTGCATTCAAATATATATGCAGAAACTGGCCTTTTTTACCAGTGAATTTTTAAGTGAAAGAAAGTATTAGTCAATCACTTGTGTCCAACTCTTTGTGACCATATGGACTGTAGACTGTCAGGCTCCTCTGTCCATGGAATTCTCCAGGCAAGTGGAGTGGTTTGCCATTTCCTACTCCAAGGGATCTTCCTGACCCAGGGATGAATCCCAGGTCTCCTACATTGCAGGCAGATTCTTTACCATCTGAGCCACCAGGGAAGCCCAACTGCAAATTCTCTAAAGGAAGCTTTCCAAGAGATGATTTCATCTCTATTTAAAATCTGGAATTGATGATAGTGTAAGATATGTTTGGATCATTTGTAAATCAGTAAAGTTTTAAAACTCATGGCTTTAAAAAAAGAACTATTAAATCTTTCTGAGCAATATAATCAGAATGCTTGGAACATTTCATGTTTTCTGATTTGAATACTTCTAAAGTCTCAAATCTTAGTCTGTCAAATCAATCATGGCATTTCAAAAATGAATTTATCTTTATAGAAATTAAACATAAGAAAAGTTGGTTTACCTAATTTTATTATCTTTTTTTCTTTTTAAAAAAATATAAATTTATTTTATTTGGAGGTTAATTACTTTACAATATTGTATTGGTTTTGCCATACATCAACATGAATCCACCACAGGTATACACGTGCTCCCCATCCTGAACCCCCCCCACTCCCCATACCAACCGTCTGCTGTCTCTTATACACATCTAGATGTGTATAAGAGACAGGGTCAGTTTTCATTCCAATTCCAAAGAAAGGCAATGCTATAGAAATTAAACATAAGAAAAGTTGGTTTACCTAATTTTATTATCTTTTTTTCTTTTTAAAAAAATATAAATTTATTTTATTTGGAGGTTAATTACTTTACAATATTGTATTGGTTTTGCCATACATCAACATGAATCCACCACAGGTATACACGTGCTCCCCATCCTGAACCCCCCCCCTCCCCATACCAACCGTCTGGGTCGTCTCATTGCACCAGCCCCAAGCATCCAGTATCATGCATCAAACACCAATACAGTATAATTTTATTATCTTATAAAGATAATACAATGACTATAAGACATTTTATTGTTGTTCAATCACTCAGTTATGTCTATTTGCGGCTCCATGGACTGCAGCATGCCAGGTTTCCCTGTCCTTCACTATCTCCTGGAGCTTGCTCAAATTCATGTCCATTGAATTGGTGATGCAACCCAATCATCTCATCCTCTGTCATCCCCTTCTCTTCCTGTCTTCAATCATTCCCAGCATCAGGGTCTTTTCCAATGAAATGGTTCTTCACATCAGGTGGACAAAGTATTGGAGCTTCAGCTTCAGCATCAGTTCTTCCAATGATTATTCAGTGTTGACTTCCTTTAGGATTGCCTGGTCTGATCTCCTTGCTGTCTGAGGGATGCTCAAGAGCCTTCTCCAGCACAACAGTTCAAAAGCATCAGTTCTTCAGTGCCCAACCTTGTTTATAACCCAACTCTTACATCCATACATGACTACTGGAAAAACTATAGCTTTGACTAGATGGACCTCTGTTGGCAAAATAATGTCTCTGCTTTTTAATTTGTTGTCTAGGTTTGTCATACCTTTCCTTCCAAGGAACAAGTGTCTTCTAATTTCACGGCTGCAGTCATCATCCACAGTGATTTAGAGCATAAGAAAATAAAGTCTATCACTTTTTCCATTGTTTACGCATCTATTTGCCCTGAAGCGATGGAACCAGAGGCAACAATCTTAGCTTTTTGCATATTGAATTTTAAGCCAGCTTTTTTCACTCTACTCTTTCACCTTCATCAAGAGGTTCTTCAGTTCCTCTTTGCTTTCTGCCATTCGGGTAATATCATCTGCATATCTGAGGTTACTGATATTTGTCCTGGCAATCTTGATTCCAGCTTAAGCTTCATCCAGCCCAGCATTTCGCATGCTGTACTCTGCATGTAAGTTGAATAAGCAGGGTAACGATATATAGCCTTGAAGTACTCCTTTCCCAATTTTGAACCAGTCCATTGTCCCATATCCAGTTCTAACTGTTGCTTCTTGACCTGCATACAGGCTTCTCAGGACATTTTGTACCTTATGTTAAACCCTAATTCATATAATATAGATGTGCCATTCTCTGCATGCAGGCAGGTCGTAGTGTGTATATATGTGGCTCATCTGTTCTGCATACAAGCAGGCCTCAAAGATATTTTGTATTTGGCTCCAGACCACCTCAACAATGTGAATATCAAAATAAAGCAAGTTATATGAAATTTTTGTTTCTCTGTACAAATAAAAGTTATGTTTATACTATATTGTAGTCTAATGAAGTACAATAGCATTATATAAGGTAAAAGTACATACCTTAATTTCCCATACTTTATTGCTAAAAGAATGCTAACCATCTGAGCATTTATAGGATAACATTAAAAACCACTGATCACAGATCAGAATAATAAATATAATAATAACAAATTGGTTTGAAATATTGCAAAAGTTATCAAAATGTGACAGAGACATGAAGTGAGCAAATGCTATAGGAAAAATGGTGCCATTGTACTTGCCTGACACAGCATTGTCATAAGTGTCCAATTCTTTTTTAAGTATTATCTGTGAATCACAGTTAAACAGGTGTGCTTGTATTTCTGTGTGTTCTCACACATAAATCAACACACATCAGGACACAGGTGAGAACTGATCTGTGAGAATGTGTGTATGTTCCCATGTCATCAGCTCCACTGTAACTGACCCATCTGTGCAAACAGGAATATCTGTAAACTTTAGGCAAATAGACTGAGATATTTTGGGGCACCGAGGAGTGCTCACGACCACAGGACTGTGAGTTCCAAACTCCAGTGAAGAGAACTAAAAAACCAGGGGACTTCCCTGGAATTCATTCCAGTGGTTAAGATTCTGTGCTTTCATTGCAGGAGGCATGGATTCCATCCCTGGTCAGGGAACTAAGATCCCACATGCTGCATGGCCCCAGGCCCCCCAAAAAAGAAAAAAGCAACTCAAAGAAAACCTGACTCTGATTATTCCAGAGTTCAGTATTTAAAGCTATAGTTTGAATATCTTTTCTGAGTAACCAAAGGGTTTTACCAATTGCCCATGGAGAGTGTCACCAGTATCAGTAACCTTACATTCTTCAATCTAAAGACACTTGGGGGCTTCCCTGGTGGCTCAGTGGTAAAGAAGCTGCCTGCAAATGCAGGAGACGTGGGATTAATCCCTAGTCCAGGAGAATCCCACATGCTGTGAAGCAACTAAGCCTGTGCACCACAGCTATTGAGCCTGCATTCTAGAACCCAGGAACCACAACTGTTGAAACAACATTCCACAACTATTGAAGACCTTGCACCCTATAGCCCATGCTCTTAACAAGAGAAGACACTACAATGAGAAGCTCACATGTGGCAACTAGAGAAAAGCCCAAGCAGCAACAAAGACCCAGCACAGCCAAAAATAAATAAATAAATAAAATTATAAAGACTCTTGAAGAAAATCTTCTGTTATTGGCTTTGCAATGGCCCCTTTCTGTTTTTCCAACCAGGTTGGTCTCTGATGATGACACAATTTATTAGATACTTGCTTTCAGATCTCCCTTCACACATCAAACTCAACATATTCAACACCCAATGGCCCACACAAAACAACCCCTTCATCCATCTTCCCTACTTTATTTTCATTACTTCTTTCCCAGGCTCACGCTGTTAAAAAAAAAAAAAATTAAACTCCTTAATCATAATCAGTGCAAATGAATTTAAAAAGTAAATAAATGCTAGCTATAGCCTGTCTCTTATA
>SJYT01016090.1:60058-112802 GCA_006410635.1 Cephalophus harveyi | reverse complement strand
TAAAAAGTAAATAAATGCTAGCTATAGCACAGCACTCTGAAAAAAAAATTCTTAAAATTATATTTTTACTTTCTAGGCTGCTGTATGTGTTCTTTTTGATATTTCTGTATTTTTTTTTATGTATTCTTAAAGACACAGTTCACATATTTAAGCAAAATGGGATTAATGTGAACATGCTGTTATATGAGTTTTCATTCAGTATTTCATAAAAATATTTATTTTACTGCTTTCATAATATTATGGTCATGTGATCATTTATTTAACAAATCCTCTACTGCTGGATATTTAGGATATGTCAAATAGTTAGCTACTATAAATAACTCTGTGTTAAATATCCCTGAAGCTAAATCTTTGCAAACAACCTTAAGCATTTCCTTCACATAATTCTCAGATTTGGAACTGCTGAGAGTCAAGTATGAACCCCTTAAACAGCAAGTATGAACCCCTTGGACAGCAAGTATGAATCCCTTGGATAGCAAGGAGATCAAACAAGTCAATCCTAAAGGAAATCAGTCCTGAATATTCATTGGAAGAACTGATGCTAAAGCTCCAACACTTTGGCTACCTGACACAAAGAACCAACTCATTAGAAAAGATGCTAATGCTGGGAAAGACTGAAGGCAGGAGGGGAAGGTGACGACAGAGAATGAGATGGCTGGATGGCATCACTGATACAATAAGCATGAACTTGGGCAAATTCCAGGAGATGGTGAGAGACAGAGAAGCCTGGTGTGTGTCAGTCCATGGAGTTGTGAAGAGTCAGACATAACTAGGTGACTGAACAACAACAACAAGGTATGAACATTTTCAGAGGAAGCTGTTGAGCTGCTAACCTACCTTCCAGAAGTACGATACCATTTCTTACTCCTGCCCATTTCCCTGCACATTCACAAATCCAGGTGTTATAGCTTTGTTTTAATCTGCATCAATTTGATTCCAAAAAGTGGCATCATTTTCCCATGATGTTTTATTGGAGGCAAAACAGCTCCTGACTCCCTACCTCCTGCACCTGCCCACTCTGGTCCATGTGCTGTCAACGTCTCAGACTAAACCCCTGAATGCCAGCTCAGCATCCAACACTACACCCCAGGATGTCTCTTCTACAAAACTGTCTTCTCATACTTCATGTACATGAGTCAGCTTCCTTGGCATCACTTGGTAATTGTGAGGGTTAAATATAAAAATGTGTGTTATACCCTTGGTGGTTCATTTTCCTGAGTGCTTTGCCAGTGTCTAGTTCTTCACTCACTGGATCAGGGCATCATGCTTTTGCTTATACTGGTCACCTCCTGGAATGCCTTTCACATGCATTTCCACCTGCTGAAACCCTAACCACAAACCACTAAGTCTGTCTCACATGCCTAATTCCTTGAAAATGCTCTCCCTGTCCCCTCAAGTGGGCTTGTTCCAACTCTAGCTGATGTTATGTCATTTTATATAAACGTCTATAAAAATCGTTACCTCCTTCTAGCTTGCAAAGTTAATATAGCCATTTTCTTGTTTCTTCAACTAGACTGTATACGTTGACATCAGGATCTGTATTGGATTTGACTTTTCCTTATTTGTGTTACTTGTGGTGTCCTGAGACAAAGAAACTTCCACTGGGAGATAAGATTTTTTTAACTCAGGCCAGAGAAATTTATGGAAAATCTATTACCATATTATTTAGGTATAAGATAAATCATACAGAGACAGACACAGCAGATGGATCCTATACCCATAAATACAATTTCAAATGGCCAATAGCTCATTTTCACGGGACAGACAACACTTTCTGCAATGCAAGTGGTTATGGTCATTTTACACCCTATGAAAATGATGACCATTTTGTCCAAGCATTTACTCTGGATCCTTTACATGTCTTATGTTGTTTAATTTGTACATCAACCCTACAGTTTACATCATATCACTTCCATTTTGCACAAGAAAAGATTGAGGCTTAGATGACTTAGTCTGTCTGAAATATCAGAGCCCATAAATAGCAGGATGGGACTCAAATCCACGTCTTTTGGCCTCTTTTCCATCTGCTGATGGGATTCTTTATCACCTGGATGGCCTGACACCTTATCATGTCCCTCTGTGTAGCTAGAACACAGAGTGGGGAGAGGTGTAGTTGCAGTTAAAGAAACAGGCCTACTGTAGAGAACTTACAGTCAGAGAGTTAAAGCATGACATGGACACAAGTGTATATGTGGTGAACAGGAGCAAAGAGGATACCGGAGGTCAGGTGGACCTGCTGTCAGCAGAAAGAACCGGCACCCACAGCCAGATTGAGAGAGAAACCTGCAGCTAAGTGGGACACATGGTTCCTGGGGAACAGGCCAAACAGACCTCATGCCCTGCTTGGGGCATCAAGACTCATTTTTTATCCCATCAGGTGGTGAAACAACCACACATACACTGCTGCACGGGGCTGTCTCTGACTCCAGGTCCAGACAGGGCTGAGCCTGTGGGAAATCCCTCCAGTCCCTGCAGGAGGCTGGTGTGGGAAAGGCGGGACAGCAGAATGAAAAATGCCTGTGATGGAAGACAGACTCCACTGAAAAGACACAAATAATGCAGTGGAATCACACAGTATTAGATTATAATGTAAAAGTGCAATTTATAGAGCATAAAGGTAAGGAAATCTAGTGGTACGGAATATTCTAGAGCCTCCTGCTCAGTCACAACAGAGATTTGGGAATTCTTGAGTTCAATTTCAAACTATCAAAGCACATTTCTTGGGAATCACAGGTTATCACTCATCAAAAACTGCCCATGGGAGGGAAAGGAGGAGGTTATGTTCAGATGCAATGCTGAGTCAAGAGGTCTAGGTGAGCCTGAGACTCTGCATTTCTAAGAAGCTCCAGGAGATGCAGGTGCTGCTGGCTCTGGCACCACAGTTTGAATCACAAGGAATTAGGAAGCCAACAGGGGAAGGGGGACAATCTGAGAGTAAGGAGAGTGGTTTTTACGAAAATATTATGTAAAAAAGGAGAAAATGTAAGAAACTAATACGTTTGCACGTTATAGCATGGTCTACTAAGCATCTGTAAAAATGTATCATCCAAATAATAACTGTGAGCAAAAACAAAGCAAAATCAATCTACCTCGAGAGCTGGAAAATACTTTATTGCCAAGGATTCTCTAAAATGATCAAATCAACCACAAAATTATCTAAATGAAAAATGTAGCCTGTTTTCAGACTCTAACCAGGAAGTCTAGGGTCCTATTTACCTCATGTTGGCTTTTATGTTTGGCTGTTCTGGGTCCTGATTGCCTTGGAAGAACTGTCTCTAGTTGTGATGAGTAGGGGCTACTCTCTGTTGCAGTGCACAGGATTCTTACTAAGGGGGCTTCTATTGATGCTGAGCAAAGACTTCAGTAGTTGTGGCACATGGGCTCAGTAGTTGTGGTGTAGGGCTTAGTTGCTTTGCAGCATGTAGAACCTTCTCAGACCAGGGACTGAACCAGTGTCCCCTGCATTGGCAGGCAAATTCTTATCCACTGCACCACAAGGGGAGTCCTAGTTCCTTATTTTAACTTGCTATTTCTTCTGTGACTTAAAATCCTGCATCAGTTCAGTTCAGTCACTCAGTCATGTTGGACTCTTTGTGACCCCATGAATCACAGAACTTCAGGCCTCCCTGTCGATCACCATCTCCCAGAGTTCACTCAAACTCATGTCCATTGAGTCGGTGATGCCATCCAGCCATCTCATCCTCTGTCATCCCCTTCTCCTCTTGGCCCCAATCCCTCCCAGCATCAGGGTATTTTCCAATGAGTCAACTCTTCGTATGAGGTAGCCAAAGTAGAGTTTCAGCTTCAGCATCAGTCCTTCCAATGAACACCCAGGACTGATCTCCTTTAGGATGGACTGGTTGGATCTCCTTGCAGTCCAAGGGACTCGCAAGAGTCTTCTCCAACACCACAGTTCAAAAGCATCAATTCTTCAGCGCTCAGCTTTCTTCACAGTCCAACTTTCACATCCATACATGACCACTGGAAAAACCATAGCCTTGACTAGATGGACCTTTGTTGGCAAAGTAATATCTCTGCTTTTTAATATGCTATCTAGGTTGGTCATAACTTTCCTTCCAAGGAGTAAGTGTCTTTTAATTTCATGGCTGAAATCACAATCTGCAGTGATTTTGGAGCCCCCCAAAATGAAGTCTGACACTGTTTCAACTGTTTCCCCATCTATTTCCCATGAAGTGATGGGACCAGATGCCATGATCTTCGTTTTCTGAATGTTGAGCTTTAAGCCAACTTTTTCACTCTCCTCTTTCACTTTCATCAAGAGGCTCTTTAGTTCTTCTTCACTTTCTGCCATAAGGGTGGTGTCATCTGCATATCTGAGGTTATTGATATTTCTCCCGGCAATCTTGAATAGTACCTACTATACCTTCCTATTGACTCTAACTTCTAGGAATCAGGACAGAAGAGGAAATACTGAGCTGGCTCATTCCCATGTCCCCTGTCCATCACACCCCTCTCCCCACCTCCACAACATTCTCTCTCAATCAAATCCAACACCAAAGGGTGTCCTGGCATGACAAGGGCTGGGACAGGTGAGCAGGAGAGGGAACCTGGGAGGTAGACAGGTAGAGTGAAATCATTCATGAACACACTGCCTGGGTATCACTTCCAAACACAGAAATGAAGCTAACAGTGATACTGAGTGGACCAATGCATAGATCAAAAATCAAGTTACTGCAGTTATTAATTCAGTCTCAAAATTGAATTTTCCCTCAAACATTTCAGAATCTCAGTCCCATGATTTTCAGGTTTTAGAAGGAAGAATAAGAATCTATTATATTCCTAAGTTGTACTACAGAGTATTTTAGATAAGTCATATTTTATGGCTTTGGGGGAAATTTAAGACAAGTGCAGGTTAACAGAATTACATTTACAACAGAAAATCTAACAGACACATTGTCTGAGAGTAAGTAAACATTACCTACAATGCTCTCAGGGATAAGATTAATTAATGTTTTCCTGACACAGCAATTCACATTTTTCCTGACCTACACTGAAACTGGAAATAATTAGGAGGGAGTTTTTGCCCTGTGACTAACTGAAGCTGCTCCCTGGGTAGCATTCGGGCATTACATTGAATATTCTTTCATGTTACAAGGGTTTCATTCATTAAATTACAGCTACAGCCGTTAGATGGGTCTGGGATGGTAAGACTTTTTTTTCTTAATATAAATTTATTTATTTTAATTGGAGGTTAATTACTTTACAATATTGTATTGGTTTTGCCATACATCAACATGAATCTGCCACAAGTATACACGTGTTCCCCATCCTGAACCCCCCTCCCTATTCCCTCCCCATACCATCCCTATGGGTTGTCCCAGTGCACCAGCCCCAAGCATTCAGTATCATGCATCGAGCCTGGACTGGCAACTCATTTCATATATGATATTACACATGTTTCAATGCCATTCTCCCAAATCATCCCACCCTTGCCCTTTCCCACAGAGTCCAAAAGACTGTTCTATACATCTGTGTCTCTTTTGCTGTCTCACATACAGGGTTATCAGAGTTTTAAAGAGCAGTTCTTTCAGTTATTTACGGAGTTGTCATGTGTGTGTGCTGGTTCCTGCTTGCTCACACCTGTGTAACTCACTCACCCTCTCAGCCAGCAGTCCCTCGGCACCCTCTCTGTGCCCTGCAGAATGCTTTCTGGGAACAAAAATGAAAACAAGATGCTCCCTGATTATAAAAAGCCTCAAAGTACTATAAGATACAGATCCCAAATTACAAAGCATGCCACAGGTGCTATCTTTTAATTATGATGAAATTCACATAACATAAAATTTAACCATTTAACCATTTTTAAGTGGATAGTTTGGTGTTCAGTACATTCACATTGCTGTGCAGCCAAGCTCAAGATTTTTTTTTTTCTGCCTCATAAAACTGAAATTCTTACCCATTAAAAGCAACACCCCATTTCCTCTGCCCCAGTCCCTGGAAACCACCATCCTACTTCCTGTCTTCTTGGATTTGACTACTCTAGGAATCTCACATAAATGGAATCAGAATGCTCATTCCTTTAGTGTCTGGCTTATTTCATTTAGCAAAATGTCATCAAGGTCTATCCATAGGTCAGAATTTTCTTCCTTTTTAAGGCTGAATAATAGTTCATTGTAAGGATTTCGTTCCTTCCAACTTTTGGCTGCCATGAACATAGATGTACCATAAATGCTATCTTAAAAGAATATATAAGACACTAAGGGTATATTAGTGTGTGTGTGTATATGTATATTAGTATATTAAGTATATGTTAGTACATTAAGTATATGGTATATTAAGTATGTATATTAAATATATATTAGTATATATAAGGGTATATTAAACTGAGGATCTCGAAGATGCACTAGACTTGACTCAGAAAATGAGGAGATTTTCACCATCCAGACGGCAGAGGGCCTGGGTCTCTGAGGCTGAGGGGCAGCATGTGCACTTGGAACAGGGAGGACGCGGTGCTTTGGGACAAACTACACACAATCCAAGTGCAGGGGGGTGTGTATGTCAGAGACATACTGACTGCAGAGGGAGGTGGGGAAGAGCTCCTAACGCCTTGTCTGTTCTAGTTTAGTCTCTTCTTCAAGACTCTGTCCTGGTTCCAGCTGAGGGCCCCAAGCTGAGTGTGGAAGGAACGTCACCAGCAGACGTGGACACTAGCAGGTCCAGGTCACAAGCCTCTCTGCTGTCTCTTAAGTGGATCTTCTCTGCTCCCTTCAATTTGCTTTTGACTTTGAGCTAGTCTCTAGACTCTGCCTCCATCTGAGGCCCTAGTTCCTCACTCCTGACTGGGTCATTATTGAGGCTCTTCTCTGGTGGACACAAGGTCACCCCACAGCCCCTGCTTGTGTAGACTTGAGGCTAAGCTATGGTTCCAGCAGCAGCTCAACCAGGCTAATAAGGATCAGATCTGGGCTAAGAAAGAAGCAGTCAGTGGCGGGAGGGCAGGAGGATGGCAGCTAAGTGTGAGTGAGTGGAGGACAAGGCTACAGGAAGGGCTAAGGGACAGGGAAGGAGGCTGCAACCAGAGGGAGGAAGAGAAGATTTCAGAAATACAAACAAGAAAAGATGGAAAGGAATGAAATATTGGAGAGTTAGGGCCAGGAAGACAAGGCTGACATCCCAGACTTTGCATGAATAATCAGATATCACATATAGTGCCCTGGATCAGGTTAAGATGGAGCTCCAGATCCCAGGGCCTGTCAACCATCATGAGGGAGCTCACAACACAGGGGAAAAATTGCTGGTATCCCCATCCCTTGGTTAGTTTCCAAGAAAGATTCACCTACAATGTCACCGATCTAATCTGCATCCATTAGGAGCAAACAGTCCCCCTGACATAATGATAAGGAAGCCAAGAACAGATGTGGTGCTAAATCTTTAACTGGATTTAAAGAAGCAAATGACTTAAACTAACCTTTTCTCTTGAGTAAATAGATGCTTCAAGGTTCCTCAATACCAGAGGACTGTCCGAGTTATACCTGAAGTTCACACTGGAAAAGGAAATCCCTCCATATGGGGGCCAGAATGGTGGTGGACGATACTCAAGTTCCCAAGGTGCTTCTTTCTCAAGGTCTGTATATTCAATCGCTCTTTCTACTGAAATCATCTGAAAGACATATGACATCACATGAGTTAGTATCAGAGGATCTAGTTTATGGGTGTTCAGACATTGTAAATGAAACCTCCTGCTTTTCTATGGTTCAGAGTATCTCAGGTCTCAACATCCACAATGGACAGACATAGGAGTCTGATGAGGCCTTAGATGATTTGCAGACTTGTTCATCATCTTCAACATTTTTACATATGACTATTTCCTTCCATTTTATATTAAAGCTAAAAAAATTTAGAGAAATAAATGGTAAGATTTTTTTGATCCACCTTTCACATCTGAATAAAAAAACACAAGAATTTTTTGAAAGAAAAGAAGAACACTTAAGGACATCAATCAGTATGTGTGGCTACAGAAGGGCCATGTGTTACAGATGAGCAGAACTGGATAGTCATCAAACATCATTTTAATAATTAGTCACTTTCTACTCTGTTAGAAGAAATAAATGGAAAAACTTCATTTTTATTGTTTTTCTCCCTTTAGGAGAAGGTACAAATATTCAAAAGTGCATAATTTTCTTATTGACTAAGGCCTCTTAAACAACTATAACTAGCCTATCCTACCAGAGAGAATGGCTGCCAGCAAATTCAGGTGTTCAATACACACAAGAATAAGTCATAAAATTGGGGGGGGGTGGAGGAACATATTAATTAAATAAACCTTAAAACACTGGATTCTTTTCTTTTACCAGAAATAAGGAATTACCCATTAAGACGCAAACATAAACAAGCTGCTAAGCAATTAGCTTATATTGTCTCCAGAATTTCAGAACTTCTCTCCTACAGAGACATTTATTGTATTTGAAGACATTTTGTGATGAATATAAAACCTTCTGATGCGGCATACATATGTGGGGAAATACGTATATATTTTTATTAACTTTAAGCATATGGAAAGTGAAAGTGAAAGTCGGCCAATGGTGTTCAGCTCTTTGCAACCCCATGGATGCCTGCCAGGCTTCTCTGTCCATGAGGATTCTCCAGGCAAGAATACTGGAGTGAGTAGCCATTCCCTTCTCCAGGGGATTTTTCCAACCCAGGGATAGAACCTTTGTCTATTGTGGCTCCTGCATTGCAGGCGGATTCTTTACCATCTGAGACACCAGGGAAGCCCTTAAGCAAATGGAGGAGAACATTAAAAAAACTTTGTAAGATGATGCTAAAAAAAAAAAAAAAAAGGTTTTATTATTTTACATAAGAATTGCTTTTATGCCATATAACAGCAAGGAGACCTGGAAAGGCTAAGAACAGAAAGATAAACATCACCATGTTCTCAGCTTCGGCACTTTGCCTGACGCACCACTGGAACATCCCCGTGAGTGTGAGAGTGAGAGACAGGACCAGGCCAACTTGCCCAGGAGTCAAAGCTAAATGAGGAAGAAGAGGAATAAGGTCAGTCTACTTCTCAACCCTTCACACAGCTCCTTCTGTCACTTTACAAAGAAGACTCCTGTATGATTTTTATTGGAGTATAGTTCATTTACAAAGTTGTGCTAGTTTCAGGTGTACAGTAAAGTGAATTAGCCAGATATATACATATAATCTGCTCTTTTAAAATTATTTTCTCATATATGTCACTACAGAGTATTAAATAGAACCCCCTGTGCTACACAGTAGGTCCTTTTTAGTTATCTATTTTATTATATAGTAGTGAGAAGACTCCTTTATAATATTTAAATCATTGGCATGTAATAATAGTATCACTCATAATATTACTTCTGTTGTATGAGACGATAATACAGTAAAAAAAAAAAAAAAAAAAAAACACTATGAGGAACTTCCCTAGGGATCCAATAGCTAAGACTCCAAACTCCCAAAGCAGGGGGCTCAGGTTCGATCCCTGGTCAGGCAACCAGACTCCACATGCCACAAATAAGAGTTCACATGCTGCAACTAAAGTCCTGCCTGTTATAAGACTGAAGATCCCACAGGCCCCAGCTAAGACCCAGCACAGCCAAATAAATAAGTAAATTTTTTTTTAATATGAATTTAGAAAGAACTAACAAAGTTGTTGTTGTTCAGTCACTAAGTCATTTCTGACTCTGTGACACCATGGACTGTAGCACTACAGGCTTCCCTGTCCTTTGTTATCTCCCAGAGTTTGCTCAAATTCATGTCCATTGAGTTCATGATGCTATCTAACTATCCCATCCTCTGCCACCTCCTTTTCCTCCTGCCTTCAATCTTTCCCATATCAAGGTCTTTTCTAATGAGTCAGCTCTTCACATCAGGTGGCAAAAGTATTGGTGCTTCAGCATCAACATCAGTCCTTTCAGTGAATATTCAGGGTTGATTTCTTTAGGATTTAATGATGTGATCTCCTTGCTTTCCAAGGGACTCTCAAGAGTCTTCTCCAACACTACAACTTGAAAGCATTAACTCCTTGGCCCTCAGCCTTCTTATGGACCAAATTTTACATCCATTGACAACTTTTACATGACTACTGGAAAAAACATAGCTTTTCACTATATGGAACTTTGTTGGCAAAGTTATGTCTCTGCTTTTTAATATTCTGAATAGATTTGTCATAGCTTTCCTTCCAAGAAGCAAACATCTTTTCATTCATGGTTGCAGTCACAGTTTGCAGTGATTTTTGGAATCCAAGAATATAAAATCTGTCACTGCTTTCAATATTTTCCCATGAAGTGACGGGACTGGATGCCATGATCTTAGATCACTGAATGCTGAGATTTAAGCCAGCTCTTTCACTTTCATCAAGAGGCTCTTCACTTTCTCTTTACTTTCTGCCATTAGAATGGTATCATCTGCATATCTGGGGTTATTGATATTTCTCCTGGCAATCTTGATTCCAGTTTGTGCTTCATCCAACCCAGCACTGCTCCTGATGTACTCTGCATATAAGTTAAATAAGCAGGTTGACAATATACAGCCTTGATGTACTCCTTTTCCTATTTGGAACCAGTCTGTTGTTCCATGTCCAGTTCTAACTGTTGCTTCCTGACCTTCAAACAGATTTCTCAAGAGGCAGGTCAGGTGATCTGGTATTCCCATCTCTCAGAATTTTCCACAGTTTATTGTGATCCACACAGTCAAAGGCTTTCACATAGTCAAAAAAGCAAAAATAGATGCCTTTCTGGAACTATCTTGCTTTTTCCATGATCCAGTGGTTGTTGGCAACTTGATCTCTGGCACCTTTTCTAAAAGCAGCTTGAACACTTGGAGGTTCACAGTTCACGTATTGCTGAAGCCTGGCTTGGAGAATTTTGAGCATTACTTTACTAGCATGTGAGATGACTGAAATTGTATAGTAGCTTGAGCATTCTTTGGGATTGCCTTTCTTTGGGATTGGAATGAAAACTGACCTTTTCCAGTCTTGTGGCCACTGCTGAGTTTTCCAAATTTGCTGGCATATTGAGTGCAACACTTTCACAGCATCATCTTTCAGGATTTGAAATAGCTGCACTGGAATTCCATCACCTCCACCAGCTTTGTTCGTAGTGATGCTTCCTGAGGCCCACTTGACTTCACATTCCAGGATGTCTGGCTCTGGGTGAGTAATCACACCATCGTGATTATCTTGGTCATGAAGATCTTTTTTGTACAGTTCTTCCGTGTATTCTTGCCACCTCTTCTTAATATCTTCTGCTTCTGTTAGGTCCAGACCATTTCTGTCCTTTATCGAGCCCATCTTTGCATGAAATGTTCCCTTGGTATCTCTAATTTTCTTGAAGAGATCTCTAGTCTTTCCCATTCTGTTGTTTTCCTCTATTTCTTTGCATTGATCGCTGAAGAAGGCTTTCTTATCTCTTCTTGCTATTCTTTGGAACTCTGCATTCAGGTGCTTATATCTTTCCTTTGAGCCCATCCTTGCATGAAATGTTCCCTTGGTATCTCTAATTTTCTTGAAGAGATCTCTAGTCTTTCCCATTCTGTTGTTTTCTTCTATTTCTTTGCACTGATGGCTGAGGAAGGCTTTCTTATCTCTTCTTGCTATTCTTTGGAACTCTGCATTCAGATGCTTATATCTTTCCTTTTCTCCTTTGCTTTTCACTTCTCTTCTTTTCACAGCTATTTGTAAGGCCTCCCCAGACAGCCATTTTGCTTTTTTGCATTTCTTTTTCTTGGGGATGGTCTTGATCCCTGTTCCTGTACAATGTCATGAATGTTCATCAGGCACTCTATCTATCAGATCTAGTCCCTTAAATCTATTTCTCACTTCCACTGTATAATCATAAGGGATTTGATTTAGGTCATACCTGACTGGTCTAGTGGTTTTCACCACTTTCTTCAATTTCAGTCTGAATTTGGCAATAAGGAGTTCATGATCTGAGCCACACTCAGCTCCCGGTCTTGTTTTTGGTGACTTCTCCAACTTTGTCTGCAAACAGTATAATCAGTCTGATTTCAGTGTTGACCATCTGGTGATGTCCATGTGTAGAGTCATCTCTTGTCTTGTTGGAATAGGGTGTTTGCTATGACCAGTGCATTCTCTTGGCAGAAGTCTATTAGCCTCTGCCTGCTTCATTCTGTACTCTCAGGCCAAATTTGCCTGTTACTCCAGGTGTTTTTTGATTTCCTACTTTCACATTCCAGTCCCCTATTATGTCCATGTGTAGAGTCATCTCTTGTCTTGTTGGAATAGGGTGTTTGCTATGACCAGTGCATTCTCTTGGCAGAAGTCTATTAGCCTCTGCCTGCTTCATTCTGTACTCTCAGGCCAAATTTGCCTGTTACTCCAGGTGTTTTTTGATTTCCTACTTTCACATTCCAGTCCCCTATAATGAAAAGGACATCTTTTTTGGGTGTTAGTTCTAAAAGGTCTTGTAGGTCTTCATAGAACCATTCAACTTCAGCTTCTTCAGCATTACTGGTTGTGTATAGATTCAGATTACCGTGATATGAAATAAAAATAGTGACAACATACAGCTTTGTAATACTCCTTTCCCAGTTTTAAACCAGTCCATTGTTCCATGTTTATTTAACTTATATGCAGAGTACAACGTGAGAAATGCTGGCCTGGAGGAAGCACAAGCTGGTTCAACATTGCCAGGAGAAATATCAATAACCTCAGATATGCAGATGACACCACCCTTATGGCAGAAAGTGAAGAACTAAAGACCCTCTTGAAAGTGAAAGAGGAGAGTGAAAATTTTGGCTTAAAATTCAACATTCAGAAAACTAAGATTATGGCATCTGGTCCCATCACTTCATGGCAAATAGATGGGGAAACAGTGTCAGACTTTATTTTGGGGGGCTCCAAAATCACCGCAGATGGTGATTGCAGCCATGAAATTATAAGAAGCTTACTCCTTGGAAGAAAAGTTATGACCAACCTAGATATCATATTCAAAAGCAGAGACATTACTTTGCCGACTAAGGTCCATCTAGTCAAGGCTATGGTTTTTCCTGTGGTCATGTATGGATGTGAGAGTTGGACTGTGAAGAAGGCTGAGTGCTGAAGAATTGATGTTTTTGAACTGTGGTGTTGGAGAAGACTCTTACGAGTCCCTCGGACTGAAAGGAGGTCCAACCAATCCATTCTGAAGGAGATCAACCCTGGGATTTCTTTGGAAGGAATGATGCTGAAGCTGAAACTCCAATACTTTGGCCACCTCATGCGAAGAGTTGACTCATTGGAAAAGACTTTGATGTTAGGAGGGATTAGGGGCAGGAGGAGAAGGGGACGACAGAGGATGAGATGGCTGGATGGCATCACCGACCCGATGGACGTGAGTCTGAGTCAACTCCGGGAGTTGGTGATGGACAGGGAGGCCTGGCGTGCTGCAATTCATGGGGTCGCAAAGAGTCGGACACGACTGAGCGACTGAACTGAACTGATAGCAGATTTACTTTGCTATACATCAGAAACTAAGACAACAGTGTAAATTAACTATACCCCAATAAAACTTAAAACAAAAATTAAAGAATGGTCTGAGTGAGCCAAAGCAGTCGCCCAAGACACCACAGGTCTGCTGGAGCAGGCACGTCATACCTGGGTTTTGCTCCTAAAGATTCCAAAAGTGAAAATCAGAAATTCTTTTCTAAAGGACTATTCATTTGAAGTATTAATCAAAATACAAATTACTAAAAAAAAAAATACAGGCACCTCAATGTTTATGGAGTATGGAAAAAGAGTCTTTAAAAAAGTGGATATATGTGTAACAGATTCACTTGGCTATACACCTGAAGTCAACACAACATCATAAATCAACTATATTCCAATCAAAAAAGAAAAGTTTTTAATGATCTCAATAGGACCTACTGTAAATAAATAAGTAAGAGTGAAAAAAGATAAAAGTTCTCATCAAGACACAAATTACTTCACAGTGACACACTGTGGAGTCACATGCTGCAGACACTTTAATACAACTCATTAGAATCAAAGAGTATATATTAGACAAGATGAAAACAGTTTAATAACTACAAACAAAGCTATAAAATGTAAACATACCACAAATATTCACATCTGTACTTACATTCTACCAGAATCAGGGCTCCAAAGGCAACAACAGTGACAAAGATGGCACAGGTGACATCCAGATACACAGCGAGCCATCGGGACGTCGTCAAAAGCAGGAACCAAGCCTCTGGATTTGTGAATCATAACAAGTGTAATACATAAACAGAAAAACAATGTTAGGTGCTTCTCATGAGGGAGAGCATTTTCTTCAGTTGAGCTACAGAAGATTTTACACAAGGTAGAACAGCAAAGTTACACACCTGTAACTTCAAAGGAACCTGAAGATTCCAGAAAACTAAGTTCAACACAAAACAACATATGGGACACGCAGGAATCAGTCCAGGAAGCATGCTTTGAAAACTTCAAAACTTAAAAACCACGGGTTATCAACAGAAATACCATCACAGGAAAGAAGATGGAAAAGCATCTCACTGGGGTGTTCCCTGCAGTGCTGGGCCTTAACATGAAGATCCTCCTCTCAAAGGGTCAGCTGTTCCCAGCTCTGACAGCAGAGAGCACAGCTCCAGCACTTTCTGCCCTCTCTACAGGGCCTGAGGTGGTTATTCTTAGGAGCCACTGTCCACATGACCATCAGCTAACAGGATCTGTATGTGGCTTTCAAATGCCATGTTATCTTCAAAATACACTAATGATTGGAAAGTTTGGCCAGGATTTTATAGACTTAGAGGAAATTCTGAATTTTCTACCTAGATGGAAAACAAACAAACAAACTTCACTGATACAAAGCATAATCAAGTGGGTAGCAAATCAGGAAATTATTTTCCTCAATACTTCTACTACCTTCAATGTCTGCTCTCAAAAGAGTTGGCAAAGCACACCCTGAGGGGCAAGAACAGACACTACCTGGTTCTGAAAATAAAATTTTATTGGAATACAGCCATTGACTAATGTATGATCTTTGCCAGTCTTTGTGCTACAATAGCAAAGATGAGTAGTTACAATAGAGACAGCACACAAAGCCTACAATATTTTCTATCTGGACCTTTGGAAAAAGAAAAGTTTACTGACTCCTGCCTTAACGAGACAGACGTCCACAGGGCACAGTGATGGAAGGACAATTAACTATACCCCAGTCAGGCCAGTCAGGGGAGAAAAGCAGGGCTGAGAGAGGGGAAGAGGGGAACATACAGGAGATGCTGAGAGGAACGGGTGGGGGAGGCAGGTGTTCAGAGGGCCACGTGGGCTGACACACAGAGAGGTGTTGGCCAGCCAAGCCATCTGAAAGGGAGTCAGCCTCAGAAGGCAGCACATCCCATTCTTAGAAGTCATCTCCAGAAACGTACAGACCTGAGTGCAAATCCTGATGTGCATCAAACAGCTCCTGAAACTTCTTTTTTGCTTTGTATGCCCGGATGGTCCAGAGTCCCTGGAGTGAAGATGCTAAGTGGGAAAACACTAGGCTCCGAGCTGGGGAAGCAGAGACAGACACACGACAGAGAAAGTCAGGGAGGCTGGATGCGAGGAAACCACTGCCTCCCAGGCTCTGTGGTCACATATCCTGCCAAAGGGAATCCTCCACGTGACTCTCAAACTCCTGCTCACACCAAGCTTCACTTTAATGACCCGGGAATGAGAGATTCTCTTTGAAACTATCTTTGATCAAATTCAAAATCCCAGCTAGATTTAGATAAAGAAATTATTTAGTGGTTCTTTCATCAAGGTCCTCTCAAACATTCCTCCCTCCATATTCCTCTGGCATCTTTCCAGATGGACATTGCTCACAATTTTTTTAAAGTATATTGAAGTATATTTGATTTACAATAATCTGCTAGTTTCAGGTATGTAGTATAGTCATTCAGTTCTTTTCTCTGATTATATTCCATTATAGGTGATTACAAGATACTGAATAAAATTCTCTGTGCTTTATACTTAATCCTTGTTATCTATTTGATGTATTAACAGTAGTGTGTCTATTAATCCCATATTTCTAATTTGTTCCTCACTCTTTCGCAATGCCCTTTGGTAACCACAAGTTTGTTTTTTATGCCTCTGAGTCTATTTCTAGTTTGTGTATAGATTCATTTGTATTATTTTTAGATTACATATATAAGTGATATCATATGTGTCTTTCTCTGACTTATTTTACTAATAATAATATTCCCTAAGTCCATCAATGTTGCTGAAAATGGTAATATTTCATTCTTTTTTATGGGTGAGTAATTACTGTTCACTAATTTTTGAATCAGTAGCATTTTAAAATTTAATTCCTCATTACAGTCCTCACCACACTGAACTTTGGTAAGCTACCTGTGTTTTGTTCCACCTTAGATGAGTAACCTAAGGGCTGGAATAGAGTCAGTACATGCCCCACCCTGGACCAGAGCCAGACCCAGGACAGGGTGAGATGAGTAAGGGAGGGAACAGTCTGCCACCTCCCCCGTCCTGGGCCTCTCCCTGCACCTGCGCCAGGAGCCTCTGTGTGGGTCATGGAGCACCCAGCACTGCACTGCCCTTGTGCCCACAGGACCCGACAGATGAAGAGCCTTTGAATGGTCTTGACTTTCGCCCCGGGAACCTGGTGGATGTTTTTATATCTGCCTGCTGGACACCTGTCCTGTTGTTTGGAGGGCACAGTGGCACATGACACTCACATCACCTTTTTAGAATCTGACAACGGCCTCAGTGTCCATCTTTTGAGTGACTTCATGTGGTTTGGGGCCTGATGTCACATGACTGCCCATTCATTTCCTGCCATCTTCTCTAAGAGCACACTGACCATGAGCACCAAGGTCAGGCTCTTGCCTGTCAGGGAATAGCTGGGCTGCAGGCTGCCAGGCAGGAAGGACTCTTACATTTCTCATTCCCCACCATGAACAAGGATGTAACTTGCTATTGCCAGGGGCACACAGTGAGCCTTTGACCTCTGTCTGGGATGAGTGATAACTTGTGCTGTATCAGCAGGAAATACTGACATCACTTTGTTACCTGTGTGTATCCTAGAGAAGACCTGTTAGTACAAATAGGTTGTTTATGGGAAGTTAGTAATGCATCTTACATGAGGCTACAGAGATTTTATAAAATGATGGGGGAAAGAATCCAGGGGAAACTCCAGACTGATTTCAGGTCCTCACTCCTTAGTCCAGTATCTGAATGCCTGTCTGGTGACAGTTCAGTCAGTACAGACATGCACCTGGGCACCGCACATTTGGAGGAGTTGAGGTATAAACAAGTAAAAACACAGAACCTCCTCTTGTGTTTAGTGTCCCCATTTCTATAAAGAAGGAAGGAGCAGGGGCAGTCCTAAGATGGTAGAGGAATAGGAAGGGGAGACCACTTTCTCCCCAAAATTCATCAAAAGATCCTTTCAATGCTGTACAAATTCCACAAAACAACTTCTGAATGCTGGTGGAGGACACCAGGCACCCAGAAAGGCAGTCCATTCTCTTTGAAAGGTGGACACCTCTACCTCCTCCTCCTTCTTCTCTGCCTAACTCTGTGGATCTCTTTGATGTTCCAGGCTGTAGAGAACACTTGTGTGTGAAGTTGCTCAGTCATGTCTGACTCTTTGTGACCCTGTGGACTGTAGCCCACCAGGCTCCTCTATCCATGGGATTCTCCAGGCAAGAATACTGGAGTGGGTTGCCATTTCCTTCTCCAGGGGATCTTCCCAACCCAGGGATCGAACCCGGGTGGAACTGATTACTGGTTAGATGGTTTCTCTTCTTTTGACTCTCCCCTCTTCTCCTCCTGGTCACCTCTATCTCCATCCTCCTTCTTCTCTTCTCCATGTAACTCTGTGAATATCTCTGCTTGTCCCACACTATGGAGAATCTTTTCACCATTAACCTAGATGTTTTATCATTGGTGCTGTATGGATGGAAAAGTCTTGAGGCTACTGTAAGAATAAGACTGAAAGCCAGAGGCAGGAGGCTTAAATCCAAAACCTGAGAACACCAGAAAACTCCTGACTCCATGGAACATTCATCAACAAGACGACATCCAAAAACCTCCATACCTACACTGAAACCAAGCTCCACCCAAGAGCCAACAAGTTTCAGAGCAAGACATATATACCAAGCTAATTCTCCAACAAATTAGAAACATAACCTCAAGCATTAAAATATACATGGCCAAAAGTCACACTAAACCCATGCTGCTGCTGCTGCTAAGTCACCCATAGACACCTCAAAATTCACTACTGGACAGTTCATTGCACTCCAGAGAGAAGAGATCCAGCTCCACCCACCAGAACACCGATGCAAGCTTCCCTAACCAGGAAACCTTGAAAAGCCACTCGTCCAACCCCACCCACAGGGAGGAACCATCACAATAAAGAGGAACCACAAACTTCCAGCATACAGAAAGGCCACCCCAAAAACAGCAATCTACATAAGATGAAAAGGCAGAGAAATATTCAGCAGGTAAAGGAACATGATAAATGCCCACCAAACCAAACAAAAGAGGAGGAAATAGGGAATCTACCTAAAAATGAATTCAGAATAATGATCTGAATGATCAGTAAAGATGATCCAAAATCTTGAAAATAAAATGGAGTTACAGATAAATAGTCTGGAGACAAGGACTGAGAAGATGCAAGACAATTTTAACAAGGACTTAGAAGAAATAAAAAAGAGTCAATCAATAATTAATAATGCAATAACTGAGACCAAAGCACCCCAGAGGGAACCAACAGTAGAATAACTGAGGCAGAAAATGGGATAAATGAGGTGGAAGAGAGAATGGTAGAAATAAATGAGGCAGAGAGGAAAAAAGAAAAAAGAATTTTAAAAAATGAGGACAACATCAGAGACCTCTGGGACAATGTTAAACACCCCAACATTCGAATCATAGGAGTCCCAGAAGAAGAAGACAAAAAGAAAGGCCATGAAAAAGTGCTTTAGGAGATAATAGTTGAAAACTTCCCTAAAATGGAGAAGGAAATAGCCACCAAAGCTCAAGAAACCCACAGAGTCCCAAAGAGGATAAAACCAAGGCAAAACACCCCAAGACACATACTAATCAAATTAACAAAGATCAAACACAAAGAACAAATATTAAAAGCAGCAAGGGAAAAGAAACACATAACACACAAGGGGATTCCCATAAGGATAACAGTTGATTTTTCAATAGAAACTCTTCAGGCCAGGAGGGAATGGCAAGGCATACTTAAAGTGATGAAAGAGAAAAGCCTACAACCCAGATTACTATACCCAGAAAGGATCTCATTCAAATATGAAGGAGAAATCAAAAGCTTTACAGACACGCAAAAGTTGAGAGAATTCAGCACCACCAAACCAGCTCTTCAACAAATGCTAAAGGATCTTCTCTAGACAGAAAACACAGAAAAGGTTTATAAACTCAAACCCAAAACAACAAAGTAAATGGCAACAGGATCATACTTATCAATAATTACCTTAAATGTAAATGGGATGAATGCCCCAACCAAAAGACAAAGTCTGGCAGAATGGATACAAAAACAAGACCCCTATATATGCTGTTTACAAGAGACTCACCTCAAAACAAGGGACACACTGACTGAAAGTGAAGGGCTGGAAAAATATATTTCATGCAAATGGGAACTAAAAGAAAGCAGGAGTAGCAATACTCATATCAGATAAAATAGACTTTGAAATAAAGGATGTGAAAAGAGACAAAGAAGGATACTACATAATGATTAAAGATCAATCCAAGAAGAAAGCATAACAATTATAAATATATATGCACCCAACTAGGAGCACCGCAGAGAAGGCAATGGCACCCAACTCCAGTACTCTTGCCTGAAAAATCCCATGGACAGAGAAGCCTGGTAGGCTGCAGTCCATGAGGTCGCTAAAAGTCGGACATGACTGAGCAACTTCACTTTGGCTTTTCACTTTCATGCATTGGAGAAGGAAATGGCAACCCACTCCAGTGTTCTTGTCTGGAGAACCCCAAGGACGGGGGAGCCTGGTGGGCTGCCATCTATGGGGTTGCACAGAGTCAGACATGACTGAAGTGACTTAGCAGCAGCAGGAGCACCGCAATATGTAAGGCAAATGCCAACAAGTATGAAAGGGGAAATTAATAGTAACACAATAATAGTCAGAGACTTTAATAAACCAGTCACACTTATGGATAGATCAACTAAACAGAAAATTAGCAAGGAAACACAAACTTTAAATGATACAATGGACCAGTTAGACATCATTGATATCTATAGGACATTTCACCCCAAAATAATGAACTTCATCTTTTTCTCAAGTGCACACGGACCCTTCTCCAGGATAGATCACATCCTGGGCCATAAATCTATCCTTGGTAAATTCAAAAAAACTGAAATCATTCCAAGCATCTTTTCTGACCACAATGCAGTAATATTAGATCTCAATTACAGGAGAAAAACTATTTAAAATTCCAACATATGGAGGCTGAACAATACGGTGCTGAATAGCCAACAAATCACAGAAGAAATCAAAAAAGAAATCAAAATGCCCATAGAAACAAATCAAAATGAAAACACAACAACCCAAAACCTATATGATTCAGTAAAAGCAGTGCTAAGGGGAAGGTTCATAGCAATACAAGCTTACCTCAAGAAACAAGAGAAAAATCAAATAAATAACCTAACTCTACACCTAAAGCAACTAGAAAATGAAGAAATGAAGAACCCCAGGGTTAGTAGAAGGAAAGGAATCATAAAAAATAGGGCAGAAATTAATGAAAAAGAAACAAAGGAGACTATAGCAAAAATCAACAAAACTAAAAGCTGGTTCTTTGAGAGGATAAATAAAATAGACAAACCATTAGCCAGACTCATCAAGAAAAACAGGATAAAGAATCAAATCAACAAAATTAGAAATGAAAATAGAGAAATCACAACAGACAACAAAGGATCATAAGAGACTACTATCAGCAACTATATGACAATAAAATGGACAACTTAGAAGAAATGGATAAATTCTTAGAAAAGTATAACTTTTCAAAACTGAACCAAGAGGAAATAGAAAATCTTAACAGACCCATCACAAGCGTGGAAATGGAAGCTGTAATCAGAAATCTCCAACAAACAAAAGCCCAGGACTTCACAGGTGAATTCTACCAAAAATTTAGAGAACAGCTAACACCTATTCTACTCAAACTCTTCCAGAAAATTGCAGAGGAAGGTAAACATCCAAACTCATTCTATGAGGCTGCCATCACCCTAATACCAAAACCAGACAAAGATGCCACAAAAAGAGAAAACTACAAGCCAATATTACTGACGAACATAGATGCAAAACTCCTCAACAAAATTCTAGCAAACAGAACCCAACAGCATATTAAAAAAATCATACATCATGACCAAGTGGGCTTTATCCCAGGGATGCAAGGATTCTTCAATATTCACAAATTAATCAATCAATGTGATATACCACATTAACAAATTGAAAGATAAAAACCATATGATTATCTCAATAGATACAGAGAGAGACTTCGACAAAACTCAACACCCATTTATAATAAAAATCTTCCAGAAAGCAGGCATAGAAGGAACATACCTCAACATAATAAAAGCTATATATGACAAACCCACAGCAAACATTATCCTCGATGAAAAATTGAAAGCATATACCCTAAAATCAGGAATAAGACAAGGGTGCCCACTCTCACCACTACTATTCAACATAGTTTTGGAAGTTTTAGCCACAACACTCAGAGAAGAAAAAGAAATAAAAGGAATCCAGATTGGAAAAGGAGAAGTAAAACTCTCACTGTTTGCACATGACATGTTCCTATACATAGAAAACCCTAAAAACACCACCAGAAAATTACTAGAGCTAATCAATGAATATAGTAGAGTTGCAGGATATAAAATCAACACACAGAAATTCCTTGCATTCCTATACAATAACAATGAGAAAACAGAGAAATAAAGGAAACAATTCCATTCACCATTGCAATGAAAAGAATAAAATGCTTAGGAATAAATCTACATAAAGAAACAAAAGACTTGAATATAGAAAACTATAAAACACTGATGAACGAAATCAAAGATGACACAAACAGAGGGAGAAATATACCATGTTCGTGGATCAGAAGAATCAATATAGTGAAAATGAGTATAGTACCCAAAGCCATCTATAGATTCAATGCAATCCCTATCAAGCTACCAATGGTATTTTCCAGAGAACTACAACAAATAATTTCACAATTTATATGGAAATACAAAAAAACTCAAATAGCCAAAGCAATCTTAAGAAAGAAGAATGGAACTGGAGGAACCAACCTGCCTGACTTCAGGCTCTACTACAAAGCTACAGTCATCAAGACAGTATGGTACTGGCACAAAGTACTATAGATCAATGGAACAAAATAGAAAGCCCAGAGATAAACCCATGCACCTATGGATACCTTATCTTTAACAACGGAGGCAAGAATACACAATGGAGAAAAGATGATCTCTTTAATAAGTGGTGCTGGGAAAACTGGTCAACCACTTGTAAAAGAATGAAACTAGAACACTAAAACCATACACAAAAATAAACTTAAAATGGATGAAAGCTCTAAATGTAAGACCAGAAACTATAAAACTCCTAGAGGAAAACATAGGCAAAACATTCTCTGACATAAATCACAGCAGGATCCTCTATGACCCACCTCCCAGAGTAATGGAAATAAAAGCAAAAATAAACAAATGGGACCTAATTAAACTTAAAGATTTTGCACAACGAAGGAAACTATAAACAAGGTGAAAAGACAGCCTTCAGAATGGGAGAAAATAATAGCAAATGAAGCAACTGACAAAGAATTAATCTCAAAAATATACAAGCAACTCCTGCAGCTCAATTCCAGAAAAATAAACGACCCAATCATAAAATGGGCCAAAGAACTAAACAGACATTTTTCCAAAGAAGACATACTGATGGCTACCAGACACATGAAAAGACTCTCAACATCACTCACTATCAGAGAAATGCAAATCAAAACCACAATGAGGTACCATCTCATGCCACTCAGAATGGCTGCTATCCAAAAGTCTACAAACAATAAATGCTGGAGAGGGTGCACAGAAAAGGGAACCCTCTTACACTGTTGGTGGGAATACAAGCTAGTATAGTCACTATGAACTACAGTGTGGAGATTCCTTTAAAAACTTCAAATAGAACTGCCATATGACACAGCAATCCCACTGCTATGAATACATCCTGAGGAAATCAGAATTTAAAGACACACGTGTACCCCATTGTTCATTGCAGCACTGTTTACAATAGCTAGGACATGGAAGCAACCTATATGTCCATCGGTGGATGAATGGATAAGAAAGTTGTGGTACATATACATAATGGAATATTACTCAGCTATTAAAAAGAATACATTTGAATCAGTTCTAATGAGGTGGATGAAACTGGAGCCTGTTATACAGAGTGGAGTAAGTCAGAACAAAAAACACCAATACAGTATATTAATGCATATATGTGGAATTTAGAAAGATGGTTACAATGATCCTATATGCGAGACAACAAAAGAGACACAGATGTAAAGAATAGACTTTTGGAGTCTGTGGGAGAAGGCAAGGGTGAGATGATTTGAGAGAATAATATTGAAATGTATATATTACCATATGTGAAATAGATCGCCAGTCCAGGTTCAATGCATGAGACAGGGTAATCACGTCCAGTGTACTGGGATGACCCTGAGGGATGGGATGGGGCAGAAGGTGGGAGGGGGGTTCAGGATGGGGAGCACATGTACACCCTTGGCTGATTCATGTCAATGTATGGCAAAAACCACTACAATATTGTAAAGTAATTAGCCTCCAATTAAAATAATTAATTAAAAAAAAAAAAGATGGAAGGAAGGAGCTGGCTTCCTCTTGTAAGTCACTGGGGCTCAGAGAGGGTGGAAAGCCCTGGGCTAGGGGAGGACAGCTTGGGCTAGGGGGCAAGTGACCATCCACTCAGCCCTGAGTGGGAATCTTTCCTGCCTGGGACACCTGACCAGGAACCTAACTGTTAGGGACCATCAGCTGTAACATTGCTTTAAGGAAAAATCCTTCTCTGAACAGTGACACGTTCTAACCTTTCCCCTTTTTACTTCATTTAGGCACAGAGTTGAAAGTGATTCAGTGATGCTTTTGATCATCCAGTTGTGTACCTGTGTTCTCATTTCAGCATCCACACTGCTCTCTCTCTTCACTCTATTGAGTAACTTTTCAGCTGCCTATAACTTTGTGTTGTAAGAGCAACATAAACTCAGATT
The DNA here is from genome assembly GCA_006410635.1 of Cephalophus harveyi. Classification (NCBI taxonomy): domain Eukaryota; kingdom Metazoa; phylum Chordata; class Mammalia; order Artiodactyla; family Bovidae; genus Cephalophus; species Cephalophus harveyi. Next base: position 88,579 of record SJYT01016090.1, on the reverse strand, counting down.
GAGCTCAAGCTCCAAATAAGAAATTCTGGGAGATCTGTTCAGGTCTTTTCTGCATCCCTACCAGATGTCCCAACCACCCCCAGAACTCAGCCAGTCTGGACACTGGGTGCTCACAGGGATGAAACAGGTGAATTCTGGGGCCCATCACCCTGTCAGGAGGATCTGAAAACCCAGCTCCAGAAAGTGGAGAAAACTCACTAGAACCAGGCTCCCATTTCCACTCCACAGAGAGTGATATCAACACTGTTCATCACAGACAGGGCTTCTGAGCAGGAAGCAGACGTGGAAGTTCCCCCAGGGAAAGTCCTGGAGTGAACTCTTCAGTGTGGCCTCCCTCATCTGCTTCCCTGTCAGGAGATCAAAGTGCAGCTGATTCTCTCCAGCAGGGATGGAAGGTGGGGTCAACTTTAGAAATCAGGCATTATCTCAGCCTGGAACACCAGGGAACCCAAACACCTCATCACCTACATTACCTCAAAGCCAAGAGTTATAGGCCAAGGGAATCTGGACCCATGAAAATCTATCCTGTTTCTTTCAAACCCCACTTAGGGCTAAGCAGAATGCCAGGATGAGTGAACTGGAAGGTCTGCCAAAAAGTTAAGTAGTACAGGGGGAGAGGGGATGACAAGGCTCTGTTGTTATGTTGCCCAAAGTAGCATCTTTTTGCCACAAGCACTGAGCTCGCTATCCTGAAGTAGACTATGTCACAGCCATAGCATCAGCCCACAGTCACAGACGTGTAAACCTACAGTTCACAGGACTGACAGCTGTGTTTCCCATAACCCTGAGGACATTTGGGGACACACCCCACAAGTGTGGGGTGCAGATCGTCCTTGGCAGGGGGACCCCCAGGCTGATAGCCTTGATGCAGGTTATTATTCAAGCTATGTGAGACCTGCTAGTTGTGAGTAAATTCTCAATTGCCTCTTATTCAAGGTTCTAATGCCTTTGGTAGTGGCTAGCAGGCATTTTACAAGAATCTACTCAAGAAATCCTCTTGAGATCCCCAGAGACTAAGGGATTAAGAGCACTGACTGCCCAGTATTAACTATATTAACCCACCTAACTGATAGACCTGGGCATGAGACCCACACTATCTTATTCCCAAGGTTGTGCTTTTAATCATGGCTGCAGTGTCTCAGAGGAAAAATAATCAAGGTTAAGGATGCTTGTGTGTGATGATGTGCATTTTTCTCCAGACTTTGTTATTTGTTTTCAGAAAACCACCAAATCTTACTCAGCTAATATCCAACAGTCTTAGCCATTCTTACATATCTTAATAAGATATGCAATATCTTATTAATCTTAATAATCACCTTGTGCTCAGTCATTTCTGTCATGTCCAACTCTTTGCAATCCCATGGACTGTAGCCCACCAGGCTCCTCTGTCCATGGAATTCTCCAGGGAAGAATATCTAGATCTTCCCAACCCAGGGATCGAACCCACATCTCTGACATCCCCTGCATTTACCTCTAGCTCCACCTGGGAAGCCCCATTAATTACCTTATGTTGAACAAAGTCCCTGGGAATCTGGCATGAGAACCCCTTAAAATAGCAGACTTGATGATCCATGGTATTAGGATCCATGTATTAGGATCCATGATCCTAATATGCCTGACATATGTGCTAACTCTCCCCTAACAATGGCCATGGCAGACACTGCTAGTTGATCCCAGCATCTTTCAGACAGAACTTGGATATGGCTTCATCATTGAGGCAGTGGCAAATGCAAAAAGTTGACTAGAGAAAGGCAAGCAAATGTCATCCTGGTTTTATCTACTTGTCCATGATTGACCATTGCTATGCTCACTTTTCCAAAACTGTGCAACCAAAGTCCCATAATAATCAGATGCCAATATGTCATCAGATAAAAACGTCAGCATAAGTTTCCAGGGACAGTTAGGCCATAGGACCTGAAAATAAATGTCAGGACATCAGTAGTCCTTGGAGCACATCTGAAGCCTGCTTCATATGAAGCAGGCTTATGCCTTCTGGGCACAGCAGTCAGGTGTCCTTCCTTTTGTTGGTGGCTACAGCAGCGACCTTTAAGATATACTCTTGCTTTCCCAGTTGCTCAATCATGTCTAACTCTTTGAGACCCCATGGACTGTAGTCTGCCAAACTCCTCTGTCCCTCGGATTATCCAGGCAAGAATACTGGAGTGGATTGCCATGTCCTCCTCCAGGGGATCTTCCCAACCTAGGGATTGAACCTGTCTCCTGTGTCTCCTACATTGACAGGTGGATTCTTTATCAATGAGACACCTGGGAAGCCCTAAGATACACTATTAGTTACTATTTAGAGGAAGCAGCAGTGTTATTATTTACAGCACAGACCTACCTCCCCAGGTCGGTAGGTGCCCAATATGCTATTGGAGAAGAGCAGAGAAATATCTCCAGAAGGAATGAAGAGGCTAAGCAAAAGCAGAGACAAAGCCTAGTTGTAGATGTGTCTGGTGGTGAAAAAAAGTCCGATGATGTAAAGAGCAATACTGCATAGGAATCTAGAATGTTGGGTCCATTAATCAAGGTAAATTGGAAGTGGTCAAACCCAGTGATGGATGGCAAGAGTGAACATTGGCATTTTTAGAATCAATGAACTAAAATGGATGGGAATGGGAGATTTTAATTCAGATGACCATTATATCTACTACTGTGGGAAAGAATCCATTAGAAGAAATGGAGTAGCACTCATAGTCAACAAGAGTCCAAAATGCAGTACTTGATGCAATCTAAAAAATAAGAGAATATCTCCATTCATTTCCAAAGCAAAGCATTCAATATCACGATAATCTAAACCTAAGCCCCAACCACTAATGCCAAGGAAGCTGAAGTTGAATGGCTCTATGAAGACCTACGACACATTCTAGAATTCACACACACACACACACACACACACACAAAGTCATTTTCATCATAGGGGACTGGAATGAAAAAGTAGGAAGTCAAGAGATACCTGGACTAACAGTTTGACTTTGGAGTACAAAACAAAACAGAGCAAAGGCTAACAGAGTTTTGCTAAGAGAACACACTGGTCATAGCAAACACCCTTTCCCAACAACACAAGTGAAGACTCTATACATAGACATCACAAGATGGTCAACACTGAAATAAGATTGATTATATTATTGGCAGCCAAAGATGCAGAAGCTCTATACAGTGAGCAAAAACAAGACCGGGAGTTGACTGTGGCTCAGATCATGAACTCCTTATTGCAAAAATCACACTAAAATTGAAGAAAGTAGGGAAAACCACTAGACCATTCAGATATAACCTAAATCAACCTAAATCAAATCCCTTATGATTATACAGTGGAAGTGAGAAATAGATTCAAGGGATTAGATCAGAAAGACAGAGTGCCTGAAGAACTATGGACAGAGGTTCATGACATTGTACAGGATGTGGTGATCAAAACCATCTCTGAGAAAAAGAGATGTAAAAAGACAAAGTGGTTGTCTGAGAAGGCCTTACAAATATCTGAGAAAAGAAGAGACTCAAGGCAAAGGAGAAAATGAAAGATATACCCATTTCAATGCAGAGTTCTAAAGAATGTCAAGGTGAGATAAGAAAGCCTTCCTCAGTAATCAATGCAAAGAAATAGAGGAAAACAACAGATAAGAAAGACTAGAGATTTCTTCAAGAAAATTAGAGATAACAAAGGAACAGTTCATGTAAAGATGGCACAATAAAGAACAGAAACGGTATGAACCTAACAAAAGCAGAATGTATTAGGAAGAGAGGGCAAAAATACACAGAAGAACTATACAAAAAGATCTTAATGACTTGGATAACCACTATAGTGTGATCCAAAACCTAGAGCCAGACATCCTGGAATATGAAGTCAAGTGGGCCTTAGGAAATGTCACTACAAACAAACCTTGTGCAGGTAATGGAATTCCAGTTGAGCTATTTCAAATCCTAAAAGATGATGCTATATAAGTGCTGCACTCAATATGCTAGCAAATTTGGAAAACTCAGCAGTGGCCACAGGACTGGAAAAGGTCACTTATCATTCCAATCCCAAAGAAAGGCAATGCCAAAGAATGCTACCACAAAATTGGACTAATCTCACACACTGGAAAAGTAATTCTCAAAATTCTCTAAGCCAGGCTTCAACAGTACGTGAACTATGAACTTCCAGATGTTCAAGCTGGATTTAGAAAAGGCAGAGGAACCAGATCAAATTGCCAAATACACTGGATCATCAAAAAAGCAAGAGAGTTCCAGAAAAAATATCTACTTATGCTTTATTGACTATGCCAAAGCCTTTGACTCTGTGGATCACAACAAACTGTTGAAAATTCTTCAAGAGATGGGAATACCAGACCACCTTACCTGCCTCCTGAGAAATCTGTATGTAGGTCAGGAAGCAACAGTTAAAACTGGACAGGGAACAACAAACTGGTTCCAAATAGGGAAAGGAGTACATCAAGGCTGTATATTGCCACCCTGCTTATTTAACTTATATGCAGAGTACATCATGTGAAATTCTGGGCTGGATGAAGCAAAAGCTGGAATCAAGATTGCCAGGAGAAATATCACTAACCTCAGATATGCAGATGACACCACCCCTATGGCAGAAAGTGAAGAACTAAAGAGCCTCTTGAAGAAAGTGAAAGAGGAGAGTGAAAAGTTGGCTTAAAGCTCAACATTCAGAAGACAAAGATCATGGCATCTAGTCCCATAACTTCATGGCAAATAGATGGAGAAACAGTGGAAACAGTGGCTGACTTTATTTTTCTGGGCTCCAAAATCACTGCAGATGGTGACTGCAGCCATGAAATTAAAAGACGCTTGCACTTTGGAAGAAAAGCTATGACCAGCTTAGACAGCATATTAAAAAACAGAGACATTACTTTGCCAACAAAGGTCCATCTAGTCAAAGCTATATTTTTTCCAGTAGTCATGTATGGATGTGAGAGTTGGACTATAAAGAAAGCTGAGTGCTGAAGAATTGATGCTTTTGAACTGTGGTGTTGGAGAAGACTCTTGAGAGTCCCTTGGACTGCAAGGAGATCCAACCAGTCCATCCTAAAGGAAATCAGTCCTGAATATTCACTGGAAGGACTGAGGCTGAAGGTGAAACTCCAATACTTTGGCCACCTGATGCGAAGAACTGACTCATTTGAAAAGACCCTGATGCTGGGAAAGATTGAAGGTGGGAGGAGAAGGAGACGACAGAGGATGAGATGGTTGGATGGTATCACCGATTCAATGGACAAGAGTTTGGGTAAACTCCAGGAGTTGGTGATGGACAGAAAGGCCTGGTGTGCTACAGTCCATAGGGTTGCAAAGAGTCAGACAGGACTGAGCGACCAAATTGAACTGAACTGAACTGAACTGATGATTTTTCTAGTAGTCATATATGGATGTGAGAGTTGGACCATAAAGAAATCTTAACATGAAAGAACGGATATTTTTGAACTGTGGTATTGGAGAATACTCTTGAGAGTCCCTTGTACTGCAAGGAGATCAAACCAGTCAATCCTAAAGGAAATCAACCCTAAATAGTCATTGGAAGAAACTGATGCTCAAGCTTAAGCTCCAGTACTTTGACTGCCTGATGTGAAGAGCCAACTCATTGGAAAAGATCCTGATGATGGGAAAGATTGAAGGCAGGAGGAGAAGTGTATGACAGAGGATGAGATAGTTGGATGGCATCACCAACTCAGTTGACATGGGTTTGAGCAAACTCCAGGAGGTAGTGAAGGACGGAGAAGTCTGGTGTGCTGCAGACCATGAGGTCTCAAAGAGTTGGACTTGAATTAGGGACTGAACACTACCACCACCAGCAGCTAGAGAGAAAACATAAACAGTTCTAATCAACTGGCCACCACATGTGGTTATCTGAGGTGTGCAGGAGGAGTACCTGGATTAAATTCATTGTCTAACTTACTGCAGCCTACTAGGTGCAAAAAATCCAAATATTCCACAGTGATGGTGCCAAAGTCCTCAGACTCTCCAGATCAAATATTGAGAAAATTCTGTACTGCTTCTTGACAAAAGCCACAGGAGAAACTCTTCTCTCTACTTTCATATGAATGGCCAATGGCCCTTGTCCCAGGCAAAAATCTCTGTCAAACATTTTTTCTGGAACAAACCCTCTTTGAACGTACCATAGACCTGCTTTGCAACAGAACTGTTGAATGACTCCCTTTCATGGGTGGCCTCAAACTATAAAACATCTGAAACCTTGACTACACAGAAGATTGGATGGGGCTCATCACTTCCTCTTCTGCCTCCCCAGGTCCTACCATCCTACCAAGTCATCAGCAGAATGTCACACACACCTGTACTCTATTGCTCCCACCTCCATCCAAACACCTCACAGGACCAAACCTCAAGGGAGGTCACCTGCTTCTCTTGATGAATGAACATTTCTTTTATAGATTTTATGAAACTGATGACCACTATCCTTTTCACAAATAAAGCTAAGTATCTCAAGTGTCTACTATTAAAAACAAAATACACAAATGCCACACACAAACACACACAAAAAAAACTCCTTTGACTGGATGAACTGAGACTTTTTTCCATTTAGTAGGTACAGAGAACCATAGGATTCAATATGTTTCTGTTCTTGGCTTGGTTTCTAGAAAGTAAAGTTGGTATTAATTTGCAGTAATTATTCACGTTTGAGGTCTCTGCTACAAACATATTCCCTTACTTTTTAGCTATTGTTTTTATAACTTAAAAAACATGTAACAATGTATTTTCCTTATTATTTTTTAATATTGATGAAATGTATGCATTAAGAATGACATAAATTTGGTTCTTTCATCATCTGTGGTTACCTGTAGAATAGAATAATTAATCATAAAATGTGTTCCCCATTATTTTGTTTTTTGGCTGTATCTTGCAGCCAAAACCAAGACCTTGCAGGATCTAGTTCCACAACCAGGGACTGAAGTGGTGGCTCCCACAGTGGAAGCACAGAGTCTTAACCACAGGACTTCCAGGGAAGTCCTTGTTCCCCATTATTCTAAAACTAGGAAGGTGTATAGAGTAATCAAATAAATACATACTGAACAGATCCCTATCCTGTGTCCTCATAGGGGATTATTTTTAGCATCATTTATATAAATAGTTTTGAGAAAGGGGTACACAAACAGTGTGGTATCACCCCAAATACTGAAAATGATAAAGAAAAACCTGAAAATAACAGGGCTTATCTTTTCAACAGGGCTTCCCTGGTGGCTCAGACATTAAAGAATCCACCAGCAATGCAGGAGACCTGGGTTCAACACCTAGGTCAGGAAGATCCTCTGAAGAAGGGAACGGCTACCCACTCCAGTATTCTTGCCTGGAGAATCCATGGACAGAGGAGCCTGGTGGGCTACAGTCCATGGGGTTGCAAAGAGTCAACATAACTGATGACTAACACACATCTTTTCAATATATTTAACAATTACAACTTACTTGAACATGTTAAACAATGTATTTTTCAAAATATCACTTCTGACACATATTTCCTGAGGTCTCCTTTCCTTTTCCTATCTTTTCCTTTCATTGTCATGTCTGGTAACTTCAGAAGAAGAAAAACTCTCTCTGTTAGTTCCTTCTAATTAATTCCTCCTACACTGATTCCAACATGATGAAACACTTTTAAGAATGGTACTAATAGAGTAGATACTCAGCGTTAGGAAGTAAGTCATGAACAAGACAGAAATGGTCTGTGTCCTCGTGATGCTCACATCCGTCCTCTTTGTGCTAAAATGCAAACTGCAGCTGACCCACAATCACCTCCATTTGCTTTAAGGATTCAAAGGGGCCACACTGATTCAAAGTGACAGAACATTCAATCACCTAAAGTTAACACAGTGAGAAATTTCACAAGACAGAGTCTGCAGAACTTCAGGGGTCTGGTTAATTGCAGTACAAATAGAAGCCAGCATGCTCTGCCATCCCAAACTGAGAGCCCAGGTACTCACTTGTACATTCCAGGCGTTTCACATCTTGTGACGTCTCTAAGAAATATCGCCGAAGAATAAAGAAAAGGATGCCAAGGGGAATCACAGGTATACCAATCCAAGGAATTGCAGCCACCATCACACCCACCACACCAATCACAAGTAGAAGTGTCTGAAATAGCAAAAATACAGAGGCCTTCATGTCAATGATACTTTTCAAAGATAAACTTTAATGGTTTGCTCTGTTAGGATTAAACTCCTTTCCTTGAAAATCTTGTTGGAAAAGCAAGGAATGCTTTCCCTTCCAAAGAAATAAAATTATAGGTGGCCCTCATGATATTTGTTGCATATGCCAACACTTTGATAAGAACTTTCTAGGTATCAGCTCTTGTGATACACTCAGTAGTCCTTTGAGGCAGGCATGACTAGTTTTAACAGATGAGAATATTTGAGGTTCAGAGAGTAGGAGTTCACTTCCAAACTATCAGGAGTCAGCAGGTGTTACTAAAAAGATGAGTGGACAGGTATCACAGATGAGGAATCCAGATGCCTTAGCTATGCATTCAGGGATAAAGAAGTGGTTAATTACAAATTCAGTGTAAAATATCTAGTAACAGTATTATATAATTTTAGAAATGGAGGAGTGAGGCACAGGGTGAGGAGAAGCAACTTGATGGAGACTAAGTCACAGAGCTGGGAAGCCCATGTCATGAGCCATTATGACATTTAAACTGCCAACATACAGCCATCTTTATATCCTTAGTCTAAGTGTTAAATTCAGTTAAGTTCAGTCACTCAGTCATGTCTGACTCTTTGTGACCCCATGGACTACAGCATGCCAGGCTTCCCTGTTCATCACCAACTCTTGGAGCTTGCTCAAACTCAAGTCGATTGAATCGCTGATGCCATCCAACCATCTCATTCCCTATCATCCCCTTCTCCTGACTTCAATCTTTCCCAGCATCAGGGTCTTTTTCCAATGAATTAGTTCTTTGCATCAGGTGGCCAAAGTATTGGAGTTTTAGAATCAGTCCTTCCAATGCATATTCAGGACTGATTTCATTTAGGATTGACTGGTTTGCTCTCCTTACAGTCCAAAGGACTCTCAAGGGTATTCTCCAAGTTCAGCTTTCTTTAGAGTCCAACTCTCACATCCATACATGACTATTGGAAAAACAGCAGCTTTGTTGTTGACTAGATGGACCTTGGTTAGCAAAGTAATGTCTCTGCTTTTTTTTAAGTAGAGGTTAATTACTTTACAATATTGTATTGGTTTTGCCATACATCAACATGAATCCGCCACAGGTATACACGTGTTCCCCATCCTGAACCCCCCTCCATCCTCCCTCCCCGTACCATTCCTCTGGGTTGCAGTGCACCAGCCCCAAGCATCCAGTATCATGCATCGAACCTGGACTGGCTATTCATTTCATATATGATATTATACATGTTTTAATGCCATTCTCCCAAATGATCCCACCCTTGCCCTCTCCCAGAGTCCAAAAGACTGTTCTATACATCTGTCTCTATGACCCACCTCCCAGAATATTGGAAATAAAAGCAAAAATAAACAAATGGGACCTAATTAAACTTAAAAGCTTCTGCACAACAAAGGATACTATAAGCAAAGTGAAAAGACAGCCTTCAGAATGGGAGAAAATAATAGCAAACAAAACAACTCTCCAACTAATCTCAAAAATATACAAGCAACTCTTGCAGCTCAATTGCAGAAAAATAAATGACCCAATCAAAAAAATGGGCCAAAGAACTGAATAGACATGTCTCTGCTTTTTAATATGCTGTCTAGGTGGCTCATAGATTTTCTTCCAAGGAGCAAGCATTTTTTAATTTCATGGCCACAGTCATGATCTGCAGTGACATTGGAGCCCAAGAAAACAAAGCCTGTCACTGTTTCCACTGTTTCCCTATCCACCGGCCATGAAGTGATGGGACTGGATGCCATGATCTTAGTTTTTGGAATGTTGAGCTTCAAGCCAATGTTTTCACTCTTCTTTTTCAATGTCATCAAGAAGCTCTTTAGTTCTTCTTCACTTTCTGCCATAAGGGTGGTGTCATCTGTATATCTGAGGTTCTTGATATTTCTCTTGGCAATCTTGATTCCAGCTTGTGCTTCATCCAGTCCAGCATTTTACATCATGTACTCTGCATATAAGTTAAATAAGCAGGGTAACAATGTACAGCCTTGACATACTCCTTTCCCGATTTGGAACCAGTCGGTTGATCTATGCCCAGTCCTAACTGTTGCTTTTTGACCTGCATACAAATTTCTCAGGAGGCAGGTCAGGTGGTCTGGTATTCCCATCTCTTTCAGAATTTTAGACACTTTGTTGTGATCCACACAGTGAAAGGCTTTGGCATAGTCAATAAAGAAGAAGTAGATGTTTATCTGGAACTCTCTTGCTTTTTTGATGATCCAAAAGATGTTGGCAATTTGATCTCTGGTTCCTCTGCCTTTTCTAAAACCAGCTTGAACATCTGGAAGTTTATGGTTCACTTACTGTTGAAGCCTGGCTTGGAGAATTTTGAGCACTACTTTACTAGCGTGTTAGATGAGTGCAACTGTGCAGTAGTTTGAACATTCCTTGGCATTGCCTCTCTTTGGGGTTGGAATGAAAACTGACCCTTTCCTGTCCTATGGCCACTGCTGAGTTTTCCAAATTTGCTGGCATATTTAGTGCAACACTTTCACAGCATCTTCTTTCAGGATTTGAATTAGCTCCACTGGAATTCCATCACCTCCACTAGCTTTGTTCGTAGTGATGCTTCCTAAGGCCCCTCCACTTCACATTCCAGGACGTCTGGCTCTAGATGAGTGATCACACCATCGTGATTATCTTGGTTGTGAAGATCTTTTTTGTACAGTTCTTCTGTGTATTCTTGCCACCTCTTCTTAATATCTTCTGCTTCTGTTAGGTCACACCATTTCTGTCCTTTATTGAGCCCATCTTTGCATGAAATGTTCCCTTGGTATCTCTAATTTTTTTGAAGAGATCTCTAGTCTTTCACATTCTACTTATTCCCTCTATTTCTTTGCATTCATCACTGAGGAAGTCTTTCTTATCTCTCTTTGCTATTCTTTGGAACTCAACATTCAAATGGGTATATCCTTCTTTCTCTCCTTTACTTTTCACTTCCCTTCTTTTCACAGCTATTTGTAAGGCCTCCTCAGACAGCCATTTTGCTTTTTTGCATTTCTTTTTCTTGGGGATGGTCTTGATTCCTGTCTCCTGGACAATGTCATGAACCTCTATCCATAGTTAATCAGGCACTTTATCAGATCTAGTCCCTTAAATCTATTTCTCACTTCCACTGTATAACCATAAGTGATTTAAGTCATACCTGAATGGTCTAGTGGTTATCTCCACTTTCTTCAATTTAAGTCTGAATTTGGCAATAAGGAGTTCATGATCTGAGCCACAGTCGCTCCCAGTCTTGTTTTTGCTGACTGTGTAGAACTTCTCCATCTTTGGCTGCAAAGAATATAATCTGATTTCGGTGTCAACCATCTGGTGATGTCCACATGTAGAGTCTTCTCTTGTGTTATTGGGAGAGGGTGTTTGCTATGACCAGTGCGTTCATAGCAACGCACTTGGCAGAACTCTATTAGCCTTTCCCCTGCTTCATTCTGTACTCCAAGGCCAACTATATCTGTTACTCCAGGTGTTTCTTGACTTTCTAATTTTACATTCCAGTCCCCTATAATGAAAAGGACATATTTTGGGGGTGTTAGTTCTAGTAGGTCTTGTAGGTATTCATAGAACTGTTCAACTTCAGCTTCTTCAGCATTACTGGTTGGGGCATAGACTTGGATTACCATAATATTGAATAGTTTGCCTTGGAAACGAACAGAGATCATTCTGTCATTTTTGAGATTGCATCCAAGTACTGCATTTTGGACTCTCTTGTTGACTATGATGGCTACTCCATTTCTTCTAAGGGATTCCTGCCCACAGTAGTAGATCCAATGGTCATCTGAGTTAAATTCTCCCTTTCCAGTCCATCTTAGTTCCCTGATTCCTAGAATGTATATGTGCACTCTTTTAATCTCCTGTTTGACCACTTCTGATTTAGTTGATTCATGGACATAACATTCCAGGTTCCTCTGCAATATTGCTCTTTACAGCATCAAACCTTGCTTCTATCACCAGTCCCATCCTCAACTGGGTGTTGTTTTTGCTTTGGCTCCATCCCTTCATTCTTTCCGGAGTTATTTCTCCACTGATCTCCAGTAGCATATTGAGCACCTACCAACCTGGAGAGTTCATCTTTCAGTGTCCTATCTTTTTGCCTTTTCATACTGTTCATGGGGTTCTCAAGGCAAGAATACTGAAGCGGTTTGCCATTCCCTTCTCCAGTGGACCACATTCTGTCCGAATCACAGTTGATGGAAATTTTGACCAAAAAGGAGCTGGGATAAGAAGGTTGAGATGCTTGTCTGAGTTAACACTGGTTGTTCTGGGTCCTTTCAGCACCAGCACCTGAATCTCATGCTCACTAGCCCAGGGCCTCCTCACCTTGTCACCCAGGGTCGCTGGCCCTGGTACATCTCTAAGGGATGGGTTGGTGGGTAATGCCTGTATCACAGAGATTTGGGGTTTATCATTTTACAGCTCCTCCTGATCAGCTTTCTCAGAGGATCCTCACAACTACCTTGTGAATGAGCAAGGTAAGAACTATCATTTCTATTTACAGATAGGACATGAAGTTGGGAGGGCAAGTGGTATCCTAAATTTTCCCAAGGTATTGCAGGTCATGGAGAAAGACAGGAACGGTTTGTATTCATGGAATTCCAGACCTACCACTGCAGGTAGAGGAGCCTGGAAGGAGGAGGAAATGTCCAGAATTGTGACTCTGTGGCCAAGAACCCTTGTGAACCAAACTGCACTATCTGGAGACCCATGTGATTTTCCTGTTTCTCTCATCTGTGTCATGGTATCAATTTAAAAAGAGTGAAGAGGATGGAATTCTCAAAGAATAAATTCTAAGAATCAGTCAGTTCAGTTCAGTCACTCAGTCGTGTCCAACTCTTTGTGACCCCATGAATCACAGCACGCCAGGCTTCCCTGTCCATCACCAACTCCTGGAGTTCACTCAGACTCATGTCCATCGAGTCAGTGACGCCATCCAGCCATTTCATCCTTGGTCGTCCCCTTCTCCTCCTGCCCTCAATCCCTCCCAGCATCAGAGTCTTTTCCAGTGAGTCAACTCTTCGCATGAGGTGGCCAAAGTACTGGAGTTTCAGCTTTAGCATCATTCCTTCCAAAGAAATCCCAGGGTTGATCTCCTTCAGAATGGACTGGTTGGATCTCCTTGCAGTCCAAGGGACTCTGGATGTTGGCAATTTGATCTCTGGTTCCTCTGCCTTTTCTAAAACCAGCTTGAACATCTGGAAGTTCATGGTTCATGTACTGCTGAAGCCTGGCTTGGAGAATTTGAGCATTACTTTACTAGCATGTGAGATGAGTGCAATTGTGCGGTAGTTTGAGCATTCTTTGGCATTGCCTTTCTTTGGGATTGGAATGAAAACTGACCTTTTCCAGTCCTGTGGCCACTGCTGAGTTTTCCAAATTTGCTAGCATATGGAGTGCAGCACTTTCACAGCATCATCTTTCAGGATTTGAAATAGCTCAACTGGAATTCCATCACCTCCACTAGCTTTATTCATAGTGATGCTTTCTAAGGTCCACTTGACTTCACATTCCAGGATGTCTGGTTCTAAGTGAGTAATCACACCATTGTGATTATCTTGGTCATGAAGATCTTTTTTGTACAGTTCTGTGTATTCTTGCCACCTCTTCTTAATATCGTCTGCTTCTGTAGGTCACTACCATTTCTGTCCTTTATTGAGCCCATCTTTGCATGAAATGTTCCCTTGGTGTCTCTAATTTTCTTGAAGAGATCTCTAGTCTTTCCCATTCTGTTGTTTTCCTCTATTCTAATCATAAATGGGGAAATACAGGGCTGTCTGTCCTCTCTTCTATTAGACCTACAGATGAACAATTTCTTAACAACCACTGGTTTAACTGTGCCTTCGACCCTTCTACCACCTTCATATTCATGGAGAGGGGTCCTTCCAGCTCCTTCCACATCTGATCTTAAGTAAAGTCACTGGGGGTGTTATCAGTGGTTGTCAGGGAAAAAATCTGCTGAAATTTCAATTAGGAAAAAAACCCAAATTACAGTTTTTTAGCAGATTCACATTATTTGATTGGACAATATTCACCAGTTTCAGTAATCTGTTTTTCTATATAATTTAAAGCCTTTAATGACTAACCCAGCCTGGCTGATAACCTGGGAAGCAGAGGTAAGATCAAAATGAAGGGAGCTGTGCCAATGCTCTTTCCTTGAATACCCATTATAGACTGGTAACTTGTTCTCAAAAGTTCCCTAGCTTAGGGTGAATCCTTCAGATTTCATGCCCCTAAATTTTGAAGCAATTCAAATAGACTTTCTCTAAGATTTTTTTTTCTACTTGCAGATCATACTATATCCAGTCTCACAGAGGATTAAATATTATATTATTTAAATATATGTATACAATATATGGGTTTACATTTCTATTTCTGTGTGTATATATATATATATACACACACACACACATTTGTGCACATTTTATTTATTGCCAGCTCTCTCAAAATCTTTACAGAAGTTGGTAGAAGGCAAGAATAGTATCTAAGCAAAATGTGTTGAAGAAGGAAACAGAAGATTTCTTGGGTACAATAAACATCCCTTCCTTGAAGCCCCTTTTATTACTTCCTCCCACATTCCTAGGAATTCCAAGGAGCCTAATCCAAACTACACACACAATTCTCCCCATCTGATTGGATTTCAGGCCCATCTGATGGCCCACCTCACCATGGCCAATGCTTCTGCATATCTGTCCTACTATGACACAGAGACAATGATGTGTACACAAGAAACATGTTGACCCAAAAGCAAGTGACCCTAGTCCTGATGCCCCAAGAAATAAGGGGAATCATTATTTAATACGTTTATAACCTATTTGGAGCATACCATTTGAGAATTCTAGGAAAGTCTATGATTCCATATGAATAAGTGCAAAAATTCTAAGATAAAGTCACTGAGAGTACATGGTGATTTTCATCAGTCAGAATAATTCTTTAGTTTGCTGACAATGACAATCTACACCTAGAGCAGAAATCCCCATTAGCCAAATATTGAGGTGTCTGAGACAGGGTTTAGAGGTCATTCTCTCAAAAATTAACAGGGATGGTAAGACCCTACACCTACTCTTAATCTTAGGAAAATCTGGGATATATCAACACTTTAAAAGGATGGTGGTGAGAATTAAATGAGATTATGTATATAAAGTGCTTACCAGTCTATGTAGGACAAATAGAATAGAAACTCTAAGCCCATTGTTACCACCCTTCAGTATACTCTGGGTGCCAGCAATTAGGAGAGGAAAGGTGGTGTATTAATAGATTTAAGGCCCCAAAGAGTTAAGAATCCCACGAATTTGGACCCTTAGAGGCCATTCATGCTCACCACTGGAACAGCCTAGTATATCCAAGGATGTATCAGAGTGGTGTTATTTTTTTCTAGATGTAGTGATGATGTCACATGTACTAAAGTGACAGTTGCTTTTCTCTGGCCACAAAGAGAATTGTATCTGAGGTCTATTTTGTTTGGAGATGTACTTTCAAAAATACTATGACCAATAAACCTCATGCCTACTACAGTTTTTGTCCTCTCTGTATTTTCTTCTTAGCTCTAGCCCTTCCAAAGGTTGCTCACCTTAGGAATATGACAGCAAGTCAACATTTTTTGAGATGTTTATTTTTTTATTCCATATTCTCTGTTTCAAGCTCTGCTTCTTCTTGGTAAAGGCTTACTGTTATGACACTCTTGAGCATTTATGGGAGACTAATTAAAAAAGTGGTAGATCTTTGAATTAAACCAAAAAAGATTATTCAATAAGATATTCCAAAGATAAGATCGATTTGACCTTTTCTATTTCATGCACCATGAACTGGTATATTGATATCAATGGAAGTACAAAGGAGCTGGGATTCTAAATCAATGAAAGCAAAGTTTTCTCTCCTCATTACTAAGAATGTTTTATCCTGCAATCAGGCAGTATCTATCCCTGTCCTTCTATATGTCAAGCAAAAACATGCAATTGATTCTGATTATAAGGCCTAATGAACCATGTGCTAAGCACACAGCAGGCCAGCCAGCTTTGGAGAACCAACCTTGGCCGAGCTTTTTGTAGCTAAGGAACAGAACTTTCACAAAATCTTTTCAAAGTAATTAGCAATCACTGTCAAGATGTAACACTGCTTTACCGAAAGACTGCTTCTGGGGATAAGTAACATAGCTGAACCCAACAGGACACCTTTATAAAATAAGTTTGCAGAAAAGAAAAAATAAAAAGATATTTCTGTAGTAAGTACTCTGCCTCTGAGACTCAGCTTACTTCTCACTGGTAACAGTGGAAGCCTTTGCCCGTAGGTTGCACTGCGCAGATATTCATTGCTGCATTTCTGTGTGTAGCTTTTGATAAATGCATTTCACTTCCAAAATGAACACGTGGCAAGTTGCCACAGCTTGAATCACTAAAAAGCAGACAGAACTAAACCACAACAAAAAAGCATTCCAAATGAGGAGATGAGAGCTGAGAGGACCCAACACCATTCTTTAGAATCTCAAGTTCACAGACAAAACAAAGGCTGGATAGAAGGTATGTCTGTGGTATGTCTATCTTTTTGTTTTAAAGACACCTTACAACAGAACAATTGCCATTTTAAAAGAAATGCTTACAAAAACAAAAAAGACATTTTCTAAGATGAGTTTGATCCCTTTAGCCAAAGGGATTATTGGCTTAAAGGCTTTGTATAGAATTATTGGCTTAAATGTTTTGTAGCCTCAATAACTGCTCTTTATTGTCCTTGTTCAGCTATTACTTTTCAACTTATCATTTATTAATCTTTTCTTTGTAAGTAACCACACCTGGCCTCATCCAAAAAAAAAAAAAAGTGCAACAAATACTTGTCTTCTGTGGTAATGGGTTTCCCTAGGAGCTCACAAAAAGAACCCCTGGAGAAGGGCATGGCTAAAAGAAAGCTGAGCACTGAAGAACTGATGCTTTTGAACTGTGGTGTTGGAGAAGACTCTTGAGAGTCCCTTGGACTGCAAGGAGATCAAACCAGTCAATCCTGAAGGAAAACAGTCTTAAATATACATTGGAAGGACTGATGCAGAAGCTGAAGCTCCAATACTTTGGCTAACTAATGCAAAGAACTAATTCATTGGAAAAGACCCTGATGCTGGGAAAGATTGAAGGCAGGAGGAGAAGGGGACGACAGAGGATGAGATGGTTGGATGCCATCCCGACTCTATAGACATGAGTTTGAGCAAGCTTTGGGTGTTGTTGATGGACAGGGAGGTCTGGCTTGCTGCAGTCCATGGAGTTGCAAAGAGTCAGACATGACTGAGTGACCGAACTGAACTGAACTGAACCCACTCTAGTATTCTTGCCTGAAGAATTCCATGGACAGAGGAGACTAGTGGCTCCAGTTCATGGGGTCACAAAGAATCAGAAATGACTGAGCAACTACACTTTCTCTTTTCTGTGGTCAAAGACACATAATTTAGTTTATCTAGGCTATCTTTCCATGAGAGGTGATTCTGTTATTAAACGTCCTCACAGTAAAGGGAATCCATGCCAGATACCTATAAGGCAGAGGGAAAACCACTGACCAAGCATGTCGCTGCTTCAGACCAACCTTGATGTGACTGTGTAGACACTCCTGCCCCAGGTGTTCCTCATGTTAACTCAGCCTCCCAATCACAACTGCACCTTTCTCTTACAAATATGACCTTTCACTTAAGATAACAGGACACACTGCCAGGCTGAAAGGATCACCCTCAGCCCCTGTGAAAAGATCTTGAGAAACAGACTCTGCTCTTCCTGTGAGAACTCTGACAGGACTGTTACATTACCTGGATGAAATCAAGAAAGGTCAGGGGCAGCAAGTCATCCATATGGCCAATGTCTTTAGAAAAACGATTCAAAATTCTTCCTGCAAGAACAGGACACAAATTACTTCCCCAGATAAGCCTGTTAAGAGAAACAATTCATGAACAAACCAATATTTTTAAACTATTTTAATTTATTATAGAGTCATATGAAATAAGCTGATGTCAGTGGTAAAGAAAGAGAAAATAGGATGATATCTAAATAGAGATAAAATTCTACCAAATAGTAGTGGATGGGATGTTGAAATTGAGCCCTGATTTTTAAAAGAATGGGGGGAATCTTGTGGCAGCAACAAGAAGAGTTGGTGGATTTGAGAATCTTCTCTCTTTTTAGATCCATCCTATCTAAGACTCACTTCAAGTGCTAAGTCAGTAAATAAACATTTGCAAAATACTTCAATTAATCCCAATCATTATACTAATATTTTTTGCTTTAGTTATCAAAATTAATTTTGATGTGATACTTTTAAAATAAACATTATTATAATCTCTCTGTAATTTTTTTCCCACACAATGGTTCACAACAACTCACATTTCAGGAAATTGTAGATTCCTGTCATCTTCATGTTGTGAGTTTACTATCACAGTAATGTCATTATTTTCACAGGTGTACCAGATGTGACAAACATAGACTCATGCTTAAGCATCCATCCAAGAAGACCAGAGGGACGTAAGCAGGAAAATGGCAATATTATGTAATGACTAAAGATCACTTATCATTATTGATTTTATTTCCCTTCTCAAAATCCACTAAAACAGTATATCCTAAAGGCTACAAGACTGGAAGATTAGAACTAATTTCTAATGAATATCTAGTCCTTTAATGATAAAATTTTTAAAAATTGAAGCTACACACATGCACGCACACACACACGACTTTGGTGCAGCAACTCCTGTTACCTAGACCCCTGAATTTCTTTTATAACTGAGACACCAGGAAGCCAGCCTGCAGGTGAGACATGGGAACCTGACCTGCTCTTCCTGACCTCTGTCAGAGATGACTTCCTCCCGAGGCCTGCACAGCAAGCCACAGCTGGACCGTGAATGAGCAGCAGCTGAGGGCTGAGTTTCTGTGGCCTGAATGTGGCTCTGCTGTCCTCCACAGGGCACCTGGCTGGCAGAAGCACAGGGTGTGCCCATGCCAGGATCTGAAGCTCCTGGAATATTTCACCCTTGGCCAGGCTATGACAGCCTGTGTCTCAATTTTCCTTTCTCAGGTTTAGGATATACAGACTCCATAAACTGTCTCTCAGTGACACTTTTGCAGGCCCAGTGACAACTTTTCTGAGCCTCTAGGAATGCCTGCTTTAGAGGGCAAATCTCAGGATTAAACAGGCTCATGCAGGTGAAAGAACCCAGTCACGATGCCACATAAATTACCAGGTGCTCAACCACCAATGTGAGATGATGACTCTGAGCCCCAGGTTCTGCAGCATCACAGCCCTGGGAAAGTCCACCAGGAGCTGCAGGAGGGTCCATGTGGTAAAATGCAGATTCTGACTCAGGAGTGCTGGGGGAGCCAGAGAGTCTGCATACCCACTAAGCTGGCAGGTGGCACCCTTTCTGCTATTGCCCAGGTGGTTTTGAGGGGTAAGAAACTGGGTTATTATTTAAGCAGTTGTGCTTCATGAACATTAAAATCAGATGCGCAGTTTTGCAGATATTCTTACAAAAGTTGTGACCCCTCTGGTCATTTTTATACTCCCCAAAGTAGCAATTTTAAAATAAATGAAATATATGTTAAAAATGTGGTTTAAATACTTGTAATTTCTTTGAAAAATGCAACTTTTTAACACTGGCAAGATTCAGAAACACTACAAGTATGATTTGGCTTAGTATTGAAGGCAGTATCGAAAATTTTTTAAGATAAAGTGAACAGTATGTAAAAACTACCCCTTTATCTTTCACCGGATATGTGAACCTTAAGGGTTGGCAAAGAGTGTAAAATACAAGAACAGAAACAATGAGAAAAAACATCTCCCCCCACGGTGACTACACAAACTGAACCTAATATCAAAGATCATCAAAAAGCTAAGCACTTATTCACCAGTGAGCTGAGTGTTAAAAAATGTGAGATCAGAAAGTTCAACAGTTTCTTCCTTGCTCTAAGAAACATTAAGATAACATGGTGTTTGCAGAATATTTCCTCTGGCTTTGGGATAAACCGAGCTTCTTAAGTGGCTCAGTGGTAAAGAATCTGCCTGCCACTGCAGGGAGAAGCAGGAGATATGGGTTAAGTCCCTGGTTTGGGAAGGTCCCCTGGAGGAGTAAATAGCAACCCACTCCAGTATTCTTGCCTGAAAAATCCCATGGACAGAGGAGCTTGGTGGACTACAGTCCATGGGGTCATAAAAAGGACACAACTGAGCGACTGAGCACATTTTAACTACAGCTGTGATTTCAAATTCACAGCCTTGTAGTAATAAAGTTTTCTCAGAAGTCTCCATATAAAATATTAAATCCTTATCATGAATTCCCTTTACACACATGCCATAAGTCTTCATCCAAATAACATGAGGCCCCTGATGGAAGATCTCCAGGGATGTAGAGGGAATAGGGATTCAGATGAACATAGGGAACCCAATCCATTTTCAGACTGTTCTGTGTTCGAGGATTTCTCACATTAAACTGAATGCCTTCCTAGAACATCCTTACTTATTCTGCCCTTATAACCACACTAGGTGAATCTAATTTCTCTTGATATGACAGCCTTTCAAATACCTGAATGAAATGAATCATATTCTTTCTAGCAACTATTCCTTGGTGCCTCAATAATCCCTTATAAGGCATGGCCCTATATTGTCTGCAGTCTCTTGACCAGATCCAGACAGCCAGTCTCAGTTAATGTCTTGTGCCCAAGTCTTGATTACTTTAGGGTAAAGTGGTATCACCACCTCCCCTGCATAGCCAGTCACAAAGCTACAACCACAGTAAATTCTAGAGGCCAGATCATGTTTTGGACATATCACTTCCATCTGTAAGCACAGGTAGATTTTGGGGGAACAATTTAACAATATGTGTAAACCACTCTAAGAGTGAATCCCTTCTGACCCAGAAAATCCATGTCTGGGATTACATCCCCAGGAGTCAGTAAGTGCATCAATCTGTTGAATGTGGCATATTTATAAAGTCACTGAGCAAGTCTGAAAACAACCTGAGCAAGTCTGAAACAAGTCTGTAATGTATTATGCACAACTTTAATTTTTTTTTCTGTCCATTCTTATTTCTCTACACTGTGTATTATTTGTGTAAAAATGTAAAGTAAAGGGGGGACAAGGAGGAGGAGGAAGAAAGGGGTGATAGGGAGGATCAGGGGAAGGGAAGAGAGAAAGGCAGAGAGAAATGGGGGTAGAGAGATAACCCCCCTTGAAGACCATGATATCCAAGAACCAATCAGTATCCTCCTAACTGCTCTGGTTCAGTTTTCTGTCTTATCCACAAGACAGAATATCACAAAAGATGCCACTGAACTTGTCAAAATACAAATTCATGATGATTGTATTTTAAGAACCGGGTCTATACTCTAAGTTAGATTCAGTCACCTTTAAAATTCTGACACCTGACCCACAACTAGAATGCCTCAGCTTAGTTATAAACAAACTGTTTCTTAAAACTTTGAAGTTCCTACATCTGGTCTTTGCTCTATCTTTTTAAGCAACAAAAATTAAATGTGTATCATAAAATATCAAGGTATATTTTTACTGAGGTATATTTTACATCTCATAAAATTCACCCATTTCAGGTGCACAATTCAATTGGACTGGATTTTAGTAACTTTACTGAGTGATGCAACCACCATCAAAAATCAGTTTTAAGATATTTTTATGCTCCAATTAAGATCTCTCCTGCAATTTACAGTGACTCCCTTATTCCCCCTTCCACCCTCAGGCAACCACTACTCTACTTTCTTTCTCTATAAATTTGCTTTTTCAGAACATAATATCCAAATGAAATCGTATAATATGGGGTCTCTGGGTCTTGCTTCTTTCATTCAGCCTAAGGTGCCTACGGTTTCTGTGGTTCACCAGTGACATGGTATTTGTCTTTCTGAGTGCTATTTTTTTTTTTTTTTTACCAAAGAACTAGTCTTATATAATTATAGTTAAGTCGCTCAGTCATGTCCGACACTTTGTGACCCCATGAATTGCAGCACACCAAGCCTCCCTGTCTATCACCAACTCCCAGAGTTCACTCAAACTCACATCCATCGAGTTGGTGATGCCGTCCAGCCATCTCATCCTCGGTCGTCCCCTTCTCCTCCTGCCCCCAACCCCTCCCAGCATCAGAGTCTTTTCCAATGAGTCAACTCTTCACATGAGGTGGCCAAAGCACTGGAGTTTCAACTTTAGCATCATTCCTTCCAAAGAACACCCAGGACCGATCTCCTTTAAAATGGACTGGTTGGATCTCCTTGCAGTCCAAGGGACTCTCAAGAGTCTCCTCCAACACCACAGTTCAAAAGCATCAATTCTTTGGCACTCAGCTTTCTTCACAGTCCAACTCTCGCATCCATACATGACCACTGGAAAAACCATAGCCTTGACTAGACAGACCTTTGTTAGCAAAATAATGTCTCTGCTTTTTAATATGCTGTCTAAGTTGCTCATAACTTTTAATCATCAGAAAAAAGACTCCATATCCGGTCATGCCACACCTGATCTTGCAAGTAAGAGCAGATATGTTCTGTGACTCTTCAATATTGTGAACTTCTTTATACGTGTCCATGGTTAGCTTCATTAATGGTTCCTGAACCTAATTTTTTTTTTTTTAAAGAATCAGCCATTAGTTTGACAGCCCTGCAGAAAGTCAGACACCAGGAGTGCAGTGCCAAAGCCAGGCTTTGAGTCCAGTGACGTGTAGAGGGGCAGGGTGGGGAGGATAATAAAAGGCCCACTGTCTCACTGAGAAGTTGGATCTACATCCATGCAACATATTGAAAAAGAAGCACAGTGTCTCCAAAGAGGCATAGCAAACATGCCATGCATGGGCATGGAGCAAAACTGGGCCAAAGAGGAGTAAAGCCTGGAGATGATCACCAGGCTGAAAAGGATCCCTGTGTGCATGAGAAAGCCACTAAGGGAGGTGGGCCAGCATGGACTTCCTGCATCATTCTCCATAAACTAATTCAGCTTGGGTGAGCCTGAGAATAGGAGCTCAACCTATAGAAGTCTGGGAGTTTCATATTTTCTTTGTTTTTGTTAGAATTAACAAAACTTAATTGCTGTTAGAATAGGTCATCAATATGGTGGCTGCTCAAAGAAGGTTATGAAACTAAAAGAGCAACAGAAATATTAATAGGAAACCACCAGTGGAAAACCGCCAAGTAATGGTCCTCCTCTGGTCTTCAGCAGCAAGACGCCTTTAGGCAACTCATTCAACCTCCACTGAGAGGAAAATCCCTCATCTGGAAAAGGGAGATGATGACAATCACAGGATAAAAGATCATGAAGATGAAAGAGATTATGTGTATGCAGATACCATCTAAATTGCGAAGTTCAGTTCAGTCACTCAGTCATGTCTGACTCTGCGATCCCATGGACTGCAGCACGATCCCTGGACTTCCAGGCCTCCCTGTCTATCACCAACTCCCAGAGCTTACTCAAACACATGTCCGTCGAGTCAGTGATGCCATCCAACCATCCCTTCCTCTGTCATCCCCTTCTCCTCCTGCCTTCCATCTTTCTCAGCATCAGGGTCTTTTCCAATGGGTCACTTCTTTGCATCAGGTGGCCAAAGTATTGGAGCTTCAGCTTTAGCATCAGTCCTTCAAATGAATATTCAGGACTTATTTCCTTTAGGATGGACTGGTTTGATCTCCTTGCAGTCCAAGGGACTCTCGAGAGTCTTCTCCAACACCTCAGGTCAAAAGCATTAATTTTTTGGCACTCAGCTTTGTTTATAGTCTAATTCTCATATCCATACATGATTACTAGAAAAACCATAGCTTTGACTAGATGGACCTTTGTTGGCAAAGTAATTTCTCTGCTTTTTATTATTTTACTTTATTTTGCAATACTGTATTGGTTTTGCCATACATCAACATGAATCTCTGCTTTTTAATATGCTGTCTAGTTTGGTCCGTCTAGTCAAGGCTATGGTTTTTCCTGTGGTCATGTATGGATGTGAGAGTTGGACTGTGAAGAAGGCTGAGCGCCGAAGAATTGATGCTTTTGAACTGTGGTGTTGGAGAAGACTCTTGAGAGTCCCTTGGACTGCAAGGAGATCCAACCAGTCCATTCTGAAGGAGATCAACCCTGGGATTTCTTTGGAAGGAATGATGCTAAAGCTGAAGCTCCAGTACTTTGGCCACCTAATGCCAAGAGTTGACTCATTGGAAAAGACGCTGATGCTGGGAAGGATTGGGGGCAGAAGGAGAAGGGGACGACAGAGGATGAGATGGCTGGATGGCATCACGGACTCGATGAACGTGAGTCTGAGTGAACTCCAGGAGATGGTGATGGACAGGGAGGCCTGGCATGCTGCGATTCATGGGGTTGCAAAGAGTCAGACACGACTGAGCGACTGAACTGAACTGATGGGACCAGATGCCATGACCTTAGTTTTCTGAATGTTGATCTTTAAGCCAACTTTTTCTCTCTCCTCTTTCACTTTCATCAAGAGGCTCTTTAGTTCTTCTTCACTTTCTGCCATAAAGGTGGTGTCATCTGCATATCTGAGGTTATTGATATTTCTCCTGGCAATCTTGATTCCAGCTTGTGCTTCATCCAGCCCAGCATTTACCTTAGGTCAACTTCAACTTTCACTTGTGAAATTTGCCATTTTCTATGATATTTGAAAAAGATGAATGCATAGAAGCTCTCCATTTTTACCAGTTAAAGAATTTTCTAAAAAATAGTTATGTTCCCACTACTCCTAATAACTACATCCACTTCCCTGGAATAATTACAATGTTCCATTTAAACAGAACCAACTTTATAAAATTTCCCAAGGTCTTTCCTTAATTATACAATAGACTTTTGTTATAAACTTCAGCCATATCATTTTCAAACAAAAAATAAACGAGATGCTCGGTGCTTATATGCAAAATTAAGCTCTCCCTGTGAAACCAAATTAAAACGAGCTCAGGAATGAAGTCAAGCCCTGACGAAAACAAAAGCAAGCAAACAAAAGCAATCTGCAGATTTTGTTTTGTGACTTGTTAGTCTTACTTATGTATCTGGTTTTCTCTTGCATCTGGGAAAACACACATATCCTTCCCCACTCTCAACCTTTTTATCAAGCTATCATATTCATTCAGTTTTGTAGGGAAAAGAGAGATTTTAAAAATCTCTAAAATTTCATCAGGTCACTTAGTCCAAAAAACAATTTAAGTAGCTATTTGCCAGACATTGCATTAAATGCTTTACATACATTAATTCTCTTGATTCTCACACACAAAAAAATGTTTGAGATTATTATCGTACTTTCATCCCTACTGTACAGAGAGTTGAGGGAGATAGAGGTTAAGTTGCTTGACAAAGGTCTATCTGTCAGCATCTGGGCTGGGATTCACATTCAGAAGAGCTGACACCAAATTCTGTTCTCCTGACCACAGAGCACCACAGAACCCAAATTACACAATGGTTCAAAACCACTATTGAAAAATAAAAGAAATCCATTCCATTTACTCTGTGTTAAGTCAATGATCACTTTTTTTGTTGGGAAATTTTCAAACTTTAAATTTCACATTTCTTTAATGGAATCTAATAATATGGAGCTTATACTTGTATGATGATCTAACACAAAAGAGATCTACACACACACACACACACACACAGATACCCCACATCAGTGCTGCTTAAGATAACTGTGCTTCAATCAAGAAGATCTTGACTGTGCCAGCGAAGTGACTGACAAAATTATTCTGAAGCTCTGTTCCAGCAGAACTGAGACATCACAATATCTCCACCTACATCCCAACTCTCTGTCCATTAATACTTTAAAACTGTTTACTGGAGACAACCAAAGTTGTCTCTCTTATATCAAACCAAAAAAAATGAACATAAGAACTAAGGGGAGAGAAAATTAAGATATATTTTTAAAATACTTAATGTTTATCCAAAATATATGAGGTATTCATTGCTTTACCTAATATTACAAACCTTAACCTCACCTTAAAAAATTTAACAACTTGGATATAACAGGAACCAAGAGATGATGGCTAGCTTGAAGGCTAGCTCAGTTAGGTATGAAACTCCTATAGTGTCTCCTTTGTGAAAGATATGAGTGGTTAGAGCTTTTGGCACCAAGTGAAATTAATCTTTCTTCATTCAAGTTTTATAACTTCCTAATGTAGGAGTGAAATCTACTCACCCTGTCTAAAGATTTAACAATTGCTTAATAAACAAGGGCTCATCTGATTGTAGCTTATCTGATAAATCTGTGACTAGCTGGATTACACAAGTGTTACCTTTTATTTCCCTGGATATTTCTGTCAACAAATGTCTATTTAATTTTGAATCAAGGAAGAACAATTTTCTAATAATACAAATTATTCATCATCTTGAAATCAGCATTTATTTTTCTTCCATTTATAGGGCTATGTCAAGACTAACATTTAAAAATTGATACCAATAATAAATATTTCTGCCTACAGTATCACCCATTGGTGGAATGGATCAAGCCATAGTTGATAATCTTTTCACTTTTATGCTAAGTAAAAAGGAGAATATAAGGAAGATTTATACTAGGATGAGGCATAATTTTAAAATGTTATTAATGGGATCATTTTATTCTCCAAAAATAAAGAATAATAAATTTATAGTTCTCCCAAGGGGAGTAAATTTTATGAGCCCAGGCATGCTGACACCAACAGGAGAAAAAAGAACAAAATTCTAAAAATAATGACTACATATAAGTATTGGTGTTCACTACAGAGTAAGCCAGAAAGAAAAACACCAGTACAGCATACTGACACATATATATGGAATTTAGAAAGATGGCAATGATGACCCTGTATGTGAGACAGCAAAAGAGACACAGATGTATAGAACGGACTTTTGGACTCTGTGGGAGAGGGAGAGGGTGGGATGATTTGGGAGAGTGGCATTGAAACGTGTATACCATCATGTAAGAACGAAGCACCAGCCTATGTTCGATACAGGATACAGGATGCTTGGGGCTGGTGCATGGGGATGATCCAGAGAGAGGATATGGGGTGGGAGGTGGGAGGGGGATTCAGGATTGGGAGCTCGTATACATCCGTGGTGGATTCATGCCAATGTATGGCAAAACCAATACGGTATTGTAAAGTAAAATAAAGTAAAAATAAAATTAAAAAAGAAAAAAGAAAAAAAATTTTTTTCCTTCTTAATTTCTTTCTTTTTCTAAATTTTTTATTGAAGGATATTTGTTTTACAGAATTTTGCGGTTTTCTGTCATACATTAACAAGAATAAGTCATAAGTATACCGAAGTCCCTTCCCTCCCAAACCTCCATCCCATCTGCCTTCCCATCCCACCCTTCAGTCTGTCACAGAGCCCCTGTTTGAGTTCCCTGAGTCATACAGCAAATTTCCATTGGCTATCTATTTTACATATGGTATTGCAAATGTCCATGTTACTCTCTCCATATATCTCCCCTTCTCCCCTCTCCCCTCCCCCCATGTCCATAGGTCTGTTCCCTATGTCTCTTTCTTCTTAATTTTTTTTTTATTTTTATTTTTACTTTATTTTATTTTGCAATACTGTATTGGTTTTGCCATACATTGACATGAATCCACCACAGGTGTACATGAGTTCCCAATCCTGAACCCCACTCCCACCTCCCACCCCATATCATCTCTCTGAATCATCCCCATGCACCAGCCCCAAGCATCCTGTATNTATTGGTTTTGCCATACATTGACATGAATCCACCATGGGTGTATATTAGCTCCCAATCCTGAATCCCCCTCCCACCTCCCACCCCATATCATCTCTCTGGATCATCCCCGTGCACCAGCCCCAAGCATCCTGTATCCTGTATCGAACATAGGCTTGTGCTTCGTTCTTACATGATAGTATACACGTTTCAATGCCATTCTCCCAAATCATCCCACCCTCTCCCACTCCCACAGAGTCCAAAAGTCCTTTCTATACATCTGTGTCTCTTTTGCTGTCTCACATACAGGGTCATCATTGCCATCTTTCTAAATTCCATATATATGTGTCAGTATACTGTATTGGTGTTTTTCTTTCTGGCTTACTTCACTCTATATAATAGGTTCCAGTTTCATCCATCTCAGTTCTTAATTTTAATATCATTGCAGTATTTAGGGATGTGTGTGTGTATAATGGAGCAGCATAGATTAGTGATAAAGAGTGAAAATTTCTGCAGGCAGACAGCCTAGATTTGCTTCCCAGTTAGTGCTGTGTATCCTTTGGCAAAACTTAACCTGTCTGTGCCTCTGTTTCCCTATATATAATACAGAGATTCTAACAGTGCCTACCTCAGAGGATTGTTATGTAGATGACCTAAGTTAATATTTCTAAAATGCTTAAATATGTTTCTTAAATGAATTTGTAGATTTTTTAAAGCATTTTAATAGGAAAAGTTACTTTTTCTCAATATTATATTTCTACTACTTTTATTCAGACTTACTCCAAAA